>BLSH010471351.1:307956-336101 GCA_018402905.1 Glandirana rugosa
CCGGTTTCAATTTTTTTCAATATTTACTATTCTTTTCTCGTAAATTTTTTATATTTTTACTCCCTTGTGATGGTAGAAAATTTACAATGTTTCTTATATTGTCTTATACATTTTTCCTTTAGTTCCTACGTTTTTAAGTGTTGCTTGCTGTCTAACGTTTTCTATCATTCTGTTTGGGGTTTTTTAAGAAGTTTATATAATTATCATTTTTCCAGTCCAGACTCGTACATCCGGGAAATGTTTTATTAGATCTCACGCACTGACCCCTGTTTCTCTTCCGTTTGAATAATTTATGAAAGAAGTCGAGACACAATTTTTTAAATGCTCTTTTCTTATCATTTATAACTTTTTTTAACTTTGGCCGTGAGCCACATTGGTTTTCTTTTTAGCCTCTTAAATTTATTGCCCATGGGAATATACTTTACAGTGAGTTTGCATACAGTTTTTTTGAAAAATTCCCATTTCTGTTCTGTGTTCATTGATGCTAATATTCCCTCCCAGTCTAAGTCCTGGATAGCAGCCCTCATCTTTGTAAAATTTGCTCTCTTAAAATTAAGTGTTTTTATCTTTCCCATTTGTGTTTGTTGCTTGCAGCTTACATTAAATGAAATCATGTTATGGTCACTGTTACCCAGATGTTCTTTTATATGAATATTGGTAATAAGCTCTGCATGGTTTGAGATTACCAGGTCCAACAAAGCATCATTCCTAGTTGGGGCCTCAATAAACTGGACCATAAAATTGTCCTGTAATAGGTCTATAAATTTTTGCCCTTTAGCTGTCCCAGCAGTGCCATTACTCCAGTTAATTTCCGGGTAGTTAAAATCCCCCTCTTTAACACTGGGAGGTCTATAACAAACTCCAATGATAATCTTTGTAGTGTGCACACCCATATGTAGATCTACCCATAATGCTTCAGACTCATCACACTCTCCATCAACTAGGTCCTCATTCACACTCGCTTTGAGATCACTTCTCACATAGAGACAGACACCACCACCCCTCCGTTTTACCCTGTCCTTCCGAAAGAGAGCATAGCCAGGAATATTAATAGCCCAGTCATGTGAAGAATGAAGCCAAGATTCAGCTATACCAATCAACCAGGTGAGGAGTACAAAGACAAGTGTGTCTTGTCTACAGTCAAGCATGGTGGTGGGAGTGTCATGGTCTGGGGCTGCACGAGTGTTGCCGGCACTGGGGAGCTACAGTTCATTGAGGTAACCATGAATGCCATGTACTGTGACATAGTGAAGCAGAGCATGATCCCCTCCCTTCAGAGACTGGGCCACAGGGCAATATTCCAACATGAAAATGACTCCAAACTCACCTCCAAGACTACCACTGCCTTGCTAAAGAAGCTGAGGGTAAAGGTGATGGACTGGCCAAGCAATTCTCCAGACCTAAACCCTATTGAGTATCTGTGGGGCATCCTCAAATGGAAGGTGGATGAGTGCAAGGTCTCTAACATCCACCAGCTCTGTGATGTCATCATGGAGGAGGGGAAGAGGACTCCAGTGGCAACCTGTGAAGCTCTGGTGAACTCCATGCTCAACAGGGTTAAGGCAGTTATGGAAAATAATGGTGGCCACACAAAATATTAACACTTTGGACCCAATTTGGACATTTTCACGTAAGGGTGTACTCACTTTTGTTGCCAGCGGTTTAGACATTAATGGCTGTGTGTTGAGTTATTTTGAGGGGGCAGCAAATTTACACTGTTATACAAGCTGTACCCTCACTACTTTACATTGTAGCAAAGTGTCATTTCTTCAGTGTTGTCTCATGAAAAGATAGAATAAAATATTTACAAAAGTGTAAGGGGTGTACTCACTTTTGTGAAATTATATATATATACCCTGTATATATATTTACACACACACACACACACACACACACACACACACACACACATATATATATATATATATGTTCATCCATCTTTTGTATCGTGTACAGTTACAGAGATACAGAGATATCGAATTAACTAGGTTCAAAAGAAGACAAGAAAGCAAACAAAAACCAATCTGTCTACTTTTGCCTCTGAGCAGTAAAAAGCAATACATTTCTGATGACGCAAGGCATTCAGATCGAAATACACAAGTACAATATTCCCTCAATGTCCTTCTATGGATACAATTACTTGTAAAAAAAGAATCCAGACTATTTTTAAACTTCACTATTGATTGTGGTATTACTGCTTCAGAGCACTGCAATTTACCCATGCTAAAAAAAAATCATTTTTTTTTTCCATTTAGTTCTTGACACATGAAGTACTTTGTCTCATCTTCCTAATAGCCCTAAAACACGATGCTTGCAATGTCAGAGATGGCACTGCCTCCATGGTGCATGGCCAGCCAACACCAAAGCTAACCTAGAGATGGCTGCTTTGATAACCAGAGCTTGTCTCCAGATCCCAGCAATAGCCTGAGGCAAGCACTGGCAAAAGGAATGCAGGCCGACACTCCTCCTCTCCCTCTGCATTGCTCTTGCCTCGGCACTCATTATTGAAGAAGCCTTCTTATTGCTAGCTATGGTGTCAGATGGCAATGCACCAAGGAGGGGAGGGTTCACCTTATCTGACAGCACAACTTGCATTTAAGGTTCCTAAGATGATGGAACTACATCTACTTTGTCCCATCAGGAACTAAATCTTGTAAAGAAAAAAGCAATAATTCTTTGAAGTAAAAAACTCCACTTTGCCTATACAGTATGTTAAGCTGCTGAAAGGCAAGGAAAGGAAATGTTTAAATCTACTCTAGTTGGGTTGAGGTCTCCGCCTATGTGACAGCACTGGGTGTACCAAGATTGTTACATGAGTCCCTCTCTAACAGAAGTACGGGTATTGTCCTTGCTGCTGAAGGTTAAACCTAGGTAGTTCAAATATATGAAATTGCTGCCAATCAAACCATAAGCAAAGGCATCAAAAGACCTAATTATTATGGCCCCAATAACCATAAAAAAATCTATTTTATGCACTGCTGTAAAATGTTCCTTCTATTTATAACTTATTGTCAAAAGACAAAAGAATTTAAGGACTTTGCAAGAAAATTTTAAGTCCACTGTTAGGCTTCATGCACACAGGACGTTAAAAAAACGTCCTAAAAACGTCAGTAGCCCATCAGTGATTTTTTCAGCTTTTATCAGTGTTATATTACTGGCGTTTTTGAGCGTTTTTAAAGGGCCAGCGTATTTTTTTTCCTCAATTGATCTAAAACGTCCTAAAACATTGGGAATCTGCGTTTTTGAGCGTTTGATCGTTTTTACAGCTGAAAAACGTCTCTCTGGTCTTGGGGTTTTTTTTACAGCTCAGAAACGTCACTACCAAAAACAGTTGATAACAGCCTATGTGTGCATGGACACATAGGATAAGAGAAAACCAATAATCTCCTGCGCTCAAAAAACCTCTACCAGATGACACACCATGTAGCAGGGGCACTCAGTTCAACATGAAGTCTCTATGAATGTGGTAGTTGCTCAGCACCTAATGGTCTTGCAGGATCATGGGAATGCAAATATGCTAAGGAGAAAACACAAACAAGAGGGGCTCACTGACCTCATGCAATACTATTAAAAAGTTTATCAAAAGTATTAGTTAAAATCCATATACTCACAAACGGAGCAAGTGACAAGGCATAAAAATGGAAACACCTCCAACGGGGTAGACAAACAACACCTCAGCAGAGGGACTGGATGGTGTCCGTATGGCCAGGCTGACGCGTTTCCAGGGCGAACCCTCTTCATCAGAGCCTATGATATTTTATGCCTTGTCACCTGCTCCTTTTGTGAGTATATGGATTTTATCTAATACTTTTAATAAACTTTGTAATGGTATTGCACGAGGTCGGTGCGCCCCTCTTGAACACATAGGATAACATGATGGAGCATTTATTGACTGTAGAAAAAAACGTCTGCAGCTAAAAACAGCTGCTGTATAACAGTCAAAAAACGCCCTGTGTGCATGAGGCCTGATGTGCACACCTATGTATTTTTTGAATATAGGTTGGCTGCATTTTGGTGCAATTGCCATACAGGTGAACTAAACCATATGTAAAATGCATTGAAATGCACCAAATAAAAGTAAAAATTAAAAGAGGTGTAAAAGGGCTCTTAGAGATGTAACAAGTACAAAGTGAAAAAGAACTTTAGGCAAAAACTAAAGTGCGTAAAATATCTCTTCAAAGTAAAGTATACACGATTTATTACCTGTTAATCCTGCCAGACCTGTGTCCTATATGTCACTACCTTTGATAGGGTTTCAATGCTCACCTGGCTCTTCAAAAATCATGGCAGCATTGTCACCCTCACATTGGCTGGACTACAGCGCTATGTTCCAATGGCAACACAAACAATAGCGTTGTCACCACTCACAGACAAGCAATTAGTTTGTCCATCAACTGCTGGTTCTGCTTGGCACTGCCCATCTCCTACCAAATGCCCCTTCTGCAGGGCCCTTTGATAAAGACGGCATGACAAAACGCGTCAGTAGTGACCACACGGCTGTCACCTTACAGTCAATCACTCCGGACTACCCACAGCCCAGCTTGACAGAACCGCGATACCTGTGAAGGGAGAGCCGGCAACCGAGTGGAGCATAGAGGGAGAATGGGTGAAGTACAAGATTGATCTGATGAGATGTTATGCGCATTTTATACATATGTGATGTAAGCATATTTTAAGGACGGGGGGGGGGCGTGCAATAAAGTTATGGTTTTACGATCTGTGTGGGATTCCCTTGTCCTTTCTATGCAAACCATAACAAGCAAGAAGCAGCAGGTGGGAACGCCGACCATTGAGGCGAGGAGAGAGGAATTCTGGAGGGGTTTCTGGATAGATTAGTGGAGACCAACACCTGGTTGTTTATAAGCGTAAAAGAATTGAGTTCTGGTGAGTGCAAAACCGACAGGGGTTGCAGCACAAGTGGTGTATTGGTGAAGGATCACTAACATAGGAGAATCCCTATTCAGCACATCTTAGCCCGCACTGGACACTTACCTGTTTAACCCTAGAAGCAATGAGTGTTTTGGACTGGAATTAATGGTTCGCTCTTTTCTAGTCAGAGCATGCTACCTGGTTGGACTTCTGTTGAACTCATGAATATTCATATGTATAATGCTTGTTATATTATTTGTGAATGTAATTTATATGAATTAAGGAATCATGTTTCAATAAGCGGTTTTGATAAAAAAATTATACAAAGAGCGCAGCTAGCAATTGCAGGTGTGGCATCAGCAGTAGGACACTGTAGACTCACCTTTCACTTGCCTATAGAGATATTGATTAATACGGTATGGCAGCAGCCAATCAATTAGAATAAATATACGCAGAGCGCTGGGGTCAGGGGCACCCTCTGACTTATATTAGGACCTCTGACACATACATGGATCTAAAAATTGTTAGGTTTGTGAGGAACAGCACCCAAGATAGGGGGAGTATTGCAGTGAGAGCTGCAGCCAAACCTGAAGCCCCCTTCACAGTTGAGCGACACAGCCACATTGCATTTTTGTGCTTTATAGCATGTTTTGAGAGTGGCACCATTCATATCAAAAGATCCGCCTCCACTCCAAAAACGCCATAAAGAAGCTTGCGTAGCAAATTTTGGAGCCATGCACGTTCCAAGTTACGTGTAAAATGTGCGGCAAAACATGCGACTGCTACCCACATTTGCGGTGCATTGTGCATTTTTTGCACGTTTGCAGAAACACTTTTTTCTGCCCACGTATTTGCCACACCCAAGTGTGATCGGGGCCTGATTAATTGCTGCTGTCGATTCTTCAGTTTTAATGGATCAGTGAAAGGGGCCATGTGATCCCGAGTTTCACCACAACGAATGCCTCTGGTTAGAACTTGAATGGGAGGTTGCTTTGGAATGTTAGTTGCTGTAGGCTTGGTCAAATGAGATTTCACCACATGCCACATGGAAAGGAATAGATGATCTCATCAATTGCTATCCTCATTGTGTCTCAATCTGAATACAAAATGAAGTTCATTCAACTTGTTGAGCAACCTCTGTGTTATCCAATGAAGCTTGATGATACACGTACACAAAAAATATCCCGAACGATCTTTAAACTGATGTAAGAAGGAATGACTAAGGCTTTCCAACCCAACTAATTAGAATCCTAATGACTCCATCTTTCCCACTGATTCTTTTGTACCCTCACATAGTCAAGATGTCATAAATTAATTGTTGAATTAGTTGAAATGTGGAAGCACCAAGCACAAAAGGCCTGACACCTTTTCTAGAAAAATATCCAGTTCCATCCCAGATCCCTTCCACATAAACACAATATCATCTATGAACCTTTTCCATAGGATGAAAAGTTGGGTGGTGAATTCTACCTAGAGTTAATAAGAACTGCCATGGGGACATTCATGCCCGGCTTCACCAATTTATATATGGGAGTCTAAAGTCACTTGTCCCAAAGGGGACCTGGACGGGAGCCTTGCCTTATGGAAAAGGTTCTTAGATGATATTGTGTTTGTATGGAAGAGATTCAGGGTGGAACTGGATATTTTTCTAGAGAAAACGAAAATAAATCCCTGTAATTTGCAGTTTAACCCAAATATAAGCCCAAAGTATCAATTTCCTGGATCTAACATTTTTTTTATAGAAAACGGTGCAGATTGTAACAGCTATACTTTAAACACCAGCTGCCACCTTTATAGATGGGTAATGGACACGCCCAAGCGGCAATTCACCCATTTAAGGCCACATTCACAAGGCTGTAAAAAACATATATGGAAGGTTTTTAGTCATTATAGATCTGATAACAGCTGAATTGTTTTTTATGAAGCCATTCATGTAGGTGCATAAACATGAGCTGCTTTCAGATCCATCACACGGAATCCAAAAATCTGTGTCTAAGAACATGCGCTTTGTGTGCAAGTGCGTAAATGAAGTCAAAACAAAGGAGGAAAAAAACTATCGTAAAAACGAATCATGTACGCATATGCATCTTTACACATATAAATGCGTCTATAAGCAAATATTTCACTGATCGCTATGTGGGAACTCCAGAAAACACCTGTGTATTTTTTTACAGTGTTCTGTCAACAGAGCAATTGGACAAACCTTTCTCCTCCCTATACCACTGTATAACTTACTCAGGCACGTCAAAAGTATCCCGCTTATATGATAAGCGGCACTGGGATCTTCCTGATTTAACCAATGGGGATTGGGAGGAGGGCACACAATAATATCTTCCACTCGTGATCTCTGCTAGGGATACATGGATTCAATTGAAGTTCCTCCAGAGGGTGTACTACTTTCCCCACAGGTTGTCCTCCAAATACGCCACTGCTGATCCTACATGTCCCAAGTGGTTTACTTTGGTGGGAACGTTCATACATATGTTTAGGTCTTGTCCTCTGCTACAGGTCTTTTGGGGTGAGATGGCATCAAAGGTGGGTGTTATTAGTGGATTAACGATAGCTAAAGACCTGCTTATGCTACCTCTGGGTATATCCGTGACATGTATGCCACCACATACTACAAACTTTTGTTTTTGTTTTATGCTTTTGCATAAAAACCAGGAATAAATGCCAGGAACGCTATCCTGATAAAGTGGAAAATAGCAGAAAGCCCTTCAGAATCCCAATGGCGCACTTTAACCAATAATGTCCTCCCATTGTACAAATTCACCTACTTGGGTTATAACTGCCTCAAAAATGTCCATAAGATCTGGAGTTTTTGGGTTAAGGCTTGTGACCTCATGGTTTGATGGTCTTCCAGGTGTTTATCTAACCCTCTCCTTACTTCCCTCTTCCCCTTATATCTTTCCCTTGTTTTTCTTCCCCCCTTTATTCGCCCCTATTACTCCTATTTCCCATTTCACATTATGTCTTCATTCTTGGCGAGTTGTGCTCCCTTGCTCACTGCAATGTGACTTTTACTCATTACTATTCTTGGGTATACCCGTGCAGATTATATGGTCTTGTTACCAATTAACCACTTGCCTACTGGGCACTTTTACCCCCTTCCTGCCCAGGCCAATTTTCAACTCTTAGCGCTGTACACACAACGCTGTACACACATGAAATTATCATTTTTTTCACACAAATAGAGCTTTTTTTGGTGGTATGTAATTAACCAATGGTTTTTTTATGGTTTGCTAAACAAAAGACCAACAATTTTGAAAAAAAAAACATTTTTTATAGTTATAATATTTTGCAAACAGGTAATTTTTCTCCTTCACTCATGGGCGCTGATAGGCACCACTGATGGGCGCTGATAGGATGCACTGATGAGCATGGATGAGGCTGCACTCATAGGTGGCACTGGAGGGCACCGAGAAGTGGCACTGGTGGGCCCCAATTAGTAGCACTTGTGGGCACTCAGGGTCCATGTAACAGAAGTCAGTTAACGGCTTTCTACTTTTTACTCTCACGCTGTCACTGTGAGGGGGAAAGAGCTGATAAACGGCTTCTGTTTACTTCTGTGATCAGCCGTCATTGTCTAAAAGCTGATCACATGGTAAAGGGCCGCTGCGATTGGCCCTTTACCCCGATCTGTAATCAGCCGTGTCCGAAGGACTCTGCGATCCCAGTGTGCTGGGTGCACGGGAGGACATCCATGGACGCCCTCCCGGCATTTTAAGCCCGTGCTGTAGCCGTCTTTCGGCTATAGCGTGGGTAGGAAAGGTCTAATGTAATGGTTCACTGTATGGAATAACGTGACAGATCCTGCTATATCACTTGGGTGACCTGTTGGTTTCTCTGACCTGTATTTGTGTTTAATTGTGATGTTTATGTCAACCTGCACAATTGTGTCCTGGAATGTATTGTCCTCTTTGTCCTTCCCTCCGACGGTTGTTTTACTGTTAACGTTTTGTATTGTTATACAAGAAATACTCAATAAACTTGAAGTGAGTGTAAAGGAAAATGTTTTATTAAAATAAATAACAAACATGTCATACTTACCTCCTCTGTGTAGTGGTTTTGCACAGAGCAGCCCCAGTCCCCCTCTTCTTGGGTTCCTTGCCGGCGCTCTGGGCCTCTCCCCCTTGCAGAGTGCTCCCATAGCAAGCCACTTGCTGTGGGGGCACTCGTACATACTTGCTCCCGAGCCAGCTCTCTGTGTCCATAAGACACAGAGAGCACAGCTCATTGGCTGTGATTAACAGCCAGAGCCAATGGCTCCTGCATCTCAGCCAATCAGGAGGGAGAGAACCGGGAAAGCCTCGGGTCTCGTGCACATCACTGGAGCACGATCGAGTTTAGGTAAGTATTAGGGGGGCTGAGGGGGGAGCTGAACACTGAAGGTTTTTTGGAAAACATGAAGGTAAAAAAACTTTCAGCCTTTACAACCACTAACTGTTTAAAAAAAAAAGACAGGCGTCTGAATGAGGCGTAAGGCTTCATGTACAGAGGACGTTTGAAAAACTCTAAAGAACGCTGGAACTTGACAGCTTTCTCTCCACAATTTAGGTTATGCCGATAACCTGAGATCTTTGTATCTCTCCTTTCTTTGTAATTTTCATTTTTGTACAACTGTTATCTTTAATAAAAAACAGCTTCTAGGAGCAGAAAAAAAAAAATGCTAGTGTGCATGGAGCCTTAACCGCTTGCCAACCAGCCGCTGTCATACTGTGTAGATGTACGTCGGGCGCATACTTGGCGATCTGTGGGCGCAAGCATACGCCCATTCCTTAGCTGGGGAGCCAACCAGCGGGTCTGGCGGACTCAATGTGCGCCGGCCACCTGCGATCACTCCAGAGAGAGGCAGAACAGGGATCTGCCAGTGTAAACAAAGCAGATCCCCATTCTGTCTGGGGAGTAGAGAGAGATCTGCTGTTCCCAGTGATTAGGAACAGCGATCTCTCTCCTCCTTCAGTCAGCCCAGCCCCCACACAGTTAGAAACACCTCCCAGGGAACACATCTAACCCCTTGATCGCCCCCTGTTAACCCCTTCCCTGTCAGTGACATTTATACAGTAATCAGTGCATTTTATAGCACTGCCCCCTGTATAAATATCGGTAGTCCCAAAAAAGTGTCAAAAGTGTCCAATCTGTCTGCTGCAATGTTGCAGTCCCGCTAAAAATCGCAGATTGCCACCATTACTAGTAAAAAATAAATAAATAAATAATAAAAATGCCATAAATCTATCCCCTATTTTGTAGACGCAATAACTTTTCTGCAAACCAATCAATATACGCTAATTGGGATTTTTTTTTTACCAAAAATATGTAGCAGAATACATATTGGCCTAAACGGAGGAAGAGATTCGTTTTTTTACATTTTTTTTTGGGATATTATAGCAAAAAGTAAAACATATTGGTTTTTGTTTTCAAAATTTTCGCTTTTTTTTGTTTATAGCCCAAAAAATAAAAAAAAACGCAGGGGTGTTCAAACACCACCAAAAGTTTTGGTATAACGTCGCATGACCGCACAATTGTCAGTTAAAGTGACGCAGTACCAGATCACAAAAAAATGGCCTGGTCAGGAAGGGGGTAAATCTTTCTGGGGCTGAAGTAGTTAAACTACATCAACATTTGATGTCAAATGTAACATTGTCTTGATCTGATTCAGCACCAAGGCAATGTCCATGTCAAAGAATAACAATGCGTTGGAATGCTTTGACTCAAATATTATTTTTTTTCTATTATACAGGATTTATATAGCACCGACAGTTTGCGCAGCGCTTTACAATATTAGGGCAGACAGTACAATTACAATACAATTCAATACAGGAGGAATCTGAGGGCCCTGCTCATTAGAGCTTACAATCTAGAAGGAGGTCCTAAACATTCCAAGTATGGCAAATTACGGTGCTCAGCATAAGAACAAGGAGAATTGTCTGAACTTACTCGGTCTCCTCTTTCTTTCTTATGGTATTTTTGTAGCGCCAGTAAATAAAGGCACCCAATGCCAGAAGGATGATGATAAAAAAAGGCCACAAGCAGCCATGTAAACAGGCAGAAGAATCTAGAACAGAAAAGAATACCGTTAATGCTTCCACATAACCAGAAACACAAAATAATGAATACTTACATTTTATCATTTTACGAGAGTTCTGTTTTATGCTATAAAAACTGCCAGCTTGCTAAATTTGGAAACAGGCCCTTTTAGTGCCAACACTTCGAGGCTAGGAGCAATGCAAATGTTTTGAATTAACAAAAATAGAACATTCACATTTCAAACCAAACTCTTGCCAAACAGGTTAAAACACGGCTCAATCCTGTCTGGAGGGATTTTTCTCGGCTGCAGTTAAGTAATACTTACAGGTCTTAGATGTTTCCACCATTGCAAAGCATGGTTGGTGGTTGCCACCTCCCTAAATAACAAGAAACAATGGAATTTCCCCCTATAGTGGGATTTTAAATGGTAACCACACCACCAGAGATTTATAAAAATACAAATTTTATTTTGATGTGGTCACTCATATAGGTGGTGACCTATGGCTTAAAACCGAACAAGAGTAAATTGCATAGTCAATACAGACATGCAATACATCTCAAAAGTGCATCAGTATACATATGTTGTCCAATTTCTCTCCAGTAATCTGAAAATAATCTTCAATACTGACGCATTTCCAGTCCACGCCTTTCATCAAGGGTATTATACAGGACAATATACGTTCAACAACTTGTCACAGAAGGGGAGTAATATGATAGCATATTACTCACCTTCTGTGACAAGTTGTTGTGACGTCCTCGGATTGAGGTGGTTATAGATCGGCTTGATGCCTCAAGATTTTCAGCAGCTGGAGCTCTTCACCACTTGCTATCCAGGCCAATTCTGACACTTCGCTCCTACATGTAAAAAATCATATTTTTTTGCTAGACAATTACTCAGAACCCCCAAACATTATACTAATATATATATATATATATATATATATATATATTTTTTTTTTTTTTTTATTATTATTTTAGCAGAGACCTTAGGAATAAAATGGTGGTCTCGCACGGTATATGCGCAGTAATTTTTCAAACACTTTTTTGGGGAAAAGAAAACGGTTTCATGCATTAAGAAAACAACAAAACAGTAAAGTTAGTCCAATTTTGTTGCATAATGTGAAAGATGATGTTATGCCGAGTAAATAGATACCTAACATGTCACGCTTTGAAATTGCGCATACTTGTGGAATAGCACAAAATTGGGTACTTAAAAATTCGCCTAGGCGACGCTTTAAAATTTTTTACAGCTCACCCGTTTAGAGTTACAGAGGAGGCCTAGTGCTAGAATTATTTCTCTCACTAGAACGTTTGCGGCGATACTTCACATGTGTGGTTTGAACATCGTTTACATATGTGGGCGCAACCTATGTATGCCTTCGCTTCTGCGCCTGAGCACGCGGAGACACTTTAATTTTTTTTTTTTTGTTTATTTTAATTTTATCTTTCTATTTTGACACTTTCTTTTTACCTTTTTGTATCACTTTTATTCCCATTACAAGGAATGTAAACATCCCTTGCAAGAGGAATAGTATGTGACAGGTCCCCTTTACAGCGAGATCTGGGGTCAATAAGACCCCAGCTCTTGCCTCTAGAATAAGAATAGCTAGCGCCAAGTCCCAGAATAATGACTTTGAAACACAGGTAAAAGGCTATGTCTTGTGGAGCCGTCAATATGAATGCAGGCTGATGTACTGGTGAGGAATGAGCACAAAGGGCCGGCTTTTCTATGGAGTGAAGTCTGCTCTGGTAGATCGTTTAGAAAAAGAGAAGGAAAAGCGCCTCTGAGTGCAAATATTTATTAGTACACGACAAACACAGTAGTCACTTACATCTCAGCAGAGAAGGTAGCATTCAATCCAACAGGGAGGTCCAGCATGACTGTCAGTCGTCTTTCTACAAGCGGTGAGCACGCCACGATATCGCAAGGGCGGATGTGAGCCGGCAAGTCCTGAAAGGATATCCCAGTGCAGTGGAACCAGCTTGGAGCACGACGTACGTCACGCGTGACGTCACCGGGACAGGGTAGGGAAGCACGACGCGTTTCAGAGCACGCGCGAAGGCCTTCGCGCATGCTCTGAAACGCGTTGTGCTTCCCTACCCTGTCACACGTGATGTACGTCGCGCTCCAAGCTGGTTCCACTGCACCCAGATATCCTTTTAGGACTTTCCGGCTCACATCCATCCTTGCGATATCGTGGTGCGCTGACCGCTTGTAGAGAGACGACTGATAGTCATGCGGGACCTCCCTGTCGGATTGAATGCTACCTTCTCTGCTGAGATGTAAGTGATTACTGTGTTTGTCGTGTACTAATAAATATTTGCACTCAGAGGTGCTTTTTCAGATCTCATCTCTAGCCTGAAAAAAATATATATATACGATCCTGGCTTCCTAGCCAAGGCGAGGGCATTTTTTTCAAATGCAGAGGCCGAGCGTGACGTCATAACACCGCGCCCGGCCTCCGAAAGATCATAGAAATGCCAGAGGGGCCATCGGGCACGCCGGATGCTCTATGGTCAAAATCCAGGATGGACGGATTCCTTTTCCCTGTCACTGTCGTACGGGCGAGCAGGGAGAAAAACCGGAGGGCGGCGAGAGGAATCCCCTCCCGCTGCCCGTAAGAACGATTAAGCGGCTGTACAGCCGTTATGATTGTGCTTACGGTACAGTTAATCGCCGGATCTAAAAGAAGATATCTGGATGATGCCTGTAGCTGCACCCATCATTCAGACATCCCCACTCAAAGTCTGTGATGTCATAACATCGTTGGGCGGTAAGTGGTTAAGGTAGAAGCAAAAAGCCCTCCCCCTTCTGCTGCCTTTAACGCACTCTCCCGTCCTATCGGAGAGCCCAGTAACAATGTGACCACTTCAGTTGCATTACCTAGGAAGAGTGGAAGGAATGGAGGATCCCGCCCCTCTTCTGTGACTTCAGAAACTGGAAGCAATGAGGATTTCGGCACTTCTGGTTTCAGCTGGATATTTACACGACCTTTAACGAGCATCTGATCAAACCGATCTTAGTTTAAACAGATGCTTTGGAGGTCAGAGGAGATGCCTGGGGTCTTATAAACCCCAGATGGCTCCATAAAGAGGACCTGTCATGCTTATTGCTTTCACAACAGATTCTGTTCATCTCTTGTGATAGCAATAAAGTTGATCAAGAAAAAAAAAAAGAAAGGGACAGTGTAAAAAAAAAGTTTTAAATAAAACAAACATTTTAAAGCGCCTCTGTCCCCCCTGTATTTATGCACAAATAGCAATGCATATGCAAATCTCGCACGCATATGTAAACACGTGTGAGGTATCGCCATGAACACCAGAGCAAGAACAATAATGTTAGCTCCAGATCTTCTCTGTAACTCTAAACTGGTAAACTGTACAGGTTTTTAAAGCGTCGCCTATGGAGATTTTTAGGCGCCGTAGTTTGACATACACAATTTTAACATGTTAGGGATCTATTTATTCGTTGTAACATCATCTTTTTATTTAACCAAAAATGTAGGTATTATATAGCAGGGTTTGACAAACCTCAGGGCCAGGTTACCTTCAGGACTAGAAATTGTGTCCTGGCGCCTGGGCTTTTGTCAGCCCATTCACTGTTGGCACCAGGTGTGAGCAATTCCTATTGCCCGGCGCCCTAGACATGCAGTTCTAGGCAACTGATTTAGTTTTCATATCTATGAACCCACTTACCCGTAGCAGCACTAATGTATTTTTTTTTTCTACTTTGCATACCGGCACCTCCGTGTATTCTCCACCCCTTCACCCAGTAGATCCACTGCTGCTGTGCGGAAAGGTCCTCCCATACTCCCCTTACCTTCCGCATTAACCAATCTGTGTGCATCGTGGTTCACCGCACTCCCTTCCTGCTAGTCCCAGCGCACATTGCTCTAGACAAGCAGGGAGGTGTGCAGAGTTTAGCTCACACAGCATGTTACACATAATTACAACACACATTAAACATTTTAGCCCCAACAACTTCAAGTGTTAACTACTTCCTGTCCAGCGATGTAACGGTACGTCGCTGAAATTTCGGTGGTCATACCGAGATAATGCCTGCAGCTGAAGGCAACAGGAGCGGCTCGCCAGCCGCTCGGCTGCTATTACAAGCAGCGGGAGGGGACTTCCCCTACTGCTGCCTTCCGCGGCTCTCTCAGGTTCTCCCGTCCCACTGGGAGATCCCAGTGCCCAGCCAATGTATCCGCTGCCTGGCTGGACAGCTGAACAAAGCCAGGATCTGCTTTGATCAGCTGTTCATTAAAGTAACCCGGTATCGGTGACATGACATCACTTTCAGGTTTACTTGGAAACTATTGGCGCCAGTTTTTGAAAGTCTAAAGCAGCCTTTCTCAAACTTCTCAACATCGAGGAACCCTTGAACGAATCCTCTGTTCTCGGGGAACCCCTGCTAAAATGTAAAAATCTACAACTCACTGGGAAGAATTACCCCTTATAGATAGCTAAAAAGATCAATGATGTCATTGGGAATTTATCTGAGAGGTAGAAATTGACCATTGCTCAAGGAACCCCTAGCAACCTCTGGAGCAGTGGTTCTCAACTCCGGTCCTCGGGACCCCCCAACAGGCCAGGTTTGCAGGATAACTGAAATACATCACAGGTGATATAATTTGCTGCTCAGTGATTGCAGTATTCTAGTCTGCATCTCCCCAAGGTAATACTTAAAATCTGGCCTGTTGGTGGGTCCCGAGAACCGGAGTTGAGAACCACTGCTCTGGAGGAACCCTTGTTGAGAATCCCTGGTCTAAAGCATTCAGAAATGCTGATATTGGTGTTTTGAATGCTTTTAAGTGCAGAGGAGGGATTGGGGTATATAGACCCCAGATCTCTCCATAAAGAGTATTTGTCACTGCACATTACTGTCACAAGGATATTTACATTCCTAGTGACAGCAATAAAAGTGATTAAAATTTTTTTTTAAAGCAACAGTGTAAAAAATTTAATTAATGAGAATTAAAAAAAAAAAAATGCCCCCTTCCTCCTGTGCTTGTGTGCAAAGGCGAAGGTGCGCTTTGATCCAGAACGCACGCATACAGCGATCATCCCACATGTGAGGTATCGCTGTGAATGTTGGATCTTGGGCAGTGATTCTAGCACCAGCCCTCCTCTGTAAATCTCAAGTGGTAACCTAACCCCTAAATGTTATGAAAGGCAGGAGTGGTGTCACCCATTGTCTTAGTAAAGGAAAAAAAACAGTATTCATTAAAAAAAAAAAAAAAAACCTAGTGACCCTGGCAGTAAGGTTTAGGCACTTCCTGTTATGGGGTGACAATTATCGCCCAACTGGTTTCCTGTGCTATCACCCTGTCACACATAAGTGTGCGCAACCTATTGCATTAGGGTGTGCAGTCACATGTACCCCCTGATGGGGAGTAAAAGTGACCATGCTGACAAAAATTGCTCAGGCATGGTCCAAATTTCTTAAAAACAGGAAGCCCGTTCAGAGCAATGATGTACAGCCAATGCTGGAGTGATTGCATGTAGGCAGGAAGTGGCTAAAAGAAGCTGAAGGAGATCAATAGTACTGAGATTGAAAAAAAGCAAAAAAAGCGAAACATTTAATGAAAAAAAAAAAACCCGAAAAAATGATATCACTGGCTTATACCACACACTGTTTTGGAAAGGTATCATGTCATCCAGTTAGGATTAAAAACTCTTTAATATGTTTTTTTACAGGGCTATAATGCTCCACAGCAAAAATAGAAATATTACAAAAGTATAGCATAGCCAACAAAAAAGGAAAATGACAATCTTCTGACCAGACGATTAAAGCTAAAATCCAGGCAAGATCCTAAACACAAACACGTTTATGGTCCTACCCCCCCCCCCCCAAAAGATTTGTTATAACGTCTTGTAATTTACATAACTTTTCAACACCATTCAGCCAGACAGGTGGCAAATGTAGTTCCCGATTAAACAATTCAGCAATGTCGCACCTGCACCACTGGAAAGTAATTCAGCCTTATCACATTTGACCAGTAAGCGGGCATTTGGCCTAGTAAACCAGTGGTGGTCAACTCATGATCTAGGGCAGCCGCTCTCAAACAGGGTTCCAAGGATTCATACTGAGGTTGCTAGGGGTTCCTTGAGCAAGGAGAAATTTCTGCCTCTCAAATACATTTCCACTAAAACCAATGTTCTTTTTATCTGGTTTTAAGAGGGAGGTTATTCCAATTGACCACAAACATAAGGAGCATTCCTATAGCTCCCAACTGTCCCTGATTTGAAGCAATGTCCCTCTGTCCCTCTTTCATTTTCATTTGTCCCGCATTTTGATCTGATCTATATAGTTGTATATAAAATGCACTATTTATGCCCTACAGTCTTTATTATATAGAGGCACGAAACCCCCCCATTATCTGACACCCTCTATGTGCACCACCCTGAGGGCCTGGAAGACGGTGGTTAACTGGCACCCTCCCTCACCTAACGACTTGCCCCCCCCCCCCCCACACCCCCAACCTACCACACTTTAACTCTATCCCTGACCCGCAGGCCTGGGCCAAATACAAAATCAACAAAATTGAACACATTGTTTCTAATTCGGATTTAGCTTCTTTCCAAGCCCTGCAACCCAAATTTAAGGTACCGGACTATTCTTATTTCCGGTTCCTCCAATTATCACACACTTACAGATGTCAGTTCCTGGATACACCAGTTTCTCTCTCATACTCAGAGTTGGAGGCCATACTTAGGGCCCCATATCTCAGGAAACCGACCCCCCAGCTGTACGCATACTTCTCTGTATCATCAAGCCCAGAACTTTCCAGATTGAGGGGCAAATGGATCCAGGATGTCCCTGATCTTGATGATGAGGACTGGATGGAGATGTGGGATGCTCCCTTCTCTGCCCTGATCTCGGCCAGAGATAAGTTGGTACAATTTAAGTTATTATATAGGGCTTATTTTACTCCCTACAGCAGGGGTAGGGAACCTGCGGCTCTCCAGCTGTTGTAGAACTACATTTCCCATCATGCTTCTGGGAGTAATTGTATCCATCAGCCTTGCAATGCCTCATGGGAAATGTAGTTCTACAACAGCTGGAGAGCCGCAGGTTCTCTACACCTGCCCTACAGGCTGCATACATATTTCTTCATCTCATCCCTCCAAGTGTTGGCGATGTTCAGAGATTTTTTTCATATTTTTTGGCTGTGCCCCAGCTATAGAGAACTACTGGTGGGAAGTCCTCTTAACTATCTCTCAAAAAAGCAAGCTAGTCATACCATGGGACCCAAGATGCTGCCTCTTGGGATTGGTGGAGCAAATATCTCAAATCACGGTCAAACGCACACTCGTCAATCTACTCCTCTTCTATGCACGCAAAGCTATCTGCATGAACTGGAAAAACTCATCCCTGCCCACGATTGCCTTCTGGAAAAACTTGATGAACTCCAATTTACCTTTATACAAGGCAACATATGCAAACAGAGGTTGTCCCCACAAGTTTCATGAGATTTGGTCCAGCTGGACTGAGGACACCACCAGTGACTGTTCTATACCAGACTTTGTAACCTGAACACAGCGGAATCTTTTAACCTGTGCTGAGGTATACAAATGCCTCCTACTTCTCCTAGAATGTCCAATATAGCCTTATTGATTGATCGATCGACCGACCCCACCCTCAAATAAAGGGTTAGTAGAGTTAATGTTGTTGTTTCTGTAGAGTTTTAAGGGCCAAAGCCTGCCCCTGTGTGGGCACCAAACTTTTGCTGGTAGGTGACCCTCATTCCCATCTCAAAAAGTTGGGAGGTATGCATTCCTCTCTTTGACTATCACACTAATGTACAGTCAGATGTAGAAAACAGTATTTTTAGAATGGGTTGCATGGGACCAGAACATTATTTCAAGGCTTCCTTTGTAATAAAACTGCTGAGAAAAGCTGCTCCAGGAGGTTGCTAAGGGTTCCTTGAGCAATGAGCAATTTGTGTCTCAGATAAGTTCCCACTCACACCAATGATCTTATTTCATATCTAGAAGGGAGGCAATTCTTCCTAATGACCACAAGTGTAGGGAGCATTCTTCCCACTGACCATCACACTAATGTATCATGAGTTGTAGATATAGTTATTATTAGCAGAAATTCCCCTTCCACTCCCCTAGTGAAGTATTTGGTTGCTATTACATTCATATCATGGCACTGCGTCTTTTAGAATGCGCCATGACTTCCACCATTCAAAAGGCAGAACATTAAGCAGGGGAGAAACCTTCAAATAAAACAAAACAAACTCAAATTGTAGTTTCCACATCAAACCTCTGACAGGAAACATGGAAATCTGAGACGAGAAGCAGATGGAATATCCTCACAATAAATCAGGTCATGAGGAAATTATTTCTCAATATGTACAAATGGAACTACGAATTCTGTAGCAGTCGACATCTCTGTATCCGCCAAAATGACTTAAAAATGAAACAGGCACCATACAGTGCCAGGACATACCTCAAAGTATATAGAAATCTAAAAACGTAAAGACTATATTTAACTTAACCGCTTGCCGACGGCTGGTCGGCAAATGGCGGCGACAGAGTGGCTCTGTAACACGAAACGCCGTCATATGACAGCGGCCGTGAGACAGAGCTTAGTGAGCGCGCACAAGCCGCCGGAGGCGCACCCGCGCGCTCACTGTGTTCGGGGAGGGCCAGGGAGCGGGTGCGGCGGCTTCGATTGGAGTGAAGGAACGGAGGTCCGTGTATGTAAACACGGACCTCCGTTCTGTGATGGGGGAAGGGCTGTGATCAAAGCCTTCCTGTACATGGAGGCTGTGACCACTTCCCTTCCCCAGCTAGTGCAGTCCCCCCACAGTTAGAACACGCCCAGGGAACACAGTTAACCCTTAGAGCGCCCCCTGCAGGTTAACCCCTTCACTGCCAATGGCATTTACACAGTAATCAGTGCATTTTTATAGCACTGATCGCTGTATAAATGCCAATGGTCCCAAAAAAGTGTCAAAATGGTCCGACATGTCCGCTGAAATATCGCAGTACCGCTAAAAATCGCAGATCGACGCCATTATTAGTAAAAAAAATATAATAAATAAAAACCCCAAAATTGAATTCTCATCATCCATAAACGCGGCCACTTTTGCGCAAACCAATCAATAAACGGCGATTGCGATTTTTTTTATCGCAAACATGAGGAAGAATATAAATCGGCCAAAAACGGTGAAAAAAAAATGGTTTTTATTTTTTTTTTTTTTTATTTGTATTTTAGCAAAAAGTAAGAAATTTGGGTTTTTTTTGCAAAATTGTCGCTCTTCTTTTGTTTATAGCGGCGATCAGAAATGACGCAGAGGTGATCAAATACCACCAAAAGAAAGCTCTGTTTGTGGGAAAAAAAGGACGCAAATTTCCGCGCAATTGTCAGTTAAAGCGACGCAGCGCCGAATCGCAAAAAGGGCTCCGGTCCTAAAGCTGGAAATCCTTCCAGGGCTGAAGTGGTTAAAAAAAATTGTAACATATCTTTGAAGGAAAAAAAACGTGCAATCATCTTTACTTTTTAACAGGAGGCTACAAAGCACTGCACTCGTGATCGGTCAATTGCAGGTGCCAGTCTCCTGCAAACTACGGGCTTTCAGTTGGAGAGCTGTAGAAGTGCCGATGGACTACCATTGTTATTGTTATTCCAATGGGAACAACAAGCTTGTCTGCCATGGTGGAGAGCCTGACTCATGGCATCCTTCAATGGTGGTCGCTGTACTGTGCCTCCTCACCATTCCCAACATCCACCCAGTACCAAGCCCCTTCTCTACCTTCAGCAACCACCCTGTACCTTGCCTCTTCTCCACTGCCAGCATCCACCATGTACTGTGCCTCTTCTCCACTTCCAGAAATAACCCTGTAACCTTGCCTCTTCTCCACTGCCAGAATGCACCCTGTACTGTGCCTCTTCTCTACCTCTCTATTGCTCCAACTGATACCAATGATGGGGCACTATTCCTCCTATTGAAACCAACAATTGGGGCACTATTCCTCCCACTGATACCAACCAAGAGGCATTATTCCTCCCACTGACACCAACAATAGGACACTATTCCTCCTACTTGCATCAATGAAGGGGCACTATTCCTCCCATGGATACGAATAATGGGGCACTATTGCTCCGACTGATAGCAACAGAGGGGCATTATTTCTCCCAACACCACCAATGATGGGGTACTTTTGCTCCCACTGATAACTACAAGCCATTATTATTTCCACTGACAACAACGGGGCACCATTCCTCCCACTGACACAAATTAAGGGGCACTTTTGACCCACTGATATCAACCAAGAGGCATTATTCCTCCCAATGCAGCACAATCTTCCCATGTGTACCAATTAAGGGGGACTATGCCTCTCACTGATACCAACAGTTGAGCGCTATTCCTCCCACTGATGCCAATGAAGGATATTCCTCCCACTGATACCAACAATGGGGCACAATTGTCCCCACTGATATAAACAATGGGGCACTATTACTCCAACTGATACAAACCAAGAAACATTCTTCCCACTGACACCAATGATGGGGCACTATTCCACAAACTGATACCAACAATGGGGCACTATTCCTCCCACTAATACCAATGATGGGGCACCCCCATCTCCCACTAATACCAACAATGGAGCACTATTATGTCCTTTGATACCAATGATTGGGCACCCCAGCTCCCACAGATATAATGATGGGTCACCATTCCTTCTCCTACTGGCCACAGGTGCGATGTAAGTATTTTACTCCAACTGACCACCAAACCTGAGCGCACAATACAGTGGTTAGAGGGGTACAGTACAGGGGGAACAGTACGGGGGAAGGAGGGCACAGTACAGGGGGGGGGGGCAGGAAGGTACAGTATGGGGGGCAGGAGGGCATAGTACAGTGGGTAGGAAGGTACAGCACAGGGGGCAGCAGGAGGGCACAATACAGATGGAGGCAGTAAGGTACAGTATGGTAGAATGGGCAGGCGGCCCAGTATAGTGGTTAGGAGGGTACAGTACAGGGGGGAGCAGGAGGGCACAGCATAGGGGGGAGGGTAAGCAGACAGTACAGGGGGCAAGATGATACAATATAGGGGCAGTAATGTATACTACAGATATGGTCTCCTCAAGCAGAGCTGCTCTGGGAAGCTGCTCTCACTGATCCTGCCTATTCTGGCTGGCTGTCACTGGGCTAAATCAAAGTTAAAACAACAACTCCCCCTCTACCTTCCCCTCCAGAGTTTCTGGTTTTCTTCCATCACTTTGCAGGGGTGAAGAAAGAACCCTGAGGTGGAGCATCTTATTACTGCTGCTGTTTGAGTGGGTGGGATATGTACTGTGCCAATCAAAATGGATGAATAGGAGAGGGGCGTCAGGTATTGGCGAAGAAAAATCTTGCCCACACAAGAAGCAGCATTAATAAGATGCTCCACCAAAGGGCTTTTCCTCAGCCCCTGATTAAATGGGGGGGGGGGGCTTGGGAACCATGGGGTAAGGGAGAATGGGGTAAGAGGGAAATTGGGGATGGGTAGAGGAGAACTGAAGTGAAACTGGGGGATCCCGGTGTGTATAGGGATACAAAAGAAAGAGGATTTGTGTTAGCATGCATGCGGGAAGGGGGAGGAGAGGCAATTAGATGGAGGTCAAGGGGCCAGAGAGGGATGGATTCGGGCTATTTGCAATGTTTGTGTATGGGTTGTGTGAAGGTGAAAAGCCTCCAGAGAAGTAGACTGGGAGGGGAGTGAGGGACTATTGTTGGGAGAAGTGTCAGGAAGAGAATCCCAGTCAGCCGGAAAGTGGCATTTAGCAGAGCTGCTAAATGTTGGCAAACCAGCTGGCTGGGAGAAGGTAGCAAGGGTTAACAAGGACCTGAGAGGGAATCAGTATGACAGGCAAAGCAGGATGGATCTGTGTAAGGATGAGGGAGCAGGGCAGGATAGTGGTTGAGGCTGGAAGGAAGATTCTGGGGAGGGAGAAAAAGTTGGGGATATGAGAAACGGATAACGGGACTGACCTGCAGGAGGTGCAAAACAGCCGACCACAGCGAGGGGAACTTTTGGCAGTACAGTGACTGCTGGGAGGAAACTTCAAGGTCCCTTCATGCACCTAGGACCCATGGGCAGTTGTAGATGTACCTGTGCCCTAGTTCACCCCAGACACATCCACCTATTTTCCCGCAGCGCCCAGTGGGACTGGAAAGCACTGAGGCACCCAGACACACACAGGGGGAGATCATATGTGCAACAGACAGGGAGGCGGATCAGTGTGGTGTGAGAAGTACAGGAACGATGCCGTGTGTGTCTCTCCCTCCAGCATTCAGCATCCGCTTCCCTGTCCGGGCCCCCTACAGGAGGGCCGATGGTCACCTCCCCCATCAGCGGCCCTGATGCCAGGATATTTTCTACAACCACTGCCCCCAATTTGTTTCTTTGTTTATAAGGTTTGGAGAACCCTGTTCTAGGATAGCGTTACACTCGAAAATTCTAAGCTCAAAGACTTGCTGTTCTACATTAACAAAAACAAACCCAAATGTTTTTTAAACATCGGAAAGCTATAATGATATATTGAACTTGCTTTAAGATGATATCCCATTATGTTAGTAGAATAAGTCAGCAACCCTCTAATACTTCCCAAAGCATCCCCTATTAATGGATTGGACTACTGATTATTTTTTTAACAATATCCTAACTGCAAGCAAAATGAATACTGGAAATCTGCATTATTTTAACCTCTACAGCCCTGGAAGGTTTACCCCCCTTCATGACCAGGCTAAATTTTTGTGATACGGCACTGCGTTACTTTAACCACTTCAGCCCCGGAAGGATTTGCCCCCTTCCTGACCAGAGCCCTTTTTGCGATTTGGCGCTGCGTCGCTTTAACTGACAATTGCGCGGTCGTGCGACGTTGTACCCAAACAATTTGCTTCCTTTTTTTCCCACAAATAGAGCTTTCTTTTGGTGGTATTTGATCACCACTGCGTCATTTCTGATCGCCGCTATAAACAAAAGAGCGACAATTTTGCAAAAAACCCAAATGTCTTACTTTTTGCTAAAATACAAATTTAAAAAAATATATAAAAAAACATTTTTTTTCATCGGTGTTGGCCGATTTATATTCTTCCTCATATTTGTGATATAAAAAAAAAAAAAAATCGCAATCGGCGTTTATTGATTGGTTTGCGCAAAAGTGGCCGTGTTTACGGATGATGAGAATTCAGTTCTGGGGTTATTTTTTACTAGTAATGGCGGCGATCTGCGATATTTAGCGGTACTGTGATATTGCAACGGGCATGTCGGACTATTTTGACACTTTTTTGGGACCATTGGCATCTATACAGCGATCAGTGCTATAAAAATGCACTGATTACTGTGTAAATGCCATTGGCAGTGAAGGGGTTAACCTGCAGGGGGCGCTCTAAGGGTTAACTGTGTTCCCTGGGCGTGTTCTAACTGTCTTAGTGTTTGACTGGCAGGGGAAGGGGAGTGATCACAGCTTCCATGTAGAGCAAGGCTGTGATCACTCCCTTCCCCCTTTAACAGAACGGAGGTCCGTGTTTACTTACACGGACCTCCGTTCTTTCACTCCGGGGGTGGGCATGGTGGGTAGCCAGTGGAGATCGAGTCTGCCACACCCGCTCCCTGGCCCTCCCCGGACACAGTGAGCGCGCCTCCGGCGGCGTGCGCGCGCTCACAGTACGCGATCTGGCAGCCACCGTCAGATGACGGTGGTTTGCCCAGGAGAGCCACCTTGTCGCCGTCAACCTGCGGTTGACGGTCGGCAAGTGGTTAACCGAGCGGTCGTGTGACGATGTACCCAAATAAAATTGATGTCCTTTTTCCCCCCACAAATAGAGCTTTCTTTTGGTGGCATTTGATCACCTCTGAAGTTTTTATTTTTTGCGCTATAAACAAAAAAAGGCCGACAATTTTGAAAAAAAAAAAAACAGTATTTTTTACTTTATGCTATAAAACATTTCCAATAAAAAATGTAAAAAAACTAAATTTATTCATCAATTTCGGCCAATATGTATTATGCTACATGTTTATATTAAAAAAAATCCCAATAAGTGTATATTGATTGGTTTGCACAAAAGTTATAGCGTCTACAAACTATGGGATATTTTGATGGAATTTTTATTTATTTATTTATTTTTTTACTAGTAATGGCGGCGATCAACAAATTTTACACACAAATCTGACACTCTTTGGGGACCAGTGACACCAATATAGTGATCAGTGCTAAAAAAAAAAAAATGCACTGTCACTGTACTGACACAGGCAGGGAAGGGGTTAACATGGGGGGGGGGGGCAATCAAAGGGTTAAATGTGCTATTAGGGAGTGCTTTCTAACTATGTGGGGGAGGAGTTTGACTGGCGAAAGACAGAGATCTGTGTTCCTGCTTTGCAGAAACACAAGATCTCTATCTTCCCCTCTCACAGAACAGCGGTCTGTCTTGTTTACATAGGCAGACCGCCCCTCTGCCTCTCTCCTGACAACAATCACGGGGTGCCGGCGAACAGCAGGTCCGCAGGATCCGCTGATTGGCTCCTGTTGTGTCCAATCACGCCCAAGTGCAGAAAATCACATTCGGGTATGTGATTTCACGCAGGAGGGCCACCTTGCCACAGTATATCTGCGTGGGGCGGTCCAGAAGGGGTTGAATGGTCTAAACCAGGGATATGCAATTAGCGGACCTCCAGCTGTTGCAGAAATACAAGTCCCATGAGGCATAGCAAGACTATGACAGCTACAAGCATGACACCCAGAGGCAGAGGCATGATGGGACTTGTAGTTTTGCAACAGCTGGAGGTCCGCTAATTGCATATCCCTGGTCTAAACCGTGGAAGTCTTTTTTCTACATTGTGTGTCTTTGTTGAGGCAGCCATCTTGGTAGATGCAGAGCATTCCTGCATCATTTCAGTTGTTTTCCTGATGACTGACGATCTAATGACTGGCTGGGTAACAATCAAGGCTGCAAAAGCAGAGATTCACAGAAGGAAAGAAGCAGAAGGAAAGTGATCCGTGCACTGCAGGTCTTCAGGCACAGCTTCCTCTCCAGCAAGAAAAATAGTGAGCAGCACAGAAGTGCATACCACCCAAGTGTCCCCTGACAAGTGTTGTGTCCTTTGCCTTGTGCTAAAGGGTGCCCTTGCTTACCATCTCAGAAGGTTGGAAGGCATGGTAGTGATTTCACCAAATCTCACTCAAAATGTTGGGAGATCTCATACTGCAGATATACATCTATGAGTCTGCAGACATAGAAAGTGAACTGCTATTTTTTTATTGCAAATTCAAGAGAAAAATGTAGAGTTTTCAAGCTACCGCTTAGACACAATTCCCTATAAGATAGCAGGTCTTCACTGTTGTGGTACAGATCCATGTTATGTATACCTACTAGCACAAGGGAGAGTATTGCATTCTGTGTTTCTCTTTGTTTGGTTGTAAACCTCAGACATGAAATATGAACAAAGCATATCCATCCCTCTATAGTGTGTACTTGTCTTGATCCAACACCATGTGTAAGCGTAATTTCCAACGCAAGTTTAATTTCTGTCTGCCGATTCGTTCCTCTGTTATCAGCATGAGTCACTTCTGACAAATTTTCCTGACACCAAGAGAAAAATGGTGACAGGCGGGACCTCCAGCAAAATGATAGCCTCAGTTCTGTTCCTGTTTGCTGTGTAGAGGGGGGTGACCTTCTCCTCCAATCAGCTCTCAGAGCTCTCCTCACTGAGCACCGCAGAGTGTAACTTCAGCTCCCTACTCCCTTTTTTCTTAACTCTCAGACAAGCTTGATAAATTCTGAACTTTGAACGGATGTAGAGAAGAGAAGACTGCAGATAAACAGATACAACTTATGTAGGAGGATTTGCTTACTCTCTGTGTATCACCTGAGGCCAGTCACTTCACTGGGTATATAAAAAGGGTTTACAAATGTACAATAATTGCAATGCAGAAAGTTTGACATTTAAGTGGCCAGCTTGGAGGGGAACTTTACTCGGTATTTCAAAAAAATAAAAGTCAGCAGCTGCGAATACTGAAACTGCTAACTTTTAAGAAATAAATGCTTAGTAGAGGTTGTGGTGTTAATTGAAGTAAGTTTCTCATAATTATCTCACCTTATATGGATATCGCCAGCATTTCAAAAGTGCTGGCAGGAAACACACTGATGGGATCAGCAAAATAAGTGTCATGACTCTTCATTATGGTGCTGTTCCTTAAATTTCTAATCAGCGGGTTGGGGGCTAAAAGGTTGCTGGTGGTCATGGACCTGGCTATGCTATTTGGCACGAGGTTCTGGATTACAACACTGGTTGAAGAGAATTACAAATTATTTGGCAAGTAAATCACTAAATTTGCATTAGCTAATTCCCTTTAGCTCAGTGCAGCCGTTTCCTCATACAAGTACTTTAGTTGCCCTTAAAAGATGAACAATTGTTGTACAAGCTCATTCCGCTTACACGGCGTGTAAAAATTGGCCCACATAATACATCAAGGGTCAGCGATCTTTTTCCCATTAAGCGTCAATTTAAAAACATTGGACTACCAATCTACCAGTGAATAAAAGCATGGTATAATTGTGTAGTTACCGTATATACTCGTGTATAAGTCGACCCCCCTACTTTTGCCCAAAAAATATAGGAAAACTTATTGACTCACGTATAAGCCTAAGTGGCAAATGCAGCAGCCACTGGTAAATTTCAAAGATAAAAATAGATGCCAAAAAAAAATTACCAATGAGGCATCAGTAGGTTGTATGTACCAAAAAGACATTACGTTATTTTTTTTAATGACAGGTCCTCTTTAGAAGAGATTTGGGGTCTAAAGACCCCAAATCCGTCTAGGGACCCTAACATAGGAAGTGGCCATGTAATCGGGAGTGTGTGTGTGTGTGTGTGTGTGTGTGTGTGTACAACTGTTTATTTTTTACAGTACAGTATACTTCCTTCCTATGTATTGAATAAGGCTGCTGTGTTCTTCACATATGTCAAATGCAAAGAAAAAAAAACACAGTTTTGTCATTTGAATATCTGACCATATTAACCCTTATTGTTCACACAATAAGGGTTAATATGGTTAGTTAATCGAATTGCCAAACGGTTTTCTTTTACATTTACATAAGAAGGACACGGCAGCCTTATTCCTTTCATAGGAAGTGCCTGTGTCCTCTGCCCTTACCTTCAGCCCAGTCACCTCGCAAGTGTGACTGAGCTGAAGTTCCGCCCTCCAGCAGGCCGTCAGCGGACGTGACGGCATCCCCGGCATCCCTGGAA
>BLSH010471351.1:347420-362837 GCA_018402905.1 Glandirana rugosa
GGGGTTTGTAAAACGTTTGACTTTTTGATCACCCAACCACATAGATGAGTGTACGGTTCCGTGTTGGTACGACCTCAAGACCTCTGCTCGGATGGCGGTATAACATTCATACCTCAGCCGGTTAGGTCTGGAGGGCGAACCATCCGTACACGTTCTAGTGGTACGTCCAATGACGGGAGTTAAGGTCAAGGAGTAAAAGCTGGCTTATGTAGGTTCAAACTTTCTTCCACTGACCTTATTTGACAATGAAGTTGCCATTCGGACAACCTAACTTCTCGAGCCCCGGTACCACGGGGGCCCGGAGTTATTGGTTGATTCAATCGAAAAGAAAGTGTGTCTTCCAGTAAACAAGACAGAAGATGCCCGGAATGTTTCACACAAAATTCACAAATTGAGGGTCCAACGAACAGCTCTCAATGGCATAGGGAAGTGTATGTAATATCTGGATGTAGGAGAAGACAGAACAAATGACCTTCTGTGTGAAAGAAAAGCTAACTTAGTTGGTTATTGAGGCCCGGGGGCACCATGGCCCCGAGCTCTTCAATCCAACAGGCTTACCGTTGAAGTAACAGTTTATTCCAGTCACCTTCTTTCAAACTTGGATGTATTCGGTCGAAAATGAGGAACTGGAATTGAGGGCAGTAACCTGCATGGTGATCTTGCACATGCCTACCAAGCGGGAGGTCTGGATTGGCCGACTCCATACTTACAATATGGCGGTAGGCTCGTCTCCAGAACTCCAGCATGGTTGTGCCTTGGCATGTGAGTAGATACACCAACCCACTAGTTTTTCAGTTTGCAAAATGTTTGGGGTTGTATCTGCGGCCGTTCGGTAGAACTACATATGTACGTGTGTTCATGTATTGACAGTATGGGCACCCAACACACGTGAAGGTGCCCAACCGTTTGCATGGGTCTGTTCTAAAAGACCCAGTGAATTCACTCTGTAGTAGTTGGTCTTTAAGAGACCTAGCTCTCCGGTAGGTGATAAACGGGACATCCGATATATGAGATTTCAGTGTGGGATCAACCAATAATAGGTGCCAGTGTTTTTCTATAATACGTTTAACTGCCTAATGTTGATTATTGTATCTCATAATGATCCTGGTTATCTGTGGTTTGTTCTCTTTTTTTATTTGAAAACAATAAATCCTGTCTATTGTGTTCTTTGGCTCGTTTCAGGCATGTATGGGAATAGCCTCGTCTAAGCAACCGTTCTCTGAGGTGATTGGCCTCTGATAGAGCAATTCCTCCTAAGCCTTAGATACTTGCTGTAAGGAATTGATCGAGCCAAGGTTTTAGGATGTGCACTTGTGGCAAGTAGTATGGTATTCCCTGCCATGGGCTTCCAATACAGCCCACTTGACAGGCTACCATCTACATTTTTTTTAAATTGTTACTTCAATAAATGCAATTGCCAAATCACTATGTGTCATACTTAAATTGAAGTTATTTTTGTTCATGGCTGAGATGCATGCATGGAGTGCTTTCAAAGAGCCCTCCCATAGTAACAGTATGTCATCAATATACCTGATCCAAGATGTAATATGGCAGGTCAATGATGACAAACCGTCATCCGACAAGAGGGTACATTCACACTCCCCAAGGTACAGGTTAGCGTATGATGGTGCACAGCAAGTGCCCATCGCTACACCCTGCACCTGGAGGAAATGGGAACCGTCAAAAGAAAAGGTGTTATGAGTAAACTCAAGTTCTGCAGAGATAAATTTGTGAAGTTTCTTATAGTCTCTATGCGACTGTGAAAGAACATGTCTAACTGCCACAATGCCCAGATGGTGAGGAACAGAGCTAGGCCAGGCTTCAACATCTACAGCCACCAAAAGAGCCTCCGGGGAGAGATGGATACATTCCAAATTTTTAAGTAAATTAATGGTATCTTTTATATATGATGGAAGATTGACAGCATATGGTCTTAACTGTGCATCAATGAATTTACTGAGATTCTCAGAGATGTAGCCATTGCCCATTATTGGTCTTCCCGGAGGGTTATTGAGGTCTTTATGCATTTTTGGGTAAGCTGTAGAATGTTGGGATTTTGCGGTACTTAGTGTGTACATATTCCCACGTGTCCTTGTCGTCCTTAGAACTAGATGGCATTAAACTGGCAGTAACGCACACAGAAGTAAGGCTACTTTCACACCAGTACTGCCCGAGTGTTAGCAGTAAAACACCGCTAATTTGTGGCGCTTTTAGCGGCGCTCTGGCACCGCTATTCGGGCGGCAGCGGTGCGCTTTTAACTCCCCCACAAGGGGTTGAAAAGGGGTTAAAAGTGCCGGCTAGCGGCGCTCCCGAATCGGTGTACAGCCGCTTTGGGAGCGCTGCCCATTCATTTCAATGGGTGGGGGCGGAGGCAGAGCTCCCACACCGCCCAAAAGATGCTGCTTGCAGGAGATTTTTTATAGTCTTGCAAGCGCACTGCCCCACTGTGAAAGTACTCAGGCTTTCACACTGGGCTGCATTAGGGGGCAGTTTAGAGGTGCTTTACAGGCACTCTTTTTAGCGAAAAAATACCTGTAAATCGCCTTTGGTGTGAAAGGGGCCTAAATGGTGTTCATCTTGTAGTAACGCATTCAAATAGACTGTGTTCAACCGTCACTACACTGACGCTATCTGAACTGTCCCTACTCTAGCTATACATTAATGTAAAGATTAGTGACACGGTCTCACCACACTACACAAACTATCTGAGCTGTCCCTACTCTACATATACACTAATGTATGTATGAATGACACGGTCTCACTACACTACACTGCAACTATCTGAGCTGTCCCTACTCTAGATGCACACTATGCAAAGCTGAATGATGGTCCTCACTACACTCACACTATCCCTAGACTGACACTAAACTAATATTCTACACTGACAATTAAAGCACAATAGCACAGTATAGCACACTAACTAATAGCACTGAACAGAGCCCTGTTCTATCTCTCTCCAGCCAAAATCACAATGAAAATGGCTGCCATTGAAAGAATACTTTTATACTGTGAGGCGGGAATGAGCCATGACTGGATAAAGTCATGATGACAGTGTCCAATTATGATTCTGACAGTGCTCTGTGCCCTGATTGGCTGAAGCTTTCACTGCTTCAGCCAATCAGGGTTTGCAATGCATTGTTCAGTGCTGCACTGCATTTTGGTCGGTTCGGGGGGCCGAACAAACGGTCGAACGTCCCGTTTGTTCAGTTGTTCACCGAACGATGAACAGCGAAAGTTCCGCCTGAACTTATGCTCCGGCCGAACCGTTCACCAAGCCCTATTTACGACCACGAACAGAACCCTACAGATTTGATTGACACCATAGACATTGAATCTCTTTTACAAGAACATGTCGACACCAAAACTGAACTCACATCTAAAACACCAGTTTTCAAAAAGAAATCCTACAAATTTCCACATCTATCTAGTAATTCTAATCTAGCGGCCTTCATTACCTTTACCACCAATGAAATTAAAAAATTAAAAACCCATGCATGAGCAATTAACTGCACAGAAACTGACAGTAAATACCTTCAATCGTTAAGAGACAAAAATGCACTCACGATCAAACCATCCGACAAGGGGGGGTAATATGTTCATCATGTCGAATGGTCAGTATAGACTCATGTACAAAAAGATACTTCAGAACAGTGCCTGGTATAAACCGATTCCTTGATGTGTGATTGACAACATTGTGTTGAGTTTTACAAACTTGTCGATGACGCATATGCGGAGGGCGTTATCGACAAGGACATGTGGGAATATGTACAGACCGAGTACCCCAAAATCCCCACATTCTACAGCCTACCCAAAATTCATTAAGCCCTCAATAACCCTCAGGGAAGACCAATAATATCGGGCAATTGTTGCATCTCTGGGAATCTCAGGTAAATTCATTGATGCACATTTAAGACCATATGTTGCCAATCTTCCATCATATATAAACGATACCATTCATATACTTCCAAATTTGGAAGGTATCCATCTCTCCCCGGAGGCTCTTTTGGTGGCTGTAGATGTTGAGGCCTTATATAGCTCTGTTCCTCACCATCTGGGCATTGCGGCAATCAGGCATGTTCTTTCACAGTCGCATAGAGACGATAAGAAACTTCACAAATTTATCTCTGCAGCACTTGAGTTTATATTGACCCATAACACCTTTTCTTTTGACCGTTCCCATTTCCTCCAGGTGCAGGGCGTGGCAATGGGCACATGCTGTGTGCCATCATACGTTAACCTGTACCTGGGGGAGTGAGAGCGCACACTCTTGTCAGATGACAGTTTGTCATCATTGACCTGCCATATTACATCTTGGTTCAGGTATATTGATTACATACTGTTAATATGGGAGACCTCTGAAAGCACTCCATGCATGCATCTCAGCCATGAAGAAAAAATAACTTCAATTTAAGTTTAACAATGACACATAGTGATTCAGCAATCACATTTCTTGATGTAACAAATTAAAAAAATGTAGATGGTAGCCTGTCAAGTGGGCTGTATCAGAAGCCCACGGCAGGGAATACCATACTACTTGCCACAAGCGCACATCCCAAAACCTTGGTTCAATCAATCCCCTACAGCCAGTATTCTAAGGCTTAGGAGGAATTGCTTGGATGAGAACACCAGGCCAATAACATCAGAGAAAGGTTGCTTAGACAGGGCTATTCCCATACATTCCTCAAAAGAGCCTTCAGGCGAGCCAAAGAACACAATAGACAGGATTTATTATTTCAAACAAATAAGAGAACAAACCACAGGTCAGGATCATTACGAGATACAATAATCAACATCACGCAGATAAATGTATTATAGAAAAACACTGGCACCTATTATTGGTTGATCCCACACTGAAAATTCATATACCAGATGTCCTGGCTATCACCTACAGGAGAGCTAGGTCTCTTAAAGACCAACTAGTACAGAGTGAATTCACTGGGTCTTTTAGAACAGACCCATGCAAACGGTTGGGCACTTTCACGTGTTGAGGGTGCCCATAATGTCAATACATGAACAAGAACACACATATACATGTAGTTCTACCGAACGGCCGCTGATACAACCCCAAACATTTTGCAAACTGCAAAACTAGTGGGGTGATGTATCTACTCACATGCTAATGCAGCAGCTTCTATCTTGGCAAATCCAAGCTGGAGTTCTGGAGACAAGCCTACTGCCATATTGTAAGTATGGAGTCGGCCAATCCAGACCTCCCACTTGGTAGGCATGTGCGGAATCACCATGCAGGTTACTGCCCTCAATTACAGTTCCTCATTCTCGGCCGAATACATCCAAGTTCGAGAGGAGGACTGGAATAACCGGTTGCTTCAACGGGAAGCATGTTGGATTGAAGAGCTCGGGGCCACGGTGCTCCCGGGACTCAATAACCAACTAAGCTACCGTCCTTTTTTTAGAAGGCTTTTCGTCAGGAGGTTGTGAAAAAAAGTAACATCAGGGGAAAATAAATTTTGACTGCATGCGAGACATTATCTTGGCCTGTTTATTGATTTTTTTTGCTGTCAGCGTGAAGAGATAAACATATGATTCCCCAGAGTGACCATATGTCAACTCCCTTCCCTCCCTGTCTAAATGCGTATTTTTTACCTCCATGGGGTAATGTTTATATGAGGCCCATTGGCCTATTATATGTGGCCTCTTATTATAGGTGTACAATTCATTAGGGTATTTTATTTATTATATTTTGTCTCCTTTTGTTTTTTGATGTTTCCCTGTTTTCCTTGTTCCATTTGAGACTCTGATGACCCACAGTTTTAATCCTTTACCCCACAGGTGTCAAACTGGCGGCCCTCCAGTTGTTGTGGAACTACAAAGCCCATGAGGCATTGCAAGGCTGACAATTACAAGCATGACTCCCACAGGCAGAAGCATGATGGAACTTGTAGTTTCGCAACAGCTGGAGGGCCGCCAGTTTGACAACCCTGCTTTACACAAGGGCTTTTTCCCATATGTATTCTTTTCTTGCAATACCATCATTGCCACACCAGAGGGAGCATCACTGCGTGACTGGTGCCCGGGATGTTACCACCCGGTGCACAAAGGCTCCCCGCACTGCGGAGCGGGGGGGCTGGCTGGATGGGGTGTTGCCCTGGACTCGTCTGGGCTCCCGACCCAATCCTTGTATTGGCCACCCTTTTGTGCGTCAGTGGAGGGGGCCTGCATGATTCCCTCCCATGGATCACACACGTGGGGGGGTGGCTGTGCACTCCCCTTTCAGGAATTCTTCTTGACCATGCCGCACATGCTATCGCCCAGTGGGGTTTGATACACTATGACGCGGTAGGCTAGGAGACGCCCACGGGCCTCTAGTGCACATGCGCGGGCGTCTTTTTATGGCGGCAAGCTCAAAGGAATGAGACGCCGCCATTCCCTATGCATGGACTGTTGGAGAATCAGCAACCTGATTTGTTTTTTAAGGGTAAGTGGGTGATTCTTTGCCCCACAAGGCAGATCTAAATATTAAATTGCTAATCTAGCTTTTAGCATTGTGCTCAGTTTGGGGGTGGGCTAGGCTTTTCGCCCACGATGGAGAGTGACTTTATGCCTCTCTCTCCATCTGATTGCTAGCCTGAGGGCATTTTGAAATTTTAAAACCAACATATTGTGAGATAACCCCTTTAGCTATAGATCTCGCCTGTATACCAGAACTATGCCAATTTAAGGGTCATATCATCGCAGTGTGCTTAGCACAATAGCGATGATTAACAATGCTAACAATCATTCTTTATTTCCAGCCTAATTAACACAAAGCACAATGCCTGCCTCCCTTTTCTCTGATTGTGGATATTGTCTTTCACACAGAAGGATATTTGTTCTGTATTCTCCTACATCCAGATATTACATACACTTCCCTGTACCATTGAGAGCTGTTCGGTCGGACCCTCAATTGGGAATTTTGTGTGAAACATTTCGGGCATAGCCGTATAGTCCTCCTTTGTATTTCTCTGGGGGGACACTCTGAGGTGCAATTTTCATCATCTGTGGGATTCCATGCAGTGGTGGTTATTGGGCATGTGATAAGCCTGCTTTGAACCATCTTAAAGGTACCTTGTAACTATGTATAATGTCGCCCTTGTGATGTAATGCATCTAGAAATGTTCCTAAAAATTCATGTTCTATTATAGAAAAACTTCTCTACAGTATTGCCCCCGAAGAAAGGACAATTTCCTGAAAACGCGTCGGACATTTGAGAAGGGACTTTCTTTTTGATTAAATGATCACATGAACTGTTTTTAATCTGTTACTGACATGTCTTTAAATGGTGATGTACGCACCTATTTTTATCTGTATATTGAATAGATTTTGTACTTTTTTTAAATACAATTTTCCTTTGCAGTTAAAGTCCCAGTTCTGAAGGCAATTGGTTCCACTAGATTTTAGTTAGGGGTATCAGAGTAAAGGGGGCTGAATACAAAAAAAAAATGTTGAAAACCATTTATCATTTTCCTCCCACTTCACAATGATATGCCACTTTGCGTTGGTCTATCACATAAAATCCCAATAAAATAGATTTACATTTTTGGTTGTAACATGACAAAATGCGGAAAATGTCAAGGGGTATGAATACTTTTTCAAGGCACTGTAAGTGACATCGAACGTGGCATCCTTGTTGGTGCCAGACAGGCTGGTCTGAGTATGTCAAACTACTGGGATTTTCACACACAGCCATCTCTCAGGTTTACAGAGAATGGTGGGAAAAAGAGAAAATATCCAGTGAGCGGCAGTTGTGTGGCGGAAAATGTCTTGTTGATGTCAGAGGAGAAATGTCAGACTGGTTTGAGATGATAGAAAGGCAACAGTAACTCACATAACCACTCCTTAGAACTAAAGTATGCAGAATGCCATCTCTGAACTCACAACAAATCCAACCTTGAAGCAGATGGGCTACAGCAGCAAAAGCCCACACCGAGTGCCGCTAAGAACAGGAAACTGAGGCTACTGTTGGCACAGGATCACCAAAATTGGACAACAGAAGATTGGAAAAATGTTGCCTGGTCTAATGAGTCTCGATTTCAGATGCGACAATCAGATGGTGGGGTCAGAATTTGGCACATGGATCCATCCTGCCTTGTATCACCGGTTCAGGCTGGTGGTGGTGGTGTAATGATGGGGGATATTATCTTGGCACACTTTGGGCCCCTTAGTGCCAACTGAGCATCGTTTAAACCCCACGGACTACCTGAGTATTGTTGCTGACCATGTCCATCCCTTTATGACTGCAGTGTCCCCATCTTCTGATGGCTCCTTCCAGCAGGATAATGCACCATGTCACAATCATCTCACCACTGGACAATGAGGTCACTGCACTCCAATGGCCTCCACACTCCCCACATCTCATCCAATAGAGCACCTTTGGGATGCGGTGGAACGGCAGATTTGCATCATGGATGTGCAGCCAACAAATCTGCAGCAGCTGCGTGATGCCATCATTGTCACTATGGAGCAAAATCTCTGAGGAATGTTTCCAACACCATGTAGAATCTATGCTAGGAGGCAGTTCTGAAGGCAAAAGGGGGCCCAACCCGGTACTAGCAAGGTGTACCTAATAAAGTGGCCGATGAGTGTATATTGCTTGTATTCTCCAACCAAGGAAAGTTAACTGTCAGCCAAACAGAGCAAAATTTTGCATTCACAATAGAATATTCACTCTCTGCTCTGGTCATCTCTCTCTTGCCTCAACTACTGCAACTCCCTCTTCATTTGCTTACCTTTACATAGGTTATCCCCTATCAGTCTATCATGAATGCTGCTGCCACTCATTCACTTTAATAACCATTCAGTGTCTTCCACCCCTCCCTGCCAATCCCTCCATTGACTTCCACTCACTCAACAAATCAAATTCAAAATCCTAACCACCTACATGGCCATCCACAGCCCTGCTTTATTACCAACCTTGTCTTGAAATACCAACCAGGCCTTTCTCTTGCTCCTCCTTAGACCTCCTGCTCTCCAACTCACCTCCTCCCAAGCTCACCTCAAGGACTTCTCCAAAGCCTCTCCTATCCTCTGGAACTCCTTACCCTAATCTGTGTGACTATATCCTACTGTGTTTACGTTTAAGAAATCTCTGACAATCCATCTCTATTCCACCTCTAATAAACTGAACTTTTATTTTCTCCCACAGCTCAGTTATTACCATTTGTATCTCCTGACTCCCCATTAAATCTAATGAGCAGGGCCCTCAGCTCCCCTTTGAATTGTACTGTAACTGTACTGTCTCACTCCATTTTGCAAAGGTAGCAGGAGAAGGAGGAGGAAGAAGGGAAGGAGGAAGAGGAAGGGGGTGAAGGAGGAGGAGGAGGAGGATGAGGAAGATAAGGAAGAGGAGGAGAAGGAGGAGGAAGAAGGAAGAGGAAGGGGGTGAAGGAGAAGGATGAGGAGGAGGATGAGGAAGATAAGGAAGAGGAGAAGGAGGAGGAGCAGGAGAAGAAGAAAAAGAAGGAGCAGGAGTAGAATGAGATAGAATGTATTATGGAGAACACTGTCCACCACCGGTCACTGATGTTCAACCTGGGAATCGAGATGACCTGCCAAATCTGATGCAAGACTGAGGAACTCCATGACAAGCACCCCACGTGGAACCCAGTGCCCAAAAGGTCACTTCCAGTTCATTCTGCAACATCCAGGCTAGCAAGGTCTCAACGTGGTGCGGCCCAAAAGCCAGCCAGATGAAGAATGTGTTGAACAGCTGCAAATTGGAGGCGCAAGCTCAAGCAGTAATGTAGAGAAGTATCTTGTTTGAAGACAAGTGAAGAAATGAAAAATTGCTAAAAAGTTACAGGTTAGTCTTTAAAACCCAATATGAAGAAAAGCGGTCTATCCTCATAGGAAACTAGCAATGGAAGAGGTTATACCCTGGGCTGACCTACACTTTTTTTGCTTGTCAGCAGTGGCGGCTCGTCCATAGGGAGCGCCTGTGCACCGCCACCCCCCCTCCCTCCACTGGGAATGAGAGTCCCACCAGCCCCTTAAAAGTGGCACCGGTACAGTGTTTTCCTGATTTTTTTTTTTCGGCTCCATGCTGTCAGCAATTAGTGAGCTCATTGGTCAGAGTTAAAATTGAAAGTGTGTGCGCCAGCGAGGCTCACTCACACTAATTGGCTGTCCTGATCACTGGACTACCAGTGATTGGTCATGTCATGGTGCGGTGGGCGAGACTGTGGCAGACGTGCTGCTGGGAGTGTAATGACGTCCTCCTCACTTCGTGTGGACTACTGCCGACCGTGCCTAAGGCCCAGCCGCCCAACTAGCCCCAAGGCAATTACCCGAACTAGTAGTACTTACGAGCCAGCCACAGCCAGCCGAGCCGGAGCCGGACCCAGTCCACCCAGCGACTCCAGTCCCACAGAGTGAGTCCCAGCCAGGAGCCTGCCTGGAAGAGTAACAGACTTGTCGTCACTCCAGCGGCCACACAGGAAGCCACAACACAAGCCAGGTACTGTATCCTGCTATTATTCATCTGATCTGGAGAGGTCAGATTATTCTATTTTCTATAGTCATCATTTTTTTTCCATGTTACTGCAATTGCTCAAGCAAGCACCCTGGCATTGTTATGGTTTGGTGGGGGGGGGCTGTATATTCCTATTTGTGATGCTGTATACTCCTACCTGCTGATGCTGTATATACCCTTATCTGGCGATGCTGTATATACACTCCTATCTGGCGATGCTGTATATACACTCCTATCTGGCGATGCTGTATATACACTCCTATCTGGCGATGCTGTATATACACTCCTATCTGGCGATGCTGTATATGCACTCCTATCTGGCGATGCTGTATATGCACTCCTATCTAGCGATGCTGTATATACACTCCTATCTGGCGATGCTGTATATACACTCCTATCTGGCGATTCTGTATATACACTCCTATCTGGCGATGCTGTATATACACTCCTATCTGGCGATGCTGTATATACACTCCTATCTGGCGATGCTGTATATGCACTCCTATCTGGCGATGCTGTATATGCACTCCTATCTGGCGATGCTGTATATACACTCCTATCTGGTTATGCTGTATATACACTCCTATCACACTCCTATCTGGTGATGCTGTATATACACTCCTATCTGGTTATGCTGTATACCCCTATCTGGTGATGCTGCGCTGTATACTACTGACACAATGGGTGGAATCTATAAGGGGTGGGACTTATAAGTGGAAGGGGTCAAAAAGGAAGGCAGGGTCTGGTGCCCCTCCATCCTAAAATCTCACCAGCCGCCACTGCTTGTCAGTGTCCAATATTCCAGTAGGCAGCAGTATAACCCAAAGATTTAAGATTTCCTGCGTCCCTCAAGGGACCAGAAAGAATAGTTGAACACATTTTTTGCTTAAAAAAATTAGCGGGTACCCCTGGAGCAAATGTGGGGAGTCATAAGCAAGTGCAGGGAACCTGAGACCTCAGTTGGACTTTGAAACTTATTTACTACTGGTTAAGAATATGGAAATGTTTGAAAGTCAATAGTCTAGCCACAGTTCCACTTAAAGTGTTTCAAAAACAAAAACTGATTAAAAAACAGTACAATAATAAAAATGCAACCAACAGTTTAATAGTTGTTTTCCCACCTTCTCCATGTGAAGTTGGTAGCAGGTGGACTTGAGTCTTCTAAACATATAAACTGGACAGCCCCATTGTCTAATGTCCTCACCTCCACTCGTACAGAATCAGGTGGATCTAAAAAAATAAAAACAAGGGCTCTTAGGGTGGTCATGCACAGCCTGATAAATGGCAAGTGATGCAACGGGTTCAAGCATCACCTGATACGTCTGGCTGTGTGTGGATGCAACATTGAGCACTCCCAAAAATAAAGGGGTTCTTGTTGCATACAGATCAGTCAGTGATCAGACCATGTTCTCAACACCATGTGGTCCTTGTTCTCAGTCCTACCTTGGGAAGCCCATAGACATGAGAAGCAGTCACTTGACTTACCCATTTTCAACCAGGACTGGGTGGCAATACCTTGTCTGTGGCTAAAGGTAGATGCCCTCTAGTTGGTGTTTTCCTGGGTAACATTGAAGCAGTCCCAGTCACTATTCTCCTGCCTCTCCTTTTCACCAACACACTTGCTAGGGCTTCAGGCTGACCTTGCGCCATCATAAGACTTTCTTACTCCTTTACACTCCCAATCTTCAATAAAGCGATTGTAAATGATCACCTTGTAAAACAACCCATTTAGTTTAAAATAGAAATGAAAGGCAAAACATTTTTGTATAGCTTAAAAAACAAAACACATTAGAATTACATGTTTTCCCTTTTTTTTTTTATAAGTGATCACATTCCCTCAGTTCTCAGCTGCATACGAGCCAGGGGAGGAGAAGCAACAGCACACTGAACTTCCCAGTAAATGGCTGCGCAGCGGGGGCGTGTCAGGATAAATCTGATTATTGGAGGAGAGTACATAGAGTTCCCAGCACAGCTAGAGAGCTGACCAGTGTGCTTGCCTGCTTAGTGTGGTCAGTTTTTACTAGGATAGCAGGAGGACCGGCAGGATCACCAAGGATTCCACACAAAGGAAGCAATACAAAGAGAACAGGATACTTTCTCATACAAGTACATGGAACAGTAGCCACATATCAGAAATATGAAGTGTTGGGGTAACAAACGCTTTAACTATTTGTAATCCTTATGCTGCTAACATTAGTAAATAAATATGAAGGCGTATAATATTTGCTTGTTTTTAAGCTTTTTGTTCATTTACTTACTGGTTTCTGGCCCAGGCCAAAATTATGCCATACATCCCAGGAGTCTTCATGGGAATTTATTGTCTTGCATCGGAAGGAGGGGCTCTCGCAGCTTTACCTTTTCCCTTAATTTTTACCTGCTGATCCTGCCAGACACTTCCTGTCCTAGGGTGACAACGCTCACTGTGGGAAGCAACATATTTTTTTTGTTTTAATATCAGATGTTTCTGGACGGTTGAAACCGGATTACACCTGGCCTAGAATGCCAGGAGAGGAAGATCACCCAGTAGGGTGTGGGTAACTGAAGAATGTATATTAGAGCCTTCATCTGTAAAAAAAAAAAAAGGATTCACGCATACCCCCTGGCAGTGGGGTATGGGAACAGATGAGCTTTGATTCAGACCACCTGGTGATGGGAAGATTTTAAGTGCCTAATTGGCTGCCCTGCACCTAGCACATCAAAGGCCAACTGTTGCTGGTGTGCTGACCTGGGTCAAGATGTTTGATGGCGATATATCAGTGTTACCTAGTGGAGGCCACAGCATGCTTCCTGGAAGAAGTTTGGGGGAAGAATATACTACCTGGTGATTAGAAAGGACGGCCTCTTACAGCAGCGCCTGTTAGCGGGCATCCACTGCTGCCACCATGCCCCTCACCTTGTTGTGTCACTGCCCCATCACCAGCCGTCCTATTAAAGTGAATGGGACTGACGGTGAGTCAACATCGGGTCAGAGGAGGAGCCGCTGCGGGACAGAGATGACCGTTGCTCTTTAAAAATTATGGTTTAAACAGAGTTGATTTTAATCAAGCCTTTTTACTAGTAATTTAAATCAAATCCACCCTGGAGTAAATGGATACCCAACCTGTCATGCTTTAAAACTGTGCACACTGGTAGAATGGCACTAAACTACAGTACTTAACCACTTCCCGCCCGGCGTATAGACAAATGACGTCCGGGCGGGGGGTTCATTATCCTGACTGGACGTCTATTGACATCCTCAGGATAATCCGCGATCGCGTGCCCCTGGGGGCGCGCATCGCGGCGATCGGTGGTGCCGTGGGTCAGGCTGACCCACCGCATTACCGACCGAGGTAAAAGGCTTCGATCCGAAGCCTTTTACCATGTGATCAGCGGCTGATCACAGTGTAAATAGAAAGAGCCGATGATCGGCTTTTCCTCTGCTCAGGTCTGCTCTCCTGACAGGGGGGGGGGGCTGCGCTGAACATTTATCAGCGCAGCCACCCTCAGGATCACCCCACTGGACCACCAGGGATCAAGGTGGATCAAGAGCATCTGGGAGCCCCCCCCCCGGACATCACACACAGGCCGCACAGGACCACCAGGGAAGGAAATCAGAGGCCGCCCAGGACCACCAGGGAGCCCCCACTAGACCACCAGGTAAGGGCATTATTGTGCACTGTAGGGATGGCACTGTGCCCATGTATGATGCCTGCCAGTGCCATCCCTAACAGTGCTTGTTGCACCTGTGCCCACCACTGCCACCTATAAGTGCCCACCTGTGATACCTATCAGTGCCCACCTGTGTGACCTATCAGTGCCCACCTGTGCCATCTAAAAGTGCCCACCTGTGCCACCTAAGTGCCCACCTGTGCCACCTAAAAGTGCCACCTATCAGTGCCCAGTGCCACTTATCAGTGCCGCCTAGGAGTGTCCATCAGTGCCACATATCAGTGCCACGTATCAGTGCCCGTCAGTGTTGCTTGTCAGTGCCGCCCATCAGTGCTGCATATGTGCCCCATCATCAGTGCAACCTTTACGGTGCCACCTCATCAGTGCCAATCTGTACTGCCTCATCAGTGCCTGTCAGTGTAGCCTCATCAGTGCCCATCAGTGTAGCCACATAAGTGCCCGTCAGTGAAGGAGAAAATGTACTTTATACAAACTTTTGTGACAGAAACAAAGAAAAATGTTTTTTTTTTCAAAATTTTCGGTCTTTTTTTTTTCTATAGCGCAAAAAATAAAAACCGCAGGGGTGATCAAATACCACCAAAAGAAAGCTCTATTTGTGGGAACAAAATGATAAAAACTTTGTTTGGGTACAACGTCGCACGACCGCACAATTCTCATTCAAATCGAAACAGCACTGAAAGCTGAAAATTGGTCTGGTAGAGAAGTGTTCTAAGTGCATGGTATTGAAGTGGTTAAAAATCGCCATAGGTGACGCTTTAAAATTTTTTACAGGTTACCAGTTTTGAGTTAGAGGAGGTCTTGGGCTACAATTATTGCTCTCGCCGTTTGCGGCGATACCTCACATGTGTGGTTTGAACGCCATTTACATATGCGGGTGCGACATAAGTATACATTCGCTTCTGCGTGTGAGCATTTCATTTTTATTTTTTTGATCACTTTTATTCATATTACAAGGGACGTGAACATCACTTGTAATAGGGATAGAGCATGGCAGGTCCTCTTTACAGAGAGATGTGGGGTCAGCCGAGGCCGGAAGTGAAGTCATAACGTCACGCCTGGCCTCTGAAGATCACAGAGATGGCCGGGGGCTTCATTCTCTGGCTCGCCAATCTCATGGGCGAGCCGGTAAAAGCACTGGAGGGCGACGGGGGCTCCCTTGTTTCCCATTGAGCCCAGCTGAGAAATACCGAATACAGAGGATGACCTTACATAAAGTATCATCTATGTTCTTTTATTTTAAATACTCTTTTTTTTTTTTTTTTTTTTTTTTTTTTTTTTT
>BLSH010471351.1:368806-379622 GCA_018402905.1 Glandirana rugosa
CCCCCCCCCCCCAGACTGTAGCCAGTGAGATTCGAAAAGGTTTTGGTATCAGTGAAAGTAAACAGTGCCTCCTCATTGGTTTTAGTGGGAGGAATAGTGCCCCATTGTTGGTATCAGTGGGAGAAATGGTGCTCTATTATTGGTATTTGGGGGAGGAATAGTACCCCATTATTGGTGTCAATGGAAGGAATATTACCCTATCGATGTCAGTGGGAGGAACAGTGTTCCATCATTGATATCAGTAGGAGGACTAGTGTCCCATTCATTGGTGTCAATGGCAGGAATAGTTCCCCTCATCATTGGTATCAGTGGGAGGAATAGTGCCCCATCATTGGTGGCAGTGGAAAGAATACTGTCCCATCATTGGTGTCAATGGGAGGAATAGTGCCCCATCATTGGTGACAATGGGAGGAATAGTGCCCCATCATTGGTGTCAATGGGAGGAATAGTGCCCCATCATTGGTGTCAGGGGGAGGAATAGTGCCCCATCATTGGTGTCAATGGGAGGAATAGTGCCCCATCATTGGTGTCAGTGGATGGAATGGTGCCTCAGGGGCTGAATAAAGGCAAGCAAAGGGATGCATCCGACCCGCAGGCCATAGTTTGGAGACTACTCCAAAAATAGATAAGATTGGGGAGGCAGAGCATTCAGCTCAGCACAATGTCTTGGGTGTCATTAGGAGTAAGTGAGGGGAAATGTTCCCTCACTGGGGACACAGATACTGTGTTTCCCCGAAAATAAGCCCGGGTCTTATATTAATTTTGGCCACCAAAAATACAGTAGGGATTATTTTCGGGGTAGGGCTTGCCATTAAATGTGCTCCCTTCTCTCCCCCTCTCCCTGCCAGTGTGAAGTGAAGTAAAAGTGGTTGTAAACTGATAGAATCCCACTACAGCAGTATATAATGTAAAAGTTGTGTGTCTCTAATCCATAGTGTCACATACCTTCTTACAGCGCCGCTCTGAGCTTCCATAGCCCGCCTGAGCTTTCTCTTCTGCGATCAGAGCATTGCAGAGGGGAGCTGAGATCCCCTGCTAACAGGCTGGAGAAGAGGAGATCAGCTGAGCCCTCTCTGCATTTCCATAGCCCGCTGTGCTCCCAGGATTGCAGAAGGAGTGGGCCAAGATACCCCGCTAACAGGCTGGAGAAGAGGCGATCAGCTGAGCCCTCTCGCCACTTCCATAGCCCGCTGTGCTCCCAGGATTGCAGAGGGAGTGGGCCAATATCCCCCACTAACAGGCTGGAGAAGAGGCGGTCAGCTAAGCCCCCTCGGCACTTCCATAGCCCGCTGTGCTCCCAGGATTGCAGGAGTGGGCCAAGATACCCCGCTAACAGGCTGGAGAAGAGGCGATCAGCTGAGCCCTCTCGCCACTTCCATAGCCCGCTGTGCTCCCAGGATTGCAGAGGGGGAGGGGCCAAGATCTACCGCTGACAGGCAGGTGAAGAGGAGGAGATCAGCTGAGCCCTGAGTGGCGCTGTACCAAAGGTACCCGACTACAGATAAGACCACAGAAACAAACACAGTCTACACCATGCAATACCGTAATTTTGAGCGTTCTAGCAGTTTACAACCACTTTAAACTAGGGCTTATTTTCAGGGTAGGGCTTATATTGCAGCCCTCCTTGAATATCCCACTAGGTCTTATTTTCAGGGTAGGTCTTATTTTCGGGGAAACACGGTAACAGTGGAAGCCTGATAGGGATTTTAATCTATTCCATTTCAACTTAGCTTAACAAGCTTAAAGTGCAACTCCAAGCAAGCAACTAGATACACAAATGAAATGCACATATGAGAGCAGTTTCAAGTATTTAAATTTCTGTCCATCGTCTCCTGAGATTTACACAATGCAGCCAGACACCAGATCTAGGTTGGTGACCGCCCTTTTCCCTACTGTGATTATGCAAGACAGCGCCCCACCCTTAGCCAATTACTAAACACTGAAGGAGCAGCAGCAGATTGATGAGGTTAATTTCCTTCTTGTTTTCTGTCAGCGGGCAACTTGTCAGTACATGTGCATGCAGCATACCTGAGTGTCTCCTAAAGCTGCTGTAAAATGTACCCTTGCAATGCTTCTGAAAGTCCATAGACTTGTCACAGTTTTATTTTTAAAACTGACAGCTCTGGTTGGAGCGGCTGTACTAACGATCTGACGTTAGTACAGCAATCTTCCCCACTGAGCTGATGTGTTCTGACAGGGGGAAGCCCCCCCCGACATTCGGCCCGTATGTACGGGGCTTTAAAGTGTTTCAGAACAATATGATAATAAAGATGCACCTAAAAATTTCCCACCTTTTCCATGTGAAGTTGGTGGGTGGTGGACTGGAGTCTTCTACACAGGTAAACTGAACAGCCCCATTGTCTAATGTCATCACCTCCACTCGTACGGAGTCGGGCGGATCTAAAAGATAAAGACAAAGAGTCTTAGGGAAGCCATACAGTATATCACTTGCCACTGCTACCTGCCACCCAGATGTAGTATATCACTTGCCACTGCTACCTGCCACCCAGATGTAGTATATCACTTGCCACTGCCACCTGCCACCCAGATGCATGTCACTTGCCACTGCCACCTGCCACCCAGATGTAGTATATCACTTGCCACCTGCCATCCAGATGCAGTATATCACTTGCCACTGCCACTCAAATGCAGCATGTCACTTGCCACTGTCACCTGCCACCCAGATGCAGCATGCCACTTGCCACTATCACCTGCCATCCAGATGCAGCATGTCACTTGTCACTGTCACCCAGATGCAGCATATCACTTGCCACTGCCACCTGCCACCCAGACGCAACATGCTACTTGCCACTGTCACCTGCCATCCAGATGCAGTATATCACTTGCCACTGCCACTCAAATGTAGCATGTCACTTGCCACTGTCACCTGCCACCCAGATGCAGCATGCCACTTGCCACTATCACTTGCCATCCAGATGCAGCATGTCACTTGCCACTGTCACCCAGATGCAGCATATCACTTGCCACTGCCACCTGCCACCCAGACGCAACATGCTACTTGCCACTGTCACCTGCCATCCAGATGCAGTATATCACTTGCCACTGCCACTCAAATGCAGCATGTCACTTGCCACTGTCACCTGCCACCCAGATGCAGCAAGCCACTTGCCACTGTCACCTGCCATCCAGATGCAGTATGTTATTTGCCACTGTCACCTGCCACCAGATGCAGCATGTCACATATCACTGTCACCTGCCACCCAGATGAAGTATATCACTCGCCACAGTCACCTGCCACCCAGATGCAGTATATCACTTGCCACTGTCACCTGCCACCCAGATACAGCATATCACTTGCCACCTGCCACCCAGATGCAGTATGTTACTTGCCACTGTCACCTGCCACCCAGATGCAGCATGTCACTTGCCACTGTCACCTGCCACCCAGATGCAGCATATCACTTGCCACTGCCACTGTCACCTGCAACACAGATGCAGCATGTCACTTGCCACTGTCATCTGCCACCCAGATGCAGCATGTCACTTGCCACTGTCACCTGCCACCCAGATGCAGCATATCACTTGCCACTGTCACCTGCCACCAGATGCAGCATGCCACTTGCCAATGTCACCTGCCACCCAGATGCTGCTGTCACTTGCCACTATCACCTGCTATCCAGATGGGCAGTAACCAATAACCACTGGAAAAAGGAAATGAGAGGATAGCTGTGAGAGTCCCATGACACATTGCAAAACCCTTTTTTTTATATAAAGAACTTCAAAAGCAAAATAAGGGTCAGTGCCCATCAATGCAGCCTGATCAGTGCCCATCAATGCAGCCTGATCAGTGCCCAACAATGCAGCCTCACCATTGCCCATCATTGCAGCCTGAACAGTGCCCATCTGCAGCCTCACCATTGCGGAAATTAGAGACGCCATATTACACAGAGTGGGGATCTCCCATTTACTCTGCGGCCTCTGTAATATGAAGTCCCGCCTCCTGGACTGGCTCCTATGATCGACATAACACTGGTCCAATCCCGAAACATGTGAGGTCTTATCATAGGAGCCGGGCCATGAGGCGGTACTTCCTATTACAGAGGTCGCAGAGTAAACGGGAAATCCCTGCTCTTTGTAATCTCCCGGCGTTCACCCCCCTCTGTGGCACACATGATTTGCACTTCTGTGCCAAACAGAAACTAGTGCAAATCTGCACCTGATTAACTGAGGGTATGTGGCAGTTTTCCCATGTACAAAAATGCTGCAGATCCCCACCAGTTGCAACCCTGTCGCATGGGAGGTGCGCTATCAGTAGAAGAGCCACATCCTTCTCTCTGCTCGTGCAGTGATAACACAGCACGTGCAGAGCCTGCACAGGTTTAACACTCTCCTCCTCCCTCCAGCTGTGAATTGAGGGGAGACTGCAGAGAAATCACATCATGCAGCTCCAGCTCTCGTTTGCTCAGTGCTGTGTTTGTGAGACACTGCAGAACAGCGAACTTTTGCCCCTTTTGTTAATTAGGAGAATCGTCTGCTCCATTTTTATGTTTAGAAGAGTGGTACAAGTTTGTGCTAGCACAACGCTTTGTTAATGCCCCCTGCAATGTTTCTAATAAATATAAAAGTTTTTCATGGGTTGTGTGATATTTGTTCAAGTTTGTGCCTTAAAAGCCCCTAGTTTTATAACATACAATAAACTTCGTAAAATACTACTGCTCAAGAAAGACTTTTTATTTATGTTCTTCATACCCCCTTTGTAAACCCAGATGTCTGGTTGAAAAGCGTGAAGAGAGAAAACCGCTAACACAAGGGGATCAAATGAGTGGACAAATCTGATTGGCTTATGGAGTTTGCAGGTATCCGGAGAGATATTGAGCACATTGGGCGACCAACTGAAAATGGTTTTAAAAACTCTGGTAGGCACAGATAACAGATGAATGTGTGGTGGAAGAGTAATGTCATCCAACAGTCATTTATCTGCTTCCTCTCAAGCTCCTGAAGCGTAACGGTTTTTGTACATCTGTTACAACAAAACCCCTACTTTCAAGTAGAAGGGACTTTTTTTTTTACAAACCACAAGTAAAGTAAAGTAAAGTATCACCTGTTCACACCACTCACATTCACCCAACAAGAGACAAGACAGGACCAAACTCTGTGCCTAAAGCTGGCCATACACGAATAGAAGATTATCTGAAACAATTTTAAAGAACATTCCTTGTTTTTTTAATTGTTAATGGAGTCAAAGTGATGTTTGCTTTCGACCGCAGTGATTCAAAAATTTGAAGAAGCGGGATGCAGGGTCCAATGGTCCCAGGTGGCAAGTTGAGAGGGGTGGTAGAGCAGGGCCACCGCTACCTATACAACCCGCATCGAGTGCAGACTCCGTGAGAGTGTCGTGGGATGCCTGACACATCGATGTCCCGCACAGCCGCCGCACTCTCACCGAGTCTGCACCGATGCTTCAGTGACAGCCAGAGCCCAGAGATGCGTGTGAGAGCGAGGCTCCTCCCTGACTCCGCCCATATGACAGAGCCGGGAGGGAGGAACTTTTTTCACACGAGGTCCTGAACAGGGGAGGCGCCAGGTGAGTCTTTACTTTGTACCCTATGGCTGCAGTCACACCTGAGCTTGTCGTTTTCAGGCAGAAAATCGCGCGATTTTGTACAGGTAAAAAGGTCAGCAGAAAAACGCCCAAATCTGCCTGAAAAAATATCTCCAGAACTTGTTTGCACTTCAGGCGTTTTCAGACTTTTGGCTTCAGGCATTTTGGAGTGGAGATGTGAACCATCTCCATAGAGAATCGTTGATTTTTTTTTTCCCCCTCCAATGTTTTGTAGCTTCAGGCTTCAAGCTACAAAATGCTCAGGTGTGAATGGGGCCTAATTTGTCTATATACTTCACAAGCCTGTCTGTATACTTTACTAGCCTGTCTATATACTTCACAAGCCTGTCTGTATACTTTACTAGCCTGTCTATATACTTCACAAGCCTGTCTGTATACTTTACTAGCCGGTCTATATACTTCACAAGCCTGTCTTTATACACTAGCCTTTCTATATACTACACAAGCCTGTCTATATCCTTCACTAGCCTGTCTATATCCTTCACTAGCCTGTCTACTGCACTAGCCTGTCTATATACTGCACTAGCCTGTCTATATACCCTAGTATGTCTATAGACTTCACTAGCCTGTAGATATACTACATACCATACTATACTATATCTAGCATAGCCTGTCTATATACTACCCTAGCCCATCTATATACCCTAGCCTGTTTATATACCCAAACCTGTCTATATACCCTAGCCTCTCTGTCTATATACTACCCTATTCTGTCTATATATCCTAGCCTGCCTATATACTACATTAGCCTGTCTATATACTACTACTACTACTACTACACTAGGCTGTCTATATACTGCCCTAGCCTGTCTATATACTACACTAGCATGTGAATATACTACCCTAGCCTGCCCATATACTACACTAGCCCGTAACCCAGGTTCACACTTATGTGTTTAGTGCAAAATCTGACTTCCTGATAAATTTCATTTTCAATTTATTTATCACGATATAAAATAATGGACGTGGGGGTCTTTTGGTGGGTGTGATTTTTTTTTTTTTGGGGGGGGGGCAGCATTTCATTCTTGGACCCAGGCAGCAGAATGGAATGGAAAATTTGCAAACAAATTTACAGTAAGAGAATAAAAGTATTTGATCCTATGCTGCTTTTGTATGTTTGCCCACTGACAAAGAACTGATCAGTCGATAATTTTAATGGACGGTTTATTTTAACAGTGAGAGACAGAATACCAACAAAAATATCCAGAAAAACGCATTTCAAAAAAGTTATAAATTGATTTGCATTTTAATGAGTGAAATAAGTATTTGACCCCTTTGCAAAACGTGACTTAGTACTTGGTGGCAAAACCCTTGTTGGCAATCACAGAGGTCAGACGTTTCTTATAGTTGGGCCACCAGGTTTGCACGCATCTAAGGAGGGATTTTATCCCACTCCTCTTTGCAGATCTTCTCCATGTCATTAAACTTGCGAGGCCGACGTTTGGTAACTCAAACCTTCAGCTCCCTCCACATATTTTCTATGGTATCAAGGTCTGGAGAGTGGCTAGGCTTCTTTCTGAGCCACTCTTTTGGTGCCTTGGCTGTGTGTTTTGGGTCGTTGTCATGCTGGAATACCACAAACTATTTTCAATGCCCTGGCTGAAGGAAGGAGGTCCTCACCTAAGATTTGATGGTACATGGCCCTGTCCATCATCCCTTTGATGCAGTGAAGTTGTCCTGTCCTTGGCATAAAAAAAACCCCAAAGTATAATGTTTCCACTTCCATGTTTGATGGTGGGGATGGTGTTCTTGGGGTCATAGGCAGCATACTTCCTCTTGCAAACACAGTGAGTTGATTTGATGTCAAAGAACTTGATTTTGGTCACATCTGACCACAACACTTTCACCCAGTTCTCTGAATCATTCAGATGTTCATTAGCAAACTTCAGACGGGCTGTACATGTGCTTTCTTGAGCAGGGGGACCTTGGGGACGGCTGCGGGATTTCAGTGCTTCACGGCGTAGTGTTACCAATTGTTTTCTTGGTGACGATGGTCCCAACTCCACTGATATCACTGACAAGATTCTCCAGTGTAGTTCTGGGCCGATTCCTCACCATTCTCATGATCATTGAAACTCCACAAGGTGAGATCTTGCATGGAGCCCCAGATCGAGGGAGATTGACAGTTATTTTGTGTTTCTTTCAACCAACTGTTGTCATCCCTTTCACCAAGCTGCTTGGCGATGATCTTGTAGCCTATTGCAGCCTTGTGTAGGTCTACAATCTTGTCCCTGACATCCTTAGACAGCTCTTTGGTCTTGGACATAACAAGCTAAGATTAGGAGCACTCTCTTAAAGGGAGTGCTCCTAATCTCAGCTTGTTACCTGTATAGAAGACACCTGGGAGCCAGACATTTTGCTGATTGATAGGGGATCAAATACTTATTTCACCCATTAAAATGCAAATCAATTTATAACTTTTTTGAAATGCGTTTTCTGGATATTTTTGTTGTTATTTTGTCTCTCACTGTTAAAATAAACTGACCATTAAAATTATAGACTGATCTTTTCTTTGTCAGCGGGCAAATGTACAAAATCAGCAGGGGATCAAATACTATTTCCCTCATCTTGGCTCATCTTATCCCTATCGACATATGCATTGTATGTTTTCCTTTGTCTGCTAATTAAGGAATAAAAGAAAATTAATAATAATTTACAGCACCCCCCGTCACACACCCCATATAAAAAGCACAGAACTTTGATCTAATGAACTAAGGCTGCTTTCACACTCAGGCGGCGGGTCAGTTAGTGGTAAAGCGCAGCTAGTCACTTTTTGGCCGACAGCGGGACATTTTTAACGCCCAAGAATGGGTTAAAGACGTTCGTGGTGCGGCGCTACGGAAGCTCTGCCCACTCAATTCAATGGGCAGGGCGGTTCAGGAGCGCTGTGTACACTGCTTACACACCGCCCCAAAGATGCTGCTTGGAGGACTTTTTCCCGTCCTGCAAGAGCACCCCCCAGCACTCGGGCTTTCACACTGGGGAAGATTGAGAGGCAGTTTACAGGTGCTTTACAGGCGCTATTTTTAGCGCTAAAACGCCTGAAAACTGCCTCAGTGTGAAAGGGGTCTAAATGTTACAACGTTTATATATATATGAGATGTTGTAAGAAACTTGGCAGGCTGCATGGATTTTTGTTTTTTTCTTTAACAGCTGTCAGTTTAGGCAGAGAACGGCTCGGAGATGCTGTGTTAAGATAATGAGGGGAGAGAAGGATTGTCTGCCGCTCGCCAGGACACGCTTTCTGGCCACCATGGCAACCTGGCCCCCAAGGTTTGTCGAGCCCTGTATGTACAGTATCTCACAAAAGTGAGTACACCCTTCACATTTTTGTAAATATTTTTTTCTATTTTTTCATGTGACAGCACTGAAGAAATGACACTTTGCTATAATGTAAGGTTGTGAGTGTACAGCTTGTATAACAGTGTAAATTTGCTGTCCCCTCAAAACAACAACACACAGCTCTTAATGTCTAAACCACTGGTAACAAAAGTGAGTGCACCCCTAAGTGAAAATGTCCAAATTGGGCCCAAAGTGTCAATATTTTGTGTGGCCACCATTATTTTCCAGCACTGCCTTAACCCTCTTGGGTATGGAGTTCACCAGAGCTTCACAGGTTGCCACTGGAGTCCTTTTCCACTCCTCCATGACAACATCACAGAGCTGGTGGATGTTAGAGACATTGCGCTCCTCCACCTTCCGTTTGAGGATGCCCCACAGATGTTCAATATGATTTAGGTGTGGAGACATGCTTGGCCAGTCCATCACCTTTACCCTCAGCTTCTTTAGCAAGGCAGAGGTCATTAATATATTCGAATACTGCCCCATGGCCCAGTCACCGAAGGGAGGGAATCATGCTCTGCTTAAGAATGTCACAGTACATGTTGGCATTCATGGTTCCCTCAATGAAATGTAGCTCCCCAGTGCTGGCAGCACTCATGCAGCCCCAGACCATGACACTCCCACCACCATGCTTGACTGTAGGCAAGACACACTTGTCTTTGTACTTCTCACCTGGTTGCCACCTCACATGCTTGACACTATCTGAGCCAAATAAGTTTATCTTGGTCTCATTTGACCACAGGACATGGTTCCGGTAATCCATGTTCTTAGTCTGCTTGTCTTCAGCAAACTGTTTGCGGGCTTTATTGTGCATCATCTTTAGAAGAGGCTTCCTTCTGGGATGACAGCCATGCAGACCAATTTGATGCAGTGTGCAGCGTATGGTCTGAGCAATGTCCCCCACACCCCTTCAACCTCTGCAGCAATGCTGGCTGCACTTATACGTCTATTTCCCAAAGACAACCTCAGGATATTACGCTGAGCACGTGCACTCAACTACTTTGGTCAACCATGGCGAGGCCTGTTCTGAGTGGAACCTGTCCTGTTAAACCACTGTATGGTCTTGGCCACCGTGCTGCAGCTCAGTTTCAGGGTCTTGGTAATCTTATAGCCTAGGCCATCTTTTTGTAGAGCAACAATTCTTGTTTTCAGATCCTCAGAGAGTTCTTTGCCATGAAGTGCCATGTTGAACTTCCAGTGACCAGCATGATAGAGAAAGAGTGATAACACCAAATATAACACACCTGCTCCCCCTTCACATCTGAGACCTTATAACACTAACAAGTCACATGACACCGGGGATGGAAAATGGCTAATTGGGCCCAATTTGAACATTTTTAGGGGTGTACTCAACTTTCTTGCCAGTGGATTAGACATTAATGGCCGTGTGTTGACTTATTTTGAGGGGACAGCAAATTTACACTGTTATACAAGCTGTACACTCACTACTTTACATTGTAGCAAAGTGTCATTTCTTCAGTGTTGTCACATGAAAAAGATAGAATAAATATTTACAAAAATGAGAGGGGTGTAATCACTTTTGTGAGATACTGTAATATATATATATATATATAATGTTGTGGGAGATTAGCTTGCGTGGATCACCTTTCCTGGGAAGAAGGCAGCTTGTAGGCAAACTCTTAAAATCTGGCTGATTGCCAGGTTTATTTTGGTAAAAGGTTGCAGGTTATAAAACAAACAAAATAGCCAAAACAAAACCTTGTCGTCTGGCGCTAAATGAATACAGAGCAGGATACCTCTCTATATGATGTCGGGCTTGTCCCTGACACCTTCAAAATGCAAAAAACTTTCTTTTGCAGTCTTTAGAGCAGTCTAAAATGCTCCTACGCTGCGTTTCATCAGCATGCATGCTGACGTCATCGGGGGTCC
>BLSH010471351.1:393870-404558 GCA_018402905.1 Glandirana rugosa
CTACATTAGTGGGAAAGTTGTGGGACCTACTGATTCGACCTTCATAAGAATGGTACCTTATCTAAGGTTACCGCTCGATATAAGCACCGTACTAAAAAGAGTTACAGGGACTCCACTAGTATTTCCGCCAGAGAGTCAGACGCCCACCAGGCAGGTTGTATGACATTAAATGTGTTTCACGTACATTAGTTTATATAATGCTTGAAACATAATGTTAAATACATGCTAACTTACGACTTGCTGACGGGACTTCGACTGCTCTGGTGGACCAGTGGAGAAAATTACTTGACTGTCATTAACGTCCTTAAATACGGTGTAAATTTCCACGGAAATTCTGACCAACATTGGCTGCATTTTAAAGGCACCTTTAAATGTGGCATAAATTCCTGCAATTACTGTCAGTTCATTAAAAGAGGTGACCAGGTGGTCTCGTCAGCTTCAGGGCAGTCGTTCAGCATTCAATCGTACATAAATTGTAATACAAAGTTCGTAATATATTTGATTACATGCACTTTGTGTAAATTACAGTATGTTGGACGGACCACCCGCAGACTGAGAGACCGCCTTTATGATCACCTCAGGGACATTGAGAAAAATCATGCCACGAATATAGCTCGCCATTGGAATCTATTCCATGGTAAGAATACTTCCAGCTTAGTCATCCAGGGTGTTGAAAGGGTGATTACATCCGAGAGGAGGTGACAGGTTCAGGGCTCTTTGCCGTAGAGAAGTATTCTGGATTTATCATTTGGGCACTAGAATACCGGCTGGTATGAACTTTGAATGGGATGTTTCTTATTTTTATGATTAACATATACCACTCTTAGATCATATATACAATATTATATTTCGTATACCATTCTTAGACATGTATACAATATCATACCCCGTTTGCCAAACAATCCATTATATCCATACACGCCCCCCAGTGTTCTGACCACATAATGACTGTGTCCATGTATAAATCCTAATAGAATAACTCTATGGATGATTTCTTTATTTAGCCCCGCATGAGGGAAAATAATTGTTTGTGTGGTTTTTTGGTTGTTGCCATTGTAATAATTATAATTATGATTATTCTCAATACTACATTTTATCCCTTGGCATCCATATTCACATACAACATTGTTTTCTTTAATTTTTTTTTTTTTTTTGACAAAAAGAAAAAGAAAAAAAAAAAAGGAAAAAAATAAAAATAAAAAAAAAGGAAATTTTTTTGCTCCTTTTGTAGTTTTTGTTTTGTTCTCTTTCCCCTAGGACATAACGTCCCTTCTAGACTCGTTTCTAGACATATCTCCTACTGTGAAATTCGATGCAGATGGTATCCCCTTGGGTCTAACACCGTGCAGCATTCATCCATACATTCTGTTTTTTTTTTTGTACTAGTGTACATTTTGTTGATATGTTTAAATGGCTGTCTTCTCCACACGTATCATGATTATGAGTGTAGGTGAGGACATTATGATGCCTGGTGTTTGGAGTTTTTGCTGCATGATGCTCTTTGAACTATATGGGAGATGCCCGTGTGGTTGTTTTGTCTTCCCTTTTACACAGTATCAAACATGCTCATGTGGCTTAATTAACTCATGGGGTTTCCCTTCTATGTTTCCACATGATGCCTTGTTTTGCCCTTTTACCATCAGTTTAAACAGCACAATAAAAGTATACATACCCCAGTTCTTAAAGCGGAGTTCCACCCTGTTAAAAGTCAGCAGCTACCAAAAGTGTAGCTGCTGACTTCGGCCACTCACCTGTCCCTCATTCCAGCGATGCGGCCGCCCGTGGGGCTCACTCATCTCCCCCTCCCCTCGGCAGCGCTGGCATCACAAGTGTGGGCACCCGGCTTTGGCTTTAAAGCGGGGCACTCACTGCGCATGGGCGAGTCGCGCTGCAGCTTGTGAATGGCTCGGCGCATCTTCTGGGACCTGTGACGTGTCCCAGAAGATCGCTGGGTGGGAGGGAGGGAAGGTGAACTTCCTTCCACAACTCCTCGGTGCCAGGGGAGGAAGTGGACCGTGGACCCTGTGAAAACAGGGTCCACAGTCCCCCCCCCCCCCCCAAAAAAAATGACATGCCAATTATGGCATGTCAGGGGGTCACCTTCCCTTAAAGCGGGGTGGAACTCCGCTTTAATACCGTGCATTGCCCCCTTTAACATTGCCCCCTTTTGGCTGCTGATTTTCCAGCAAACTCATCTGACAGAAGCCAGCCGAACAGCCGGCTTCTGTCAGACCAGCTGCCATACAGACGGGCTAAATGGTGGCCAGTTTCTATTGATCCGGCCAATGTCGTCCGGCATTCGGCCTGTGTGTACTTGGCTTGATGGTGTGATCCCTAGTGGCTCACTTTGGAAGGACATTGCAGCAAGGTGGGGGTGACAGGAGATCCAGTGATCCAGGAACTCGTGCCACCTTAGGTCCCTTTTACACAAGCCCCCCTGCTAAGCAGAATCTGCTTGCTCAGCAGGGATCTCTCCACTGTGCAGAGCAGATACAGACTCTATGGGGCGATCGGATAGAAATGGACTACTTGTCCGTTTCCATCTGATCCGCCGGAGAGAAAGAAAATAGAACCCCAATCCATCTGTTTTTGGCGGACAGGATCGGATGGCGGCGGGTGTCAGCGGACACCCACCACTGCATAGAGGAGCCTGAAGGGTCTGATTAGGTCCACCTGAAAAACTGACAGGTGAACCTGATCGGATCGCCTGTGTGAAAGGGGCCTTCGGATGTGTGGCTGTGGCATGGCAAGGGGAGAATGCATAATCAAAAAAACTTTACATCTATTTTTACATCATTATCTGTTTGTGGGGGTGCAAGTGGAACTGAGGTCGTTCCAGCTAGTTGCCCCACACTCCCTGTCCACTCACCTTTAATCAAATGGCGCCAGGTAAAGCCCGCAAAAAAATCCACTTTTCCTCCTGGGAAGTAGATGGGCGGGCAGTGAAAACAGGGCAGGCAGGGAAAAATACTCAGCGCACCTGTGACTGTTTGTCACAGCCACCACAAGAGGGCGCCCGTTCTCCAATGTAAATGCCTAGCTCATGAAGGCCGCAAAGCTGCGGCCTCAATTACTGGCCGATGCAGCCTTAGTCCACACGTCCATGCAGGGGGGTGCCGCACGGGGACTGGAGACCTCCTGCAGTGCAGCCCCAGGTCACTTAATCTAGTCGCCAATGCGACCTGGCATCTGGGGTTTTCGAGCCCTGTGTTAGGGGCTATGCCGACAACTATTTCCAGCACAGCCCCAACACATAAGCAAGGCTAAATGTCTTCTTTCCCCTATGAAACCAGTCCACAGCACAGTATTGCTATGCATGCAGTCATGTTTTCAGCACAGCTGGTTGCAATGTGAACTGCTGCTCCGCAACACCGCTGCAATGAATAGAACTGTGACATTTCAATAATATTATGAAAAAAAAAGTAACAATGTGACGCGCTAAGATTGGCATGTCAACTCCATATCACCCAGCAGACACCAGCAGTCGTGCATTCAGTGTGGTTCACTGATGGTATGTCCTCAGTCCTCGGGGGTTGAGTAACACTGGGTGTCATTCAAATATGGAAAACTGAGGACATCTTGTGGCCAAAAGGAAAACTTCAGATTGAAAAGTAAGTATTGCAAAATGAGCTGCTCTTTTTAATTTTTTGTTACCTGGTCGGGGGTCCTTATCATTTGAAAATAAACGTGCCTGGAGTTGGGCTTTAGAGGTCAAACATGCATTTGCTGTATCTTTTTCCCTTCAGTTCGATTCCAGCTACAAAATCATTACAATCATTTTCCACCTGCCTTTTTTTCTTGCATCTGCATGCCCTAAAACAAACAAACAGTACAATCGAAACTGAATACTACTCACGCCTAGCTAAATGTTCTAAGATCCATCAGCAACATCAGTGGGTTGCAGAACAACATGGGGGGCCGCCCTTCCTCCCCCCCTTACTGATCTGACAGATTGCTGTATTGTTGTTAGTCGCTGTGACATGGAGTTTCATGCAAGGACAAAAACATCCTGTGTGAGTAAACAGAGAACAACATGCAAATACATGTGATGGGCGTTTTCCATATAAATGTCTGAAGGTTTCTCATGATTTACATGTGGCTTCTTCTATAGTAAATATTATTTCATTGATGAGGACTTCTGTCAACTGCAGGTTTCTTAAGAACTGAGGGAAAGCTTTTTTTTTTTTTTTGTGAGTAAATTATTTATCTTTAATGTGGCCAGACTATGGACTATTATTTTTTTTTCAATTTATTATAAGTATTTATATAGCACTGGCAATTTACGCAGTGCTTTCCATACTGTGCAATCACATCAGTCCCTGCTCTCAAGAAGCTTACAATCTAAGGTCCTGATCTCAATACATCCACACTAGGGTCAGTTTAGATGGCAGCCAGTTAACCTACCAGCATGCATGCAAATGGGACTTCTTATGGCTTTCTTTCAACAATGGCTTTCTTCTTGCCACTCTTCCATAAAGCCCAGATTTGTTGAGAGCACGACTAATAGTTGTCCTGTGGACAGATTCTCCCACCTGAGCTGTGGATCTCTGCAGCTCCTCCAGAGTTACCATGGACCTCTTGGCTGCTCTCTGATGAATGCTCTCCTTGCCCGGCTGGTCAGTTTAGGTGGACGGCCATGTCTTGGTAGGTTTGCAGTTGTGCCATACTCTTTCCATTTTCGGATGATGGACTGAACAGAGCTCCATGAGAGGTTCAAAGCTTGGGATATTTTTTTAGAACCTAACCCTGCTTTAATCTTCTTCACAACTTTATCCCTGACCTGTCTGGTGTGTTCCTTGGCCTTCATGATGATGTTTGTTCACAAAGGTTCTCTAACCTCTGAGGACTTCACAGAACAGCTGTATTTATACAGATTAAATTACACACAGGTGGACTCTATTTACTAATTAGATGACTTCTGAAAACAATTGGTTGCACTAGAATTTAGTTAGGGGTATCAGAGTAAAGGGGGCTGAATATAAAAGCACGCCACGCTTTTCAGATATTTGTAAAAAAAAAAGCCATTTATCATTTTCCTTCCACTTCACAATTATTTATATACATTTATTTATTTATTTCAGTATAGGTCCTAGTGAATAAAATGGTGGGTTTTGCCATTTTGTATGTCACACGGTTTTTTGAACGCACTTTTTTTGGAAAAAAATAGACTTTAATTAATTTTAATGCACAAGCACAAAATAACCAATTTTTTGGTAAAATATAAAAGATGATGCTACGCCGAGTAAATAGATACCCAACATGTCACGCTTTAAAATTGCGCACGTTCGTGAAATGGCGACAATCTATATTGCCATAGGCAACAATTTAAAAGCCTTTACAGGTAACCAGTTACAGAGGAGGTCTGGTGTTAGAATTTTTGCTCTCACTCCGACATTTGCGGCGATACCTCACATGTGGTACAATAGCTGTTGACGTATGGGTGCGCAGCTCGTCAGCCCCCAGATGCTGAGGACCAACACATTTGTTCTCCTTGTATGTGACCACAGGGGGACTAGGGCACTTTAAAAAAAAAATGTTATTTATTTTTTCAGTTTTTTTTTTTTTAGTTTTTTTAATTTTAATCACTTATTGTGGTTACAAAAGATGTAAAAAGATAAGAAAAAAAAAAGTTTGACCACTTAAGGACCAGAAGGATTTACCCCCTAAATGACCAGGCCATTTTTTGTGTTACGCACTGCGTTGCTTTAACTGGCAATTGCGCGGTCGTGCGACATTGTGCCCAAAGAAAATGCATGTCCTTTTTCCCACAAATAGAGCTTTCTTTTGGTGGTATTGGATTACCTCTGATTTTTATTTTATGTGCTATAAACAAAAAGAGCAACAATTTTGAAAAAAAAAAACATTTTTTTTTACTCTGTGCTATAATATATATCCCCAAAAAATATAGAGAAAACTATTTCTTCCTCAGTTTAGGTCAGTATGTATTCTTCTACATATTTTCGGTTTAAAAAGGAAAAAATAAATAAATAAATCGCAATAAGCGTATATTCATTGGTTTGCGCAAAAGTTATAGCATCTACAAAGGAATAGGTTTATGGCATTTATTTTTACTAGTAATGGCGAGGATCAGCGATTTTTAGTGGGACTGCGACATTGAGGTGGACAAATCGGATGCTTTTTCAGGATCAGTGACATTTAAACAGCGATCAGTGCTAGAAAAATGCACCGATTACTGTATAAATGTCACGGACAGAGAAAGGGTTAACACTAGAGGGCGATCAAGGGGTTAACAGTGTTCCCTGGGAGGTTTTTCTAACTGTATGGGGGCTGGGCTGACTGGGGGAGAAGAGAGATCACTGTTCCTGATAACTAGTAACAGACTATCTCTCTCCACTCCCCCCGTGAGAACGGGGATCTGTTTGTTTACATTGACAGATCCCTGTTCCGGCTCTCACAGGTGGCTGGTGGACATCGTGGCGCCATGCACGCGCCCACTATAGCCATTGCACAAACGGACGTATGCATACAGCGATTCGCGCAATAGAGCCAACCTGCCACAGTATAATGATGGCGGCTGGTCTTTAAGTGCCCTAGTTCCCCTGTGCTACCGCATGAAGGGAAACACACGTAGATCCCACACCCATGGGTAAACAGCGATCACACCACACGTGAGGTATTGCCACCAACATCAGAGCAAGATTTGACAGGTACGCTTTATGAAGATATCTGAAGTCTATTAGACCCCAGACCCCTCCTCTGCCCTAAAAGCATTTGATCACACCAAGATAGGGGTTTTTGGATGTTTTGCCCATTAAAAAAAAAAATTGTGCTGTTTACATCTGGGAATCTGGATGAATTTTTTTTTTTTAAATCATTTTTTTTATTATTTTTCTTCCAACATACAAAATAATATAATAAATACCCCCAAAACAATACGTACCCCCAACCACGTATGAGGGAAAAAAACAAGGAACCCAAGCCCCCCCTCCATCCCCTTTCATTCACTCTAGCTGACCCCTTTGTGAAAAAATATATTTATCATTATATTAATCATTATAGTTTCACTCACTTGTATTTTCCACTCCTCTACTGTCGGTGGGTATTGTGAAATCCATTTCTGAGCTATGAGCTTGCGTGCCTGGAACAAACTCCTTGTCATTGGAATAACTATGTCTCCCACCACCCCGGAATTATCCAGGATGTTTAGGAAGTAGATCCCTGGGTCCATGCCCATAGAGACGATCATTAATTATGGATAATACACCATACCAATACCGATGCAAATTGGGGCATCTCCAAAAGTATACGTATTAACCTCGCCATCTCTTTTTTACATCTAGGACATTAACCATGGTCCCTACGTTTCCATTTAAAGAGGAAGTAAACCCCGATTGGGTTTACTTCCTCAATATACCCCTGTAATGTAGAAGCATAATGGGCTACTATGCATCGCATAGTAGCCCATTATGTGCCACTTAGCTGCAAACGAAGCCTGCGATGTCCAGCGCTGTCCCCTGTGCAGGCCGCGTCCATCTTCTGCCCCCTTCCTTCCGGGGCCACGACTCTGGCGCTGTGACTGGCTAGAGTCGCGTGACGTCACTCCCGCGCATGCACGCAGGAGCCGCCAGTCACGGCACGGTCGCAGTGGAGGAACGGCACGGAGGCCATTTCTTCACTGCGCATGTGCCGACATGACTTCAGCACAACACATACACTGCATATCTCCTGAACCGTACAGGTTTAGGAGATATCCAGTGCACCTACAGGTAAGTCTTATCATAGGCTTACCTGTAGGTTAAAGTGGTTGTCACGAGTTGACAACCACTTTAAATAATTTTATGGGGTATAATACGTTCTATGCATAATAAATAATTGAGTAAGACGCTGGGCCGGAGACTTTAGGAAGAATTGCCAATGCTTTTGTCCATTGCTCATCCGTAACTCCGCCCAATTCCTCATCCCATATTCTATTTGCCGGTAAAACTGTTTTATTCTCGTATTGTTCTTGTAGCTGGTGATATATTTGTGATATTAAGCCCTGTTTATCCCGCTTATTCAATATTGTTGATATATTAGGTTTATTTAATTTAAATTCCTGTGTGACTGCCAGTATCCTAATAGCATGCCTCAACTGGAGATATTGAAAAAATCTTTGGTTAGGTAATCCATATTCCTCCCCAAGTTGGGCAAAAGTTTTTATCTCTCCTTCCTGAAACAATATATATGTATACCCTTTGTCTTCCATAATTCAAATCCTTCTAATTATGAAAGTTCCACGTAATTCTTATAACCCCAAATAGGGGTAAATGATGTATATCCTTTAATATCTAGAATGATCCTAATTTCCTGCCATATTTTTTCAAATAACTCACCAGTCTGGAATTTTTTATCTCTCAGTATATTACCTGCTTCTAGGAGGGATATCAAAGGGTATTCGTCTCCGCATACCGAGCACAAAAGACCTTGTATGCTGTCCATCTCTGTTAATACCGTCCAACCACTGAAATGCTGTATTTGTGATGCTAAGAAATAATTTTTCGGTTGTGGGATGGCCAAACCCCCACTCTCTTTAGCCAACATCAGTGTGGATAATTTAATCCGGGATGATTTTCCTCCCCATATCTCTAAAAAGAGATTCTATTTTACTAAACCAAAATTGTGTAATCCAGACTGGTGAGTTATGGAAAACAAAGTAGTTGTGGTGACCAGATCATTTTTATAAGATTAGCTCTGCCTATTACTGTCAGTGGTAGTTTACACCAGCTTCTGCTTTTATCTTTAAAGTTAACCAGCAAGGGTTTTACGTTTAAATTTATATATCCCTTAATATTTTGTGATACTACTACCCTTAAGTACCGTACCGTGTCCTTAATTTGGATTTGAGCAGCCTGACCCAATAATGGAGTTTTAATATTGTCTAACGGAAGTAACACAGATTTTTACCAATTAATTTGGAAACCGGAGAACTGCCCAAACCCAATAACAAGATTCAAAAGTTCCCTAACGAACTACCAGTGTCCCAAGAAAGATGAATGCATCATCTGCATAAAATGCCGCTTTGTCCTCCCTCCCTGTTCGTCAGAATCACTTTATTTTCGAAGATTTTCTAATGGCTTGTGCCAAGGGCTCTATCGCCAAAGCAAACAGCAGGGGTGACAAAGGACATCCCTGCCTTGTCCCTCTAGTTCAGCCTTTCTCAACCTTTTCAACACCAAGGAACCCTTTAAATTATTCTCTGGTCTCGGGGAACCCCTGCTAAAAAGTAAAAATCTGCAATTCATGATACATTAGTGTGATAGTGAATGGGAAGATTGCTCCTTACACTTGTGATCATTGGGAAGAATTACCCCCTTACAGATAGCTAAAAAGATCAATGACGTTATATTGAATTTATCTGAGAGGTAGAAATTGACCATTGCTCAAGGAATCCCTAGCAACCTCTGGAGGAACCCTAGGGTTCCACAGAACCCTGGTTGAGAAATCCTGCTATGTAAATAATTTAGAGACGGTGTTATTAATTTGTAGTCTAGCTTTGGGTTGCTTATATAGCATCTTTACCCACTTTATAAATCCTGGCCCTATTCCAAAGATATCTAAGACAGCCCATAAGTATTCCCATTCCACCATGTCAAATGCTTTTTGGGCATCCATGCACAGAATTGCCCTAGAGCCTACATTTTCCATGGGAAGCTGCATATTGAGAAAAAGCCTTCTTATATTTGTAGATTCAGATCTACAATCCCGTCTGATCTGTATGAACTAGACTGACGATATATTTTGATAATCTATTTGCAAGAACCCGCGCAATAATCTTGGCGTCTGACGTTAGGAAGGATATTGGGCGATATGATTCAGGTGATAAGTCCTTATCTATTTTTGTGATCACCGTTAATACTGTTTCTTGCATTGACTTAGGCAATTCCCAGGCTTCATAAGCAGCATTCATCATCATTAATAGTTCCGGCAATAAAATATTGCCAAATCTTTTATAGATCTCGGATGGCAATCCATCCACTGCAGGCGCCTTACCATTATGAGTTTGCATTACTGCCTGTTTCAACTCATCTAACTGTATGGGACTATCGAGAAACGCTTTCGCTGCAAGATTACATTTGGGTAGATTTACCCCTTTCGAAAAATTATTGATTTTACACGACACTCCCAATGCCCTAAATTTATATAGCATTGTATAGAAGTCAACAAAAGTATTCTGTATGCTTCTTGTGTCATTTTATATTACCCATTGAATCTCTAACTGCTGCTATTGTTGACGGTCCCTCTTGGGCTTGCGTTATGATTGATAGGCCTCAACCTACCTGCTCCCCGCCTCATAGTTCTTCTGACTCAAAGAATCTGCTATTCTCTGCCTTAGATATGCAGAAATCCCTTTATGTTTTATGTGCATCCTGCCAAATCGTTTGTTTTTCTTCCGTAGGGTCTGCTATATATTCTTGTTCCGTCTCATTTACGAAGCCCATAAGATCCTGCTCTCCCTGTCTAGACACCCTTTTTACCTTAGATATTTCTTTAATCAGCACACCGCGCAAGAAGGCCTTCATGGAGTCCCAAATAATCATCATAGAGGTCGATCCTTTGTTGCTTTCAAAGAATTTCCTCAGAAGTGACTCCACCCTGTTCTCATCCTGTAACAAAAGTAGCCATTGTGAATTCAATTTCCAAGGTGGGGACATCAGTTCTTCCTTAGTTTCCAGTGTTAGTATAAGAGG
>BLSH010471351.1:408639-435810 GCA_018402905.1 Glandirana rugosa
CCTTCGGTACTACCAGAGACGATTGGAGTTTGAATCATTTGTCTACATACACTTTTCTTAGACCAATTACTCTAGACCTGTCGGGACCCAGAAGACAACGGATGATCAGACTCCACCTCACTCTAGTGACGAACAATACACAAATAACACGATTAATAGAGTGAATAACAAAGACAGACAGACGATTGTTTGATAACACCCTCCAATACTACACATTACAACAGTACATGGACCACCACCTAAGACTATACGTCACCTGTCAGATAGAATGTTAAGACTGAGCTCTTGGGTATCCACTGATGCACCTGCATCAGTGATTCTGCCAAGCACTCTTGCCATTCTGTACTCGCGAGCTTCCTGTCTGCTCTATCAGGGCTTCTCGAGTCAGAATTGTAAGATAGACTGTCCACTGCATATCAGAATCCACCACCAGGTACATGACAACATTACACATCATAACCTCCCACAATAGTTTGTTAGCAGACAGACAGAAACAATAAGTGAGATAATTAGCACAATAAACACATAACAAGCAGTGATCTCACTCCACCTCAGACTAGTAGGCAACAGAAGACCCAGGGCTGTCCAGATCTCATTAACCAGATTCTTTTCACATACATCTGTTTACTAAGTTTGAGGTTAGCAGAGACCATCATGGCTTCCTTGACTGTTCAATGTAATAATGTCCTTTTGCATTATATGACAGGACATCTTTCTAAATGCTTGTAGCTCCCTCGAATGCCAGGGTCCATAGTCATGTATATGGGACCTCCAGTTCCCAGAGTCTGCATGTTTTTGGGAGATGAAGACCTGAATCCAAAGTAACATTACTCCAAGGGTCCCCCCAGGAACCCACCTCCCAAAGAGTAGTGTTCCCTTAAAAGCCAGGGCCCATAGTCAGTGGGTAAGATGCTTGCGCCTAGCCCTCTACAAAAGCACCTGTCCTGGTTAGGTCTGTCACAAATAAATGTTTGGAATTTGTTAAGATTGCGTACAGGGGCAAATTTAAGGCCTTTATCAAGGACTTGAATCTTATCCTCTGTAAGAGTGGTGCCACTGAGATATATATATATATATATATATACACATACATACATACATACATACATATACATATACACACACACACACACACATATATACACACACACACACACACACACACACACACACCTGTACCTGCTGGGGTCTTTGCCTTTTGGATTCTTCTCCCACTCTACTTCCTCTCTGTCTTGTTTGTGCCATTTCTAAATTTTGGATGTTTATAAATGGCAGACGAATAAGAGTGAAACCAGTCGTTTCTAGTGTGGTCCCTCTCAATGCTAATCCGGTATTCAGTGCACCTATGCTCAAGCGCAAGGTAAATAATAGAAGGGGGAGAGGTATAGGAAATTACCATTAGTCACCATATAGGGGAGATCACATTCAGGGTTCTCCCTATGTGGGGGGGCGACCCTGGCAACCAAGGAATAATTCTGGTAGAGACCACCGCTCTAGAGGTGGATCTCACTACGCCCAGAGAGGACCAATTCCCACGTATACACAGATTTGAAGCTTTACAAAATAATCATGGGGATCATTTTTTAGGGCCACAGAGGACTCCTTAGGAGGGGACCTCCTCCACAAAAACCAACCCGGGGTGTGGCTTGGAGACACTTTCCCTAAGAACCCGTACGGAATGTACAGCAAAGTCAAAGAAAAAGAAAACAATAAAAGATATATAAAGTGGTGCTAGAGGGATGTATAACAAACATGAGATTAGCAAAACATCATGATAAAATAAAGAAGTCCATTATGGAAGTCCATGAGATGAAGAGTAATCAAACAGCACCTGGCGGCAGCACCCTTAGAGCGAAGCAAGTGACTCTGTATAGTGGAAACAGGAACAGAGGGGCGCCAGACCTAGTGCAGTATTACAATGAATGATTTAATAAAAGCAAGACAAATAACAACTCACAAGATAGATGAGTAAAACAAGTTCAAATAGTTTCCAGGCCTCTCCAAGCCATCCAAGTATCGTTGCTTTGAAACGAAATACCGCCCATCCACACATCAGCATGCCCTCCGTAGTGACCTCGCATCCAGCCCAGAGCCATCATGTGTTTCACACTGGTTACGATGGCGATTGGCAGCTTCCATCCAGTGACACAGCCAGTGCTTGAGGCTGCTAAGATACCCAGACAACTCGGAGAGGCCTAGAAACTGAGCCTGTTTTACTCATCTATCCTGTGACTTGCCATTTGTTTTGCTTTTATTAAATTGCTCACTGTAATACTGCACTAGGTCTTGCACCACTCCTATTTCCAAAGAAAAAGAAAACACAAAAAGAGTAAGTAGAGGGGGGAGAAGAATCCAAAAGGCAAAGACCCACTAGGTACAGGTAGATATAATCTTGGTGGCATCCCCCTTACAGAGGATGAGATACGAGTCCTTGAGAAAGGCCTTAAATTTGCCCCTGTATGCAAGTTTAAATTCCAAACATACATTTGTGACAGACCTAACCAGGACAGAGTTTTTTGGAGAGGACTAGGTGCAAGCCTCTTACCCACTGACTATGGGCCCTGGCTTTTAAGGGAAAACTACTCTTTGGGAGGTGGATTCATGGGGGACCCTTGGAGTAATGTTACTTTGGATTCAGGTCCATGTCTCCCCAAAACGCACAGACTCTGGGAACTGGAGGACCCATATAAAGGACTATGGGCCCTGGCATTCGAGGGAGCTACAGGCATTTAGGAAGATGACCTGTTATAGAATACAAAAGGACATTATTACATTTAACAGTCAAGGAAGCCTTGATGGTCTCTGTCAACTTGAAACTCATTAAACAGATGTACAGTCAGGTCCATAAATATTGGGACATCGACACAATTCTAATCTTTTTGGCTCTATACACCACCACAATGAATTTGAAATGAAACGAACAAGATGTGCTTTAACTGCAGACTTTCAGCTTTAATTTTAGGGTATTTACATCCAAATCAGGTGAACGGTGTAGGAATTGCAACAGTTTGTATATGTCTCCCACTTTAAGGGACCAAAAGTAATGGGACTGATTAACAATCATAAATCAAACTTTCACTTTATAATACTTGGTTGCAAATCCTTTGCAGTCAATTACAGTCTGAAGTCTGGAACGCATAGACATCACCAGATGCTGGGTTTCATCCCTGGTGATGCTCTGCCAGGCCTCTACTGCAATTGTCTTCAGTTTCTGCTTGTTCTTGGGGCATTTTCCCTTCAGTTTTATCTTCAGCAAGTGAAATGCATGCTCAAATCGGATTCAGGTCAGGTGATTGACTTGGCCATTGCATAACATTCCACTTCTTTCCCTTAAAAAACTCTTTGGTTGCTTTCGCAGTATGCTTCGGGTCATTGTCCATCTGCACTGTGAAGCACCGTCCAATGAGTTCTGAAGCATTTGGCTGAATATGAGCAGATAATATTGCCCGAAACACTTCAGAATTCACCCTGTTGCTTTTGTCAGCAGTCACATCATCAATAAATACAAGAGAACCAGTTCCATTGGCAGCCATACATGCCCACGCCATGACACTACCACCACCATGCTTCACTGATGAGGTGGTATGCTTTGGATGAGCAGTTCCTTTCCTTCTCCATAATCTTCCTATCACTCTGGTACAAGTTGATCTTGGTCTCATCTGTCCATAGGATGTTGTTCCAGAACTGTGAAGGCTTTTTTAGATGTGGTTTGGCAAACACTAATCTGCCCTTCCTATTTATGAGGCTCACCAATGGTTTACATCTTGTGGTGAACCCTCTGTATTCACTCTGGTGAAGTCTTCTCTTGATTGTTGACTTTGACACACATACACCTACCTCCTGTAGAGTGTTCTTGATCTGGCCAACTGTTGTGAAGGGCATTTTCTTCACCAGGGAACGAATTCTTCGGTCATCCACCACAGTTGTTTTCCGTGGTCTTCCAGGTCTTTTGGTGTTGTTGAGCTCACTGGTGCGTTCTCTCTTTTTAAGGATGTTCCAAACAGTTGATTTGGCCACACCTAATGTTTTTGCTATCTCTCTGATGGCTTGGTTTTGTTTTTTCAGCCTAAAGATGGCTTGCTTCACTGATAGTGACAGCTCTTTGGATCTCATATTGAGAGTTGACAGCAACAGATTCCAAATGCAAATAGCACACTTGAAATGAACTCTGGACCTTATATCTGCTCCTTGTAAATGGGATAATGAGGGAATAACACACACCTGGCCATGGAACAGCTAAGCAGCCAATTGTCCCATTACTTTTGGTCGCTTAAAAAGTGGGAGGCACATATACAAACTGTTGCAATTCCTACACCGTTCACCTGATTTGGATGTAAATACCCTCAAATTAAAAGCTGAAAGTCTGCAGTTAAAGCACATCTTGTTCATTTCATTTCAAATCCATTGTGGTGGTGTATAGAGCCAAAAAGATTAGAATTGTGTTGATGTCCCAATATTTATGGACCTGACTGTATGTGAAAAGTTGGCTAATGAGACCGGGACAGCCCTGGGTCGTCTGCTGCCTACTAGTCTGAGGTGGGGTGAGATCACTGTTATGCGTTTATTGTGCTATTAACTCACCTAGTGTGTCTGTCTGTCTGCTAGCAAACTATTGTGGCAGGTTACGATAATGTGTAAAGTACTTTGTTGTGACCTTGGGGCCGGGCAATCTGACCTAGAGTGAGATCTCTGATTAGTCGCAACATTGTCTGGATGGCTAGTTGTTTATTTAACTTAATGTGTATAGTGTATGTTGCTTGTTTAGCTACGGTAATTATATTCCAGTTTACAGCTTGTATTGTTATGGCAATATGATCAGGAGGGGGAATATCCTCCTGTGGGGTATAAAGTATGTGTCTGAGTTTCAATAAAACCGTCATTCCTTTGGATTTTACCTCACGTCTTGTCTGTGTACAATGTTTAGGGTAAAAAGGGCTGGCATTGGCTCTCGGTCTGCTCAGAACAGTTTGGAGGTCAGGAGGCGCTGGTTGGCGGAAGGAAGCACCTAGTCGGGGTGCCAAGCAATTCCATCACAATATTAAAATCAAAGGGGCTTTATTGGTATTTCACAGGGTAGTAGACAGTATTCAGAGTGACATAAAACAAGGAAAGGTATTTGACAAGAGGTACAGTAACCAGTGGAATACAGCATGATAAGGTAATACAATTATATGAGCAATTCCAGGGGAGTCTAAATAGTGTGTTGAGAGAATGGTAAGATAATACGGTGTGTCAGCAAAAGGGGGAAACCAGGGCCTTGGATGAGCCCCCAGTCTAGCCCCCCCCAGGTTGAGTGTCCGGCATAGTAAAATGTGTGGCGAGGCGAGAGCCTCAGGTAGATCAGGTAGAGGTCCAGGGGGCCCACACTTTATCATATTTCCATTTGCATCCTCTATTCATATATGTAATCCTATACATAGACAGGGATGCATCTATCAGTGCCTCCTTCCATCATAATATTAATGTAGATTATTATATAAATAATATGTCCAAAAGTACATACATGATCTGAATATTAAGAGATATTTTCTATCCAACCCAGTGCATCAGAGGGTATGTATGAACCTCCTGGCACTGATAATAAGCACTTGGAAGTTTTTAAGAATATGGTTTGTATCGATCTCAAATCCCTCAATATTAAAAAGTGAATGACCCTCGGCCTCAGTATATTAAAAGGGGCATTTCCTCATTGGAGAGAAGGAAGGATTTTATAATCCGGCCAGAGGATAAAAGGGGGGGGGGGATTTTAAGCAGTACCCCTTCCAGTATCATGGTGACGGCTGATGTCAGTTCTTTGTACACCATCATTGGCCATTAGGATGCCTTGGCATTAGTGGAATGGGCTCTAGCTGACTCGGACCTGACAAGAAAACACAGACAACTCATTTTGAATAGTCTTAATTTCTATTTGTTAAAGAATTACTTTTGGTTTAACCGTCGGTTCTTCTTACAGAGCAGAGGTGTCACGATAGGCGTCTGCTTCGCTCCCAGTGTGACCAATTTGTTTATGGCCCACTGGGAAGAAGAAGTGATGTCTAGAGATCGTCCTTCGCAACTGGTCTGTTGTAAGAGATTCATAGACGATCTGATCATGATGTGGGAGGGACATATGACCAGTTTTGAGGTATTTACTAAGAAATTGAATGAGAATGACAACAATATTAATCTCACATGGAATATAGACTTGCAGCATATGATCTTCCTAGATTTGGAAATTTTTAAGGAGGGAGACCAGTTTAACCTTCTCGCGTCCTCGCAATAGCCGAATGACAGCTAAAGCATGGGCCTTAATTGCAGGGAGGCCGTCAATAGATGTCCTACTGAGCAGGCAGTCTGCGTGTCCCTGCAGGGGCACGCTATGTGATCACCAAGTTTGAGACTCGGCTCATCACAGATCAGAGTAAAAGGTCGATCCCGGCCCCTTACCACATGATCAGCTGTCAGCCAATGACAGCTGATCACGTGATGTAAACAGAAGATCGGTAATCGTTTTTTCTTTTTCCCCTCACGCTGACAGCGTCAGGGAAAGAGAAAAGCCGATCACCAGATTCTGTCAGAGGGACATTGGTCCCTCACACAGAGAGCCGCCGCCGCTGCCTTTTCTGTGCCAACCAGTGCCACCTATCAGTACACACCTGTGCTACCTATCAATGCCCACCAGTGCTGCCACTCAATACCCATCGGTGCCTCATCATCACTGCCACCGATCAGTGCTGCCTATCAGTGTCACCTACGAGTGCCATCCATCAGTGCCACCTATCAGGGTCCTTCTGTGCCACCTATTAATGCCCTTCAGTACCACCCATCAGTGCCGCCTCATTAGTACCCATCAATCAGTGCCACCTATCAGTGCAGCTTATCATTGCACATCAGTGCAGCCACATCAGCGCACATCAAGAAAGGAGAAAAATTACTAGTTTTCAAAATTTTATCAATTAAAAAACTTTTTTTTTCTACAAAATTTTCGGTCTTATTTTGTTTGTTTTTTTTAGCAAAAAAATAAAAAACCCAGTGGTGATTGAATACCACCAAAAAAAGATCTATTTGTGTGAAAAAAAATGATAAAAATTAAATTTGGGTACAGTGTTGCATGACCGCGCAATTGTCATTCAAAGTGCGACAGCGCTGAAAGCTGAAAATTGGCCTGGGCGGGAAGGGGGTTTAAGTGCCCGGTAAGCAAGTGGTTAAGACTCAATCATTGTAAACTGACAGACAGGAATGCTTATATACCCTTGACTAGCTGTCACCAAAAAAAGTGTCTGAGGAAATGAAGATTTTTTTGTCTCAGTCTCAGGTGTTAGCAAAAAGATGTCAGCAGAAAGGGTATGAAAGAAATTCCATAGATAATGAGGTTGAAAGGGTTAGAGCTCTTGATAGGAGTATAATAGTGACTGATACACATAATCGGCAAAATGTCATTAGCAGCGAGTACCACATGATCCTTGATTATAGAATTATTCAGTACTAGAAATTTGAGAGCATTGTGACCAAGCATTGGGTGATACTTAAAGATTGTGTTCTCGGTCCATGGCTCCCTACACGTCCACAATTTATCTACACAAAGGCACCTTCTCTCCATGAGAAAATTGCTCCAGGGAAGGATCACCCGCTCCAAGCCTAGTCCAACAATTGCCAATAAGGCAAGCTACAATCAATCAATGAAGTTGAAACTAAGGAGTTCTGGACAGCCACACTCATGAAGCACGCCATTTATTGGAAGCTAAAATCAATACAGCATATCACAAGGTGACAACGGAGACGGGAAGGAGGCTAACGCGTTTCACGTCTCAACAGGTGCTTAGTCATAGCAATATTACTCCAGGGGTCATTGCCCCCCCCCCCCCCCCAAGTAATCCTGATAATATTGTGGTAAGGGTGTTTTGTGCCGCGCTGTGTAGTACAATTGGTATTATGTGAATTAATTGTGATTGTGTTAGGTGCAATAGTGTCAGTGATGAATAAATTTATGATTAAAGCATTTATTGTTCGTGCATTCTAATGATTAAAATATAAAGCCGTGGTGGCTTACATACATATATACCAAACCAAAATTTCCAGGTGAGTATGTGACATATAAAAAAAAAACAGTAATTAGCACTTAATGATTGGTAACAGTTAAAGTAAAAGTTGCCAGATGATGCACTTAATAAAATTATACAAATAATAGTCCATAAAAGTTCTGTCAGATGGGTGAATTTAAAATTCTCTTAAGGGTGATACATATTGGTGCGCTGGGTAATACATCTGCAGTGATTGTAGTTGTGACTGATCCTTAGGTGTGTGCTCGTCCCTCCCCTGAGGTGTGCTCGTCCCTCCCCTGAGGTGTGCTCGTCCCTCCCCTGAGGTGTGCTAGCAACCTTGCACATAAAGGTTTCTTTGTATGGGTGATTCCTTGTTCCTCCTGTGGGGGTCTCCACCTTTTCTGTGTGCTGTCAGCTATGTTGCTGGTGACTTTTTAAAACTAGTCATACGGAGAGAGACCCTCCCGATCGGGTGGGTACAAAAAGAGAGAGGACTTTCCTTCGTGTGATATTGTTTTGTTTAAAACATTTATTTAAAACAAGCTTTTAAAATCAACACTCACATTTACAAGTAAAACGAACGACCGTTTCTCCTACGAGCGCCGAGCTCTTGTGCATTCAGTCTGAGCTTCCAAACACCGCTGCCGTCCCCGCCCTACGCGTTACATCACGCCTCACGTGACTTCATCAATGGGGATGATGGGGGGCATCCCCATTGACGAAGTCACGTGAGGCGTGATGTAACGCGTAGGGGGGGGGGGCCAGTATTGTTTGGAAGCTCAGACTGACATACTTTTTGCCTGTTTGCCAGGCATACACACTTTCTTTACTTGTAAATGTGAGTGTTGATTTTAAAAGCTTGTTTTAAATAAATGTTTTAAACAAAACAATATCACACGAAGGAAAGTCCTCTCTCTTTTTGCACCCACCCGATCGAGAGGGTCTCTCTCCTTATGACTAGTTTTTTAAAAAGTCACCAGCAACATAGCTGACAGCACACAGAAAAGGTGGAGACCCCCACAGGAGGAACAAGGAATCACCCAGACAAAGAAACCTTTATGTGCAAGGTTGCTAGCACACCTCAGGGGAGGGACGAGCACACCTCAGGGGAGGGACGAGCACACACCTAAGGATCAGTCACAACTACAATCACTGCAGATGTATTACCCAGCGCACCAATATGTATCACCCTTAGGCCCCTTTCACACATACGGACCGTTTGTCCGTTTTTCATCCATCCGTTGATGGATGAAAAACGGACATCAATGCAACTCTATGGAAAAACGGATGACAACTGATGATCATGTATTTGCATCCGTTTTCATCCGTCAGCATCTGTTTTTTTGAACGGATGAAAATCATATTTTGCATCCGTCGAAAAAACGGATCGGATGAAAAACGGATGTAAACTGACAGACGGTCAGTTTTTCATCTGTTTTTGCATTGGTAGTGGATATAAAAAAATAAAAAAAAAAACTGATGAAAAACTGATGACCACAGATGAAAAAACGGATGAAAAAAACGGATGAAAAAAAACGGATGAAAAAAAACGGATAAACTGATGAATGGTCCGTGTGTGTGAAAGAACCCTTAAGAGATTTTTAAATTCACCCATCTGTCAGAACTTTTATGGACTATTATTTGTATAATTTTTTTTTTTTTTTTTTCCAAAAAAGGTTTTTATTGACAGCAATATAAACTTGACAGTACAGAACCAACTTGAAAGTGAGTACAGTACATATTGGCAATAAGACAAGATATAATGCAAACGTAGTATTAATCGGATTGGATTGCTGGTACATCGTTTAAGTATGCGAGATTTGTGGCGATGGCTTTTCATTCTATACTATACCCCTTTGTGTATAACATGTGGGAAAGAGATCGCTGTGGGCAGACAGTTGGTGTCAGGTGCTTCTTGTTTATGAATATTCTTGCTATGTTCATGTTATATTTAGCAGAAGGAGATAAGGTAGTAGCTTGTGAAAAGGGAAGGGGCATGAGGCATAATGTTTATGTTTGTATAGTATGTGTGACCAGCACACCTACCTGTTATGGGTCTGTATTGTCAGCTATAGGTGAAGTTACGTGAAAAGGATGGGTAGGAGGAGGGAGTGTGGGTGTGGGATGGGAAGAGGGAGGGTCAAAGGGAAAGACTGGGGGAAAGGTGAGGAGGGGGAGCATAGGTAGCGCATCTGGATGAGATGTTAGGCTGTAAGCGGGTTTGTGGTTGGGAGGTGTATGTGTGCATTATGTGACTTGTGACGGGAAGAAGGGAACAGCTGTGAGTGGCGCTTTTGCCTGAGATGCAGATAGGCAGTTGAGGGCTCTGTATTGGGGTTCAATTGGTCTGGGGATGGTGGGGCGGGTTCAATATGTATACATTTATTAATTGTATCATCACCGGCATCATCTGCCAACTTTTACTTTAACTGTCACCAATCATTAAGTGCTAATCACTGTTTTTTTATAGGTCACATACTTGCCTGGAAATTTTGGTTTGGTATATATGTATGTAAGCCACCACGGCTTTATATTTTAATCACTAGAATGCACGAACAAGAAATGCTTTAATCATAAATTTATTCATCACTGACACTATTGCACCTAACACAATCACAATTAATTCACATAATACCAATTGTACTACACCGATAGCGCGGCACAAAACACCTTTTACCAAAATCATACCTAAATAGTCTTGGATAACTATTGAAGTGCCAGCAGCTGTCTACACTCATCAAACATTTTGTCCACAATTAGAAGGAAAACCTGTTCATCAAGTGGCAGGGCAGAGGTACTCCCTCACTCCTTTAAACACATAATCCTGATAATAGTCTTTTTTTCTATGCATGTGGGAGGTGCGCAGCCTGTAAAAGCTCCAAGGTGAATATTAAAAAACAAAAGAAGTTTGCCTCTAGAGCCACCAAGAGACAGTATAAAATTAAAGATTTGATAACTTGTACCCCACAGGGCGCGGTATATTTTCTTGAATGTGAGTGCTGTCTCCAAGATATTGGAAGGACATCAAGGGCTCTATAGTGAGGGAAAAAAGTATTTGATCCCCTGCTGATTTTGTACGTTTGCTCACTGACAAAGAAATGATCAGTCTATAATTTTAATGGTAGGTTTATTTTAACAGTGAGTGACAGAATCACAAAAAAAATCCAGAAAAAGGCATTTCAAAAAAGTTATAAATTGATTTTTCAAAAATATGTTAAGCGCCATGTCACGGACCTCTGTCCTCAACAGGATTAGGTCTGCCGTATACAAGCTTCCTTGCCCGGTACCAGCACAATCCAAGACCCCTTAGCTCTCCCATTCACTTGTCGAGACCGCAGTGTAGGGAAGCAAAAACTGTTTATTCAAAAACATGTACAGAGAGATATACACTCAGAGGACAATCCCCCCTCCCTTTACATAATGAAACAGGGCGGGGTAAACTTTACATCTTGTAACAATAGACACACAGGTACATTCAACTATTCAACAGTAGACCACCTTATCAGCAGGGAGGCTGTTAGAGGAATTCCCCCCTATCCTCTCCTCCCTGCCCCCTGGTCTGCATGCTGGAAACACAGAATACAAACAGTAAAGAGGAGCCGGGCGTGGTAACAATGGGGCAGATTATAGTTCCACAAGACTGGCTGGGAGAAGTGCGACTGCCTGGTAACTTAGGAACACAGGATAGCAGTCACACTTAAATCTGGGTAACAAAGTGCTGTATGACAGACACACACGCTCTGGGTGACAGACACACATTAAAGACGTGCATGCTGCTGTAGTCGCAGCCATCATTTCTGGTGAGTATTCACTGGGATGCAGCGCCTGCCTTCTGAGCACTGAACTTTGAAATGATAGGTTCACTTCAGGGGGTATTGGAGTTTATGTTTCACTTTATTACTGCACTGCTCTTTTCAATGAATCTCTACGGTTTTACTGGACTTTCTCGTTAGTTTTTTTTTGTTTTGTTTTTAAATTGGAGGATTCCAATCATTTATCCTATTAAGGATTTCTTCACTATTTTATTTTCGGCGCTAACTTATTTTTTGATATCACTTTGGGTATACTGCTTGTGTGTGACAGCGGCCATCCTACCACAGCGCAGAGACATTTTTTGTTTTGTTTTTTCAAAAAAGTTATAAATTGATTTGCATTTTAATGAGTGAAATAAGCATTTGATCCCCTACCAATCAGCAAGATTTCTGGCTCCCAGGTGTCTTCTATACAGGTAACAAGCTGAGATTAGGAGTGCTCTCTTAAAGGGAGTGCTCCTAATCTCAGCTTGTTACCTGTAGAAAAAAATACCTGTCCACAGAAGCAATCAATAAATCAGATTCTTATCTCTCCACCATGGCCAAGACCAAAGAGCTGTCCAAGGATGTCAGGGAGAAGATTGTAGACCTACACAAGGCTGGAATGGGCTACAAGATCATCGCCAAGCAGCTTTGTGAGAGGGGTGACAGGGGTATTCGCAAATGGAAGAAACACAAAATAGCTGAATCTCCCTCGGTCTGAGGCTCCATGCAAGATCTCACCTCGTGGAGGTTCATTGATCATGAGAACAGTGAGAAATCAGCCCAGAACTACATGGGAGAATCTTGTCAGTGATCTCAAGGCAGCTGGGACCATCGTCACCAAGAAAACAATTGGCAACACTACACCGTTTGGGACTGAAATCCTGCAACACCTGCAAGGTCCCCGTGCTCAAGAAATCAAATGTACAGCCCGTCTGAAATTTTCTAATGAACATCTGAATGATTCAGAGGAGAACCGGGGGAAAGTGCTGTGGTCAGAAGAGACCAAAATCAAGCTTTTTGGCGGCAACTCAACTCGCCGTGTTTGGAGGAGGAGGAGCTGCCTATGACAGGTAAAAATCGGATGAGAAGTCACACCCTATTGTCGGCAATGTAACCATTCAAATCGGTGCAACTCTTACTTTGTGGTGCCACACCAATTTGAAAAAAGTAGTTCCTGAGCTACTCTTGCCGATTTCAGGTGCGACTTGCATAGACATCTGTGCATGAAGTCAGCCAAGTCGCACTGACATGTGGCTTTGAAATTGTGCGATTTCAAGTGAAGTTGCACAATTTCAATGCCGCATTTGGTGTGAAAGAGTTAAGTTCCGCTTTAATATCCGGGCTGAAATCCACTTATGCTGGCGACCTTATTCTTATCTACTATTGACACGCGGTCTTATCTATGTCCTTGCTTAGGCCACATACACACTTGTATTTCTTTGAGACTTCTCATTACAAGCGAAAAGTAACAAAATAAATGCAGCAAAGCTCAGTTTTTGCATGCGTTTATGCACGTTCGTGCGTTTAACAATAATGCATACTATTGGTCAGAGTTCATTCTGGCCATTAGAATGTGTTAACAGGTGAAGCGCTTAGCTTTTGCACATATTTTCAGCCCAAACACGTCTCTTTAGAATGCGCAAGTGATGTTTTTTTTTTTCTGCCTCTAAACTCCTGTGACCATTTATGGATGTGTACATGGAAACATAATTAACATTAAGGGGCATTTATAGGGGAATAAAAAGTTAAACGCATGTGGTGTTTTTGAGATGAAGTGTACACGCAGGTCTAAAAGTGTATTTCCACTTTTGCAACCAAATTGGGATTACACCTACATTACACTCCCCGGCCACTTTATTAGGTACACCTTCTAGTACCGGGTTGGACCCCCCTTTTGCTTTCATTCTTCATGGCATGGATTCAACAAGGTGTTGGAAACGTTCCTCAGAGATTTTGCTCCATAGTGACAATGATAGCATCATGCGGTTGCTGCAGATTGGTCGGCTGAACATCCATGATGCCAATCTCCGGTTCCACCACATCCCAAAGGTGCTCTATTGCAGTGGTTCTCAACCTTGGCCCTCAAGTACTCCCAACAGGCCATGTTTTGGGAATTTCTCTTAAATAAATAGTTGTCCAAAACACCAAGCCATGACTGATTTAAAGCACCTGTGCAAGATAAAGGAAAACCTGCAAACATGGCCTGTTGGGGGTACTCGAGGACTGAGGTTAAGAACCACTGCTCAATTGGATGAGATGTGGGGAGTGTGGAGGGCATTGGAGTGCAGTGACCTCATTGTCCAATGGTGAGATGATTGGAGCTTTGTGACATGGTGCATTATCCTGCTGGAAGGAGCCATCAGAAGATGGGGACACTGCAGACATAAAGGGATGGACATGGTCAGCAACAATATTCAGGTAGGTCGTGGCGTTTAAACGATGCTCAATTGGTGCTAAGGGGCCCAAAGTGTGCCAAGAAAATATTCCCCAAACCATTACACCACCAGCCAGAACCGGTGATACAAGGCAGGATGGATCCATCACCAAATTCTGACCCCACCATCTCAATGTCGCAGCTGAAATCCAGACTCATCAGACCAGGCAACGTTTCCAATCTTCTATTGTCCAATTTTGGTGATCCTGTGAGAATTGTAGCCTCAGTTTCCTGTTCTTTTCTGACAGGAGTGGCACCCGGTGTGGTCTTCTGCTTCTGTAGCCCATCTGCTTCAAGGTTGGATGTTCTGTGCGCTCAGAGATGGTATTTTGCATACCTTGGATGTAACGATATTTGAGTTACTGTTGCCTTTCTATCATCTGGAACCAGTCTGCCCATTCTCCTCTGACATCCAAAAAACAATTTTCCTCCACACAACTGCCGCTCATTGGATATTTTCTCTTTTTCAGACCATTCTCTGTAAACCCGAGAGATGGTTGTGCGTGAAAATCCCAGAAATACTCAGATCAGCCCGCCTGGCACCAACCACCATGCCACATTCAAAGTCACTTAAATCCCCTTTCTTCCCCATTCTGATGCTTGGTTTGACCTTCGTCAAGTCGTCTTCACCACATCTAGATTCCTAAATGCAGTGAGTTGCTGTCATGCGATTGGCTGATTAGCAATTTGTGTTACCAAGCAATTGAACAGGTGTACCTAATAAAGTGGCTGGTGAGTGTATATGTGCTACATGCACCCATTCACATAGCATAACTAACAAAACAAATGTTAAAAAAATTGCTGTTTACCTTTTAGATGTTCTATGTTGGCCCCTCCAGCAAGGAAAAATGCTACATAGTTCTCGGTTTGTGAGGGAACTGGGCAGCTGTGTTTACTGCACAGAACAAACAGGGTTCTTATGGCAGACATGCAGAATGCAAAAATGAGTTTTGTTTATTTATTTACATAAATTTGCTTAGTTAAATCCGTTTACTTTGTTTTCAGACTTTGTTTCGTTTATTCAAATTTTTTAAATTCTATTTGAATTTAATTCCATTAAAAATCAAGTTTATGCTATCTGAATTTTGGAAGATGGTTACATTCCTTCTATTCCATGCTATTATTTTTTCTATTATATTCGAAAATTAGAATTTCGGAAAATGGTTATATTTTGTCAATTTTATTCTCTGTTATTTATTCTATTCTAATATTTTCTATTCTGTTATTTTATTCTCTATTCTATTCAAAATTAGAATTTCAGGAGATGGTTATATTATATTTTATTCTATTCCTTTATTTTCTATTTTATGCTGTTCTTTTATTTTTTATTCTATTTTGTTCGGTTTTATTCTATGCTTTAATTTTCTGTTCTATCCTTTTTTTCTATTCTTTGATTTGGTATTCTGTTCTGTTTTACTCTATTCTTTTTTTCTATTCTATTCTTGTCTATTCCTTTATTTTCTATTCTATTTTATTCCCTTCGGAAACTTGAATTCAATTTGAAAACGATTCGAATTCAATTTGAAAACAATTTGGATGCAAATATCATCCGAAATGTTGATTCGCTATCTTGGATTCATTACTATTGTAATTCAGAAATTCGGTTACAAAGACGTCCTCCCAGAATCGTGATCTCCCCGCACGCCCCATGGGGCGCACACATGGGAGTGTCCGTGCTCGCAGGGTTCTCGGGACCCGGGGGCGTCATGGATCGGGGTAAAGGGCATTTTTACCAGTGGCCCTTTACCATGTGATCGCTCCATCCAATGATGGAGCGATCACTGTCAACAAACCGCGCCCTGTCCGGTTCTTGCCGCTGCTCACACTGATCGTGTGAGCAGGAGGGAGAAGCTGCAGCGTGAGGCTGCTTGAGTTTTTTCTTCATACATTGCAAGTGCCCAGCAGTGCCACATCTGTGCCCAATCAGTGCCCCATCAGTGCACATCTGTGCCCAATCCATGCCCAGCAGTTCTCTATAGTGCCCCATCAGTGCCACGTCTGTGCCCCATCAGTGCCCAGCAGTTCTCTATAGTGCCCCATCAGTGCCATATCTGTGCCCAGCAGTTCTCTATAGTGCCCTATCAGTGTTCTACAGTGCCAAATTAGTGCTCTACAGTGCCCCATCAGTGCCACTAAAGTGCCCATTAGTGTCAATACAGTGCTCATCAGTCTCACCCTATCAGTGGATCTGTTTCTGTAATCTTTAGTTAAGCCGAATAAATACTTTTTGTTGCTGTTTTTACATTGTCAAGGTGTGCTGAGGCTTGTTCAGCTTCAGAAATCCTCAAGGGCCCCAACCTCGCACCTGCTCGGGGCCCCTATACAGGTGCATCGACTTTGCCAGGAAATCTTTATTCTCAGAAGGCTTGCTCAGCAATCTCAGGTTGTTTTTCTCTTGTGAAAGGTTTTCAGTACAGCTGAGCTGCAGGGAAAGATTAAAACCACCCTAGAAGTGGGGCTCCCCCCGCCCGCAAAAAAAAATATATAGTCTAGCACATACAATTGTGGCAAAAGTCATATTGTAATTGAATGCTATTTAAAAAAAATCACTTTTCCTATATATCTCCAGCTCTGTCATTTTCTGTAAAATGCAATATGGCAATCTGGAGGCAGTCTGTACACAGATGGTATACAGAACGTCCCCCAGGAATGTAATTTCCGGCTTGTGTGATTGGCTCACTAATTTTCCCCAAAGTCTGCACTAAGATACAAGTCAGATTTTAAGCATCCCCTGCAAAAAAAAATGTCATTTTTGTTGAAATACTCCCAATAGGAAATCACGTCTAAAGAGACACAGACCCTGTCACTTTCCTCATCAGAGGCCTGCAAGTGCAGCAGCTGATTGATAAATTTTCCCATGGCTCCCATTCACATTCATTTGCACATGAACGAACAGCTGTTTTGTCAGAATAGCAAAAGGTAAGAATTACCAACAAGGTTTGTTAAAATCCCTGCAATGTACATAGATCACCCGGGGGGTGGGGTGGGGTTGGGGTGTTTTTTTTCTACATAAAATGAAGCACGTTTAGTGAAGTATTTACCTTTTTTTTTTTTTTTGCTTCATCTTCAATCAGTCACGTGATTGCAAAGATTCAGCCCCTCCATGTGATGTGAAGGGCTGACAACAGGGCAGAATTTTATAGAGCAGTGACAACAACAACTGGATACCACTGCTCTGGGAAAACAGTCCCCTCCCCACCTGGCAAACATCACACAGAGGAGCCAGGGATTGAAGTGATTGTAAAGGCAGAATGTTTTTTTTATATCCTAATGCATGCTATGCATGAAGATAAAAAGCCTTCTGTGTGCAGCAGCCCCCCTCAGCCCCCCTAACACTTACCCGAGGCCCATCTCGATCCAGCAATGTTGCAGGAGTGTCTAGGTTGCTTGGGAGTCCCCTCCTCATTGGCTGAGACAGCATTGCAGTGCCATTGGCTCCTGCTGCTGTCAAAGCCAGCCAGCCAATCAGGAGAGAGAAGGGGCGGGGCCGGGCCATCTCTCCGTGTGTGAATGGACGCACAGAGCTGCGGCTCGGCTCAGGTGCCCCCATAGTAGGCTGCTTGCTCTCGACAAGAGGGAGGGGCCAGGAGCACCGAAGAGGGACTTGAGAAGAGGAGGATCTCGTTTCTGGGGCAGTGCCCAACCCTCATGCCAATCTCTTCGCAATTATCATTAAAAATGGGGTAAATGGATTTTGACAGATTCAAATCCTGGTGATTTTAATGGGATTCAGATTTGGCGCCTGAAATTTGGATATGTTCAGCCAAACCTAACCAAAACCAGGCGCTCATCCCTAGTGATGATGTCAGAGTGCAACCGTATGATAGAGCGCCAGCTTAGAGACACTGGTCACATGGAGGGAAGGAAGCCTATGGAGGTGAGGGATAGAGAAAGTGAAAATTCCACTGAAAGCCATCACAGGCAAAAACCAGCGCCAATGCAAGGGTAGTGTATGCAACCAGCCCCAATACAATAAATGGAGTTGTGCTCATGGGGGGGGGGGGGTTTAGACAGAATTTTTTGCTGCCATAAGTAGTTTTTGTGCAGGAGTAAAAAGCAGTTGAACACAGCAGTTTAACTAAAGCAGGATAATGAAAGCAGCAAGAAAAAGACCACCAAGAACTCGGCTCCACTCTGGACTGACCAAACCACCACTTTGGAAGGCATCCTGCACGTCTAAATCCTATCCCCACTACCCTTTAATATGGGCCCTCTTCTCTGCCTTCTCATACTAGTATCCTCTGCTTTCAAATTCTCACTAATTTTCCCCTCTTCTCCACCCCAAAACTTGTACATATCACCATCACTTCTACCCTCTTCCACTAATACTTAACCCACCTGCTGACCCACACACAAGGACAGGAAACTCCCACACATCCCACTTCCTATCTTACTTTCCTGACATTCCTTCTGCTAACCTCTGGGGACATCTCCCTTAATCCCAGTCCGCCAGTATCTCACCCCTACACCCGGCACCCTCCCTCCTCCAGCATCAGCCGCAATCTTTTCAATCCCCCTGATCCCAAAAAACCACCCCCACCTTCTCATGTGCCCTCTGGAATGCCCGCTCTGTCTGCAATAAGCTCACTTCTGTCCATGACCTCTTTGTCTCTCTCTCCCTTAACCTTCTTGCTATCACAGAAGCATGGCTTCAAGAGTCAGATTCTGCCTCACACGCAGCCCTCTCCCATGGAGGCCTCCGGTGGACTCACTCACCCAATCCCAGTGGACGGAAAGGAGGCGGAGTTTGTTTGGTTCTATCACCACTGTGCACCTTTCAATACCTGGCTACCCCTCCCTCTCTATCCTTCTCTTCCTTTGAGTCACATTGTAGGTGTCATCTGTTTTCTCCCATTTCTCTAAGGATTGCAGTGATCTATCGGCCTCCTGGACCAGTACCACGCTTTTTTGAATTTCTTTTCTGCCTGGCTACCCTACTTTCTCTCCTACCCACTATTATCCTTGGTGATTTCAACATCCCCGCCAATGTTAACAGCCCAGCTGCATCACAACTTTTCAACTTAATCTCATCATTTGACCTTACACAATGGACACAGTCCCCCACTCAGTCTGGTGGTAATACCCCCAACCTTGTTTTCTCCTATCTTTGCACCCCCTACAACCTCACCAACACTCCCTTTCCTCTCTCTGACCACAACCTCATCACTTTCACAATGTGCTTGTTTCCAACCACCTGTCCCACCTAGCAGAAAACCGTTACCCGCAGAACCCTTCGCCACTTTATTCCTTCTCTTTTCTACTCTGCTACTGACCACCTCCATGACAAAATCTCACCCCTGTCCTGCCCTGACCTGGCCACCTCTATCTACAACAGTTCACTTTCATCCTCACTGCACAAAAGGTCAGGCCCCGACTATTACAACCTTGGCAGACCGACAACACCTGAACCTTAAGAGACATAGCCAAGCACTGGAGCGAGTGTGGCATAAAATCAACTCCCAGCACGCATTCACCCAATATAAATCTGCCTTCTTAAAATACAATTCCTGCCTCCATGATGCCAAACAAACCTACTTAGTCACCCTCATTAATACTCTGTCTTCCAGTCCTCGTTGTCTCTTCTCTACTTTTAACTCTCTACTTTCTCCAACACCATCTCTATCCGGTAACTCGCTTACGAGATTGCCAACCACTACAAAAACCAAGACCAATCAAGATGCAATTCTTGGGGACATCTCCACTGCACAGATAGCTATCCCACTTAACATACCCTGTACAAATCCGCTCTCAACACTCTCCTCTTTTGACCTTGCTACTACTGAAAAGGTCTCTAAAGTTTTCGCAGAAGCCCACCTTACCACCTGTCCCCTAAATCCTGTTCCCTCACATCTACTATGGTCACCCTCTTCTTCTATCTTATGCTCCCTCACTCAAATCTTCAATATCTCCCTCTCTACTGGCACCTTCCCCTCTTCTCTACTGGCACCTTCCCCTCCCCTCTAAAACATGCCCCTATCACCCACATACTAAAAAAGCCCTCACTGGATCCCACCAGCCTGAACAACTTAAGACCCATCTCCTTGCTCCCTTTTGCGTCAAAACTTTAGAACGCTTAGTCTACAACCGTCTTAGCTTCTACCTCACTGACAACAACCTTCTCGACCACTCACAGTCTGGCTTTCGCTTGCTACACTTTACTGAAACTGCCCTACTGAAACTCACTAATGACCTAATTAACTGCTAAAACCAATGGCCACTACTCCATACTAATACTGCTTGACCTCTCTTTGATACTGTTGACCTTCCCCTCCTCCTCAAAAAAACTCCACCTCTCTTGGCCTTCAAGACTCTGTTCTCTCCTGTTTCTCATCATACCCATCACAGTGCTCCTTCAGTGTGGCCTATAACTCTGTTTCCTCCTCTCCACTTCCTCTTTCCGTTGGGGTACCTTAAGGTTCTGTCCTCTGACCCCTTCTCTTCTCCATTTACACTCCCTCCCTTGGTCTGTTAATAAACTCCCATGGCTTCCAGTACCACCTCTATGCTGACGACACACAAATCTATTGCTCTACTCCTCAACTCACTCCTTCAGTCTTCTCTGCATTCTAAAACCGAGCTTATAATTTTTCCTCCAGCCCGTATGACCCCCCTCCCGACTTCTCCATCAGGATTAATAATACAACCATAAGTCCCTCCCCTCATGCCAAGGTCCTAGGTGTAATTTCAGACTCTGACCTGTCCTTTTAACCCAAAATCCAATCACTATCCAAATCGTGCAGACTTCACTTCCGAAACATCTCAAAAATACGCCCCTTTCTAACCGTTGACACCACTAAGCAACTTATTCACTCCCTTGTTATCTCTTGCCTTGACTAATGTAACTCCCACCTCATTGGCCTACATCTCCGCAAGCTATTCCCTCTTCAGTCTATCATGAATGCCGCTGCCAGACTCATTCACCTTACCAACCGTTCAGTGTCCGCCGGTCCTCTCTGCCAATCCCTCCACTCCCATCCCATTGCTCAACGAATAACATTCAAAACACTTACAATAACATACAAAGCCATTCACAATTCTGCCCTGAGCAACATCACCAATCTTATATCCAAACATCACCCAAATCGTCCTCTCCGCTCCTCACAAGATGTTCTGCTCTTTAGTTCCCTTGACTCCTCCTCTCATGCTCGTCTCCAGGACTTCTCCAGACCTCTCCCATCCTCTGGAACTCACTACCCCAAGCGGTCTGGTTATCTCCTACTCTGGCGAACCCTGGAAACTCATCTCTTCAGGGAGGCCTATCTTGCCTCCAGCTAAAAACCAAATCTTCTACTCCCCTAATCAGTTCATACCTCACAGTCCCTAACTTTTGTTTCACCAGCCCCTCCCTCTTAGATTGTAAGCTCGCAGGAGCAGGGCTCCTCTAACCCTCTTGTTTTAAATTGTACTGTTGGTGTATTGTCTCCCTTTACATTGTAAGGCGCTGCGAAAACTGTTGGCGCTATATAAATCCTGTATAATAATACTACTACTACTACTACTACTACTACTACTACTACAAGGGTAGGCTATGCAATCAGCCCCAATGCAAGGGTAGGCTATGCAACCAGCCCCAATGCAAGGGTAATCTATGCAACCAGCCCCAATGCAAGGGTAGGCTATGCAACCAGCCCCAATGCAAGGGTAGGCTATGCAACCAGCCCCAATGCAAGGGTAGGCTATGCAACCAGCCCCAATGCAAGGGTAGGCTATGCACCCAGCCCCAATGCAAGGGTAGGCTATGCACCCAGCCCCAATGCAAGGGTAGGCTATGCACCCAGCCCCAATACAAGGGTAGGGTATGCACCCAGTCCCAATACAAGGGCAGGGAATGCACCCAGCCCCAATACAAGGGTAGGGTATGCAACAAGCCCCAATACAAGAGTTCAGCTTCAAAGTAGAAATGTGGCCCCAGTTTTGCATTTGAAAGCACCCAGCCAATGAGCTTTTAAACAGGCCATTACTGACCTCTGTAGCTGCAAACACTGTGGAGTAATTCATCCTTAATGTTGAATTCCACGCTTGGACCAATGTAAGCATGCATATACCTATCAACATTCTCTGATCAGATGTGGTAGAGAATGGTATGGTATATAAATCCGAAAACTCACGGGTCTTGTAGAGGAGGCAGATCAAAACAGCAGCATTTTAGTGTCAGCTTTTCAATTGTGTGGTATATACATAGTTACATAGATTTGTCAAAGCTGGAAAAATGTAAAAAAAATATCCATACTTACCCCTTGGCGCTGGCCTAACACAAATATGCAAGCCCACTGGACTGAGCTTTTTTCCATGGGGCCACATATTTGGCACAGCGTACTCTCACCGAGAGCCCTGTGCTAATGATCGGTACCCGGAAAGGGTCACCTGATTGCTGAGGTAAAAAAATATTCACTATGCAGCGCTAATGATAATAGTGTGCAACTGAAAAAAGTCAACACAATATATCCAAATGGGGTCTCTAATCGAAGATGTATTTCAAGAGAAGTGACAAAAAGCCATCCACAGGAAACAGTCACAGGCTGTCAGCAAGTCAAGCAAGTCTCCTTACTAGACATAAAATCCGATAGAGCTTGTGTATATATGTAATCCACAGTATGGCTCGTCTCTTCCAGATGTACTCTCACGTCTCCTTATAAAGGTATTGGTGTAATCTCCCCATCAGATCATGGTATAACAAACAAAATAGATCTCATAGTGAAATTCCACAACCGCAACTTCACATACACCCACCACCAGTAAGAGGGAGACCACCCACTGCCAGTGACCAGCGCAGCAAGGATTCACACACAACAACCTGGTGCTAGGCGAGTCTCCTTACCAAAAGTGCCCAAGTTTGAGCACTTGTAAAGGGATCCTGATCCAGACTAGGGTCATCAAGGGGGTGAATAAGGTTCAGGAGGGCAGTCTTCTCAATATGAAACCAAAATCAAGAACATGGGAACATGACCTAAAGCTAATTGGAGGGAAGTTCAAAACTAATCTTAGAAAATATTATTTTACTGAAAGGGTGGTTGATGATTGGAATAAACTACCAACAGAGGTTGTGAGACAGTCAACAGTAAATGGCTTCAAAACAAGCTTGGGATAAACATAAATCCATAGTCAGACAACAAGGTTAATGTGAAAAAAAAAAAAAAAATGATGGAGTTGGAATCTCACAGAGGAGCCTCACTCATAATCCATGTCCGAGTACACCAAGATAGATAAACAGGAAAAACTCCATAGTGAAGCCCATATGCAAAATGGTATAACATTTATTAGGTTCTACTTACATCAATAAAAGGATAATACAGCGTTCAAACAAACAATTCCATGGTTTGTTTGATTATTTGTTTGAACGCTGTATTATCCTTTTATTGATGCAAGTAAAAGCTAATAAATTGGACGGGCCGCCACGGATTAGAAGACAGGGAGGCTGCCAAGTCCCTGCATAATCTGTGTTGTTGGAAATAGAGTGAAACTATTTGAATATTAATTACTCCACAGTACAGGCAGCTACAGAGGTTATTGAGGGCCTCTTTTAAAGCTCATTTACTCCTGGTTAGGATTTTGTGGACATTTGAATACCCGTATCCTGGCCATAGTTCTACCTTAAAAATCGATGGAAAAATGGTTTTGGAAGAATGTAACCTTTTTCATGAAAGATCAACAATGACTGTACAAGGTCTCTATTCACACAGCACAATCCAGCTATTGTCTTACTTACATTGTATGTTCTGTACAGTCAGCGCCTTCTTGGTCTGCGGTAAGGCTAACCCCTGTGAGATGATACAAGTCACACTGCGGTCCTTTATTCCTGCTCCCGGGATCATCCTCAGCTGGCTCTCGGTGGTCACCGTCCCGTTACGGTTCTGAATGTCACGCTCCGATGAATTATAATCCAACCCGTCCGTCCACCAAGTGATGTTAGCTGCTGGCTTGGCTGCTCCAGCCACACAAATAGCCACAGTCTGATATGGCAACCTTGCCACCACCGGATCTGGAGGAGGTTCCACGCGGATGTCTGGTTTAGCTGTAATCATAAACATACAGTATGTCATCTCACTAGATAGTGCAGAAGAACTATTATAATGTGCAACCAGACTGACAGATGATTGGGACTGACACGCTACTGGACTCCGTATACTCAACCAATACGGTCGGCAAGTGGTTAACCGCCATACAGTTATTGCGAGCGGGCGGCACAGAGACTTCCTGTTTTATGGGCGCACATTACCTACTGACCCGTGCTGTGTCCAATCACACTTTGTCAGCAGGTTTCAGCCAATGATTTTTGCTGAAACCTGCTGATCAGCTGTGGCCAATCGCTGCACAAACTATTATAATATGCAACTAGATTGACAAGCTACTGGACTCTGCATACTCACCTATGCTCTATTAACCACTTGACCTCTGGAAGATTTACCCCCCTTCCTGACCAGGCTATTTTTTGCGATACGGCACTGCGATCATGCAAGGTTGTACCTAAATAAAATTGAGGTCCCCTTTTTTCTCCCAAATAGAGCTTCCTTTTGGTGGTATTTGATCACCAGTGTGTAAAAAATGAAAAATGAAAACCAAATTAAATTTCTTCATAAATTTAGGTGAATATGTATTCTGCGACATGATTTTGGAATAAAAATCCCAATAAGTGTAATTTTCTTTTTTTTTTTTTTTAGTTATTATATGTGTATGGAGAAAATGTAACATTACTTGACCTCCGGAAGATTTACCCCACCTTCCGGACCCGGCCATTTTTTTTTTTCTTCTCGATACGGCACTGCGTTACTTTAACAATTGGCTGGGAATGGGTTAAACATCTAGGGCGATCAAAGGGTTAAATGTGTGCCTCGCCTGTGTTTCGGTGTACACTGTGTGCTACTTTTACTAAGGGAAGTAATCCATTTCATTCCCTGCTTTGCGGGGAAAGTAAATCCATTACTTCCCCACTGACAGGACAGAGCTCTGCCCAGTTTACATAGGCAGAACCCAGTCCTGTGCGTGTTCTGGACGATCGGCAGGTGCCGGCGGCAATCTATTGGTTGGCACCCGCTGATCGGCATCTGCTGTGTAAAATCATAGCAGAAAGAAATCATAGCAGAGCCACCTTGCATCTATGTTATACGGTCGGCAAGCAGTTAACCACCGTACATTTATTGCTAGCGGGCGGCACAGCGACTTCCACATTTACGGGCGCGCATCACCTGCTGAGATATGCTGAGTCCAATCACAGTTTGTCAGCAGGTTTCAGCCAATGATTGAAAAGATTTTTGCTGAAATCTGCTGATCAGTTGTGGCCAATGACAGCACAGAGTTCTGTTTGTACAAAAACACAGAACTCTGTACACAGAGCAGCGATCTGGCTGTTTCCTCTCCCTAAAAAGCAGGGAGTAAAAGCAGCCAGAGCTGAATAAAAGGAGCACACATTACACACACAGTTAACCCCTTGATTGTCCTTGATGTTAACCTCTTTCCAAACAGTGTCATTACAACAGTGTCAGTGTACAGTATTATCATTGATCACTGTATTAGTGCATTGGAATGTCAGTTAGTGTCCCTCCCAGCCAGTGTCAGTTAGTGCTAGATTGCCCACTACAAAATCACACTAAAGGTCGCTGATCACTGCCAGTACAGTATAGGGTCTATAGCTGCGTAACTTGCAGTATTTATAGTAGTGATACACCAAAATTTCAGCGGTGAGCCGAAAGAAATAAAAAGTGCCAACAATGGCTGCCAAAAACGCCTGTGATTTTACTGCGATTTTGCCACAATTTTACCTTACTGATAGTATGTTTTTTCCAAGGTCATGTGACGAAAAAAATGCAACAAACGCAACACGGGTGCATTTTTGATGCATGCTTGCTGCGTTTTCAATGCATTTAAATGGGGAGGTGCATTTTTGATGCGGTTTACCAAATATGAAGCACAAATGTAGCAAGCAGGAATTTTAACTTCAAAAAAGCTGCCGACAATGATATTAAAAAAAAGTCAAATATAATTATTATACAATTATTTACAAAAATATCTTTTATAAAAAAAAAAGTAAATTTCAGTTTTGGCCAAGTGCCTCCTGAATTTTCGGTTTCAGCACCGAAATTATCATTTTGGTGAACCCCTAATTTATACCATAGTTTGCAGAACACTATAAATTTCACACAAAACAAATGCCAAAGACATGCAGCAGAATACATTTTGGCCCAAATTTATAAAGAAATTTGATTTCATTGGATAGGTTTTATAAACAGAAAAGATCTTTTTTCAAAATTTTCGGTCTTTTTTTGTTAATATAATAAAAAATGTAAAAAAGCAGATGTGAGGGTGGGGGGGTTAAAGCTCAACTACAGGCTAAATGCATTAAAAAAAAAAAAAAAAAAAAAACCTACTGCACAAAAGACCTACTGCACATAAAAGCGGTGCTACTTACCAAATACCAAAGCACAAATCACATACTTGCACTGCTAGGATTAAAACAATTAAATACATATAAGAATACAGTAGAGACAGTTTAGACTTGTGGTTGGGTTGGGCATTAAAAATGCATGGTTCAGCTGCAATTTTAGCACCTTATGGGCAGATCGGGGTGCTCACTCGCCATGGTCATGATGCTCAGTCGTGGCAAAAATGATCCCCCCTGTTGAGTAGTACCCTCGCAGACAGGGCCGGCCCTACCATGGGTCCCAGTGGGTCCATTGGCAGCACTTTGCAAGGGGCAGCAAATTGAACCACGGCCGCCTTTCCTCTTCTATTTACCCAGCAAATTGACAACCAAGATTTTTTTTTTCCAGCAGTTTTGTGTGTCCTGGCAACAACTGCCCCCCCCCGGCCGCTCCGCCTGCCCCTGTACTACCCTAGCCTGCCCCTACACTGCCCTAGCCCGCCCCTATACTACCCTAGCCCGCCCCTATACTACCCTAGCCCGCCCCTATACTACCCTAGCCTG
>BLSH010471368.1:0-13423 GCA_018402905.1 Glandirana rugosa
GCTGGATTGGAGCTCTGGTGGGATGGTAGGCCGGAGAAGAGCGGCAGACAGTGGTGGGAGGGGGAGATGTCCCCTCCCGCTGCCTGGAATAACGAACGAGTGGCTCCCGAGCCGGATCGGCTGTTATCAATGGATAGCCAACTGCCTTCTCTAAAAAACGGTACCAGGGTATAGCTTGTAGCTGCAGGTCTTGTATGGATTTTAAGGGGAACCCCGCACCAATTTAAAAAAAAATAGCTTGTGGCCCCCCAAAATCCAAACCAGACTCTTATCATAGCACGCAGCCCTGGCATGGCAGGAGGGGGTGGGGACAAGCGAGCGCCCCCCCCCCCCTCAAACCATACCAGGCCACATGCCCTCAACATGGGGAGGATGCTTTGAGGTCGCCCCCAAAGCACCTTGTCCCCATGTTGATGAGGAGAAGGGCCTCTTCCCTACAACCCTGGTCTGCAGGTAGGGGGCTTATCAGAATCTGGAAGCCCCCAGATCCCCCCCATGTGAATAGGTTTGGGGTACATTGTACCCCTACCCATTCACCAAAAAAGGAGTGTAGTGTAAAAAAAAACAAGAGGCAGTTTTTGACAAGTCCTTTAATTTGTAAAATAGCTCTTTTTTCTCCTGGTCCGGTCCTTCTTCTGGTCTTCTGCTTCTTCTTTTAGTCTTCTTGCTTCCTCTCTTCGTCTTCAATGTACCCCAAACCTATTCAGATGGGGGGGCAGGATCTGGGGGGCCCCCTTATTAAAGGGAGCTTCCAGATTCCGATAAGCCCCCCCACCCATAGACCCCCACAAGCACCGGCCAGGCTTGTGGGGAAGAGGCTCTTGTCCCCATCAACATGGGGACAAGGTGCTTTGAGGTGGGGGGCAGAGCCCCCCTCACCCAAAGCACCCATACTCCCCATGTTGAGGGCATGTAGCCTGGTACAGTTCAGGAGGGGGGGTGCTCGCTCATTCCCCCCATCCTAACTGGCCAGGGCTGCATGCTCGGATAAGGGTCTGGTTTGGATCTTAGGGGGACCCCCATGTCAATTTTTTTAAAATGTGGCGTTTTTTCAGCAATTTTTTTTGTATATTGCCAAGAACCGGCAATACATTACAGCCGCAATTTTAAATGACAATTTTTGCTATGGAAATTTAATTTTGCTCTGGTTATGTTCTACACCCTTACAGAGATACACCCTTTTACACACGGACTAAGGACACCCCCCAGGCACAATATTTAAAGGAATTTTCATTTTTATCACTTTAAGCATTATTAAAATGACTGCTCCTGAAAAAACAATCAATTTAAAAACTTTTTTGTTCATTGATACATGTCTTCTAGGGCAGGATGCAGGTCCCCATACACTTTTTAGGGCAATAACATTGCATATAAGCCTTTAAAATAAGCACTTTTGATTTTTCATGTTCGGGTCCCATAGACTTTAAAGGTGTTCGGTCGTTCGCCCTGAACTTTTTGTCTGTTCGCATGTTCTGGTGCGAACTGAACCGGGGGGTGTTCGGCCCATCCCTAATCTATATTAATATTGGATTTATCTATTTAAATCTTTACATGAACTAATTCATTCTCGTTGCTTTACACCTATCGCTGGGTGATCAATTAACTTGATGTGTATACCTACATATTTCTAGTGCTGCTTTGTATATCCATGCGTGTTGATATATATTGTTTTATTCATTGATTTTTATTTATAGCAGCAGCAACAATTGATTAATTGTGTGCTTAGTAACTGCAAGGCAGGCTTCTTTTTCATTCATTGGCGCAGGATTGAGGTCCTCTGTAGATAGGGCACATGATTGTGGATCTCGTAGTATATTATATAATAGATATAGCAGATGCGACCCCAGAGCCCGTGCGTGTATGTAAACACGGCGGATCCCTGTTCTGACAGGGGAGCTCTGAGTGATTGTCTGTTCCTAGTGGTTAGGAACAGCGATCTCTCTCCTCCTCCAGTTAGCTCAGCTCCCATACAATTTGAAACACCTCCCAAGTAGCACATTTAACCATTTGCTCACCCCTGGTGTTAACCTCTTCCCTGCCATTGACATTTATACAGTAATCAGTGCATTTTTTATAGCTCCAAAAAAGTGTCAAAAGTGTTGGCCTAAACTTATTGGCCTAAACTGAGGAAGAAATTCGTTTTTTTTATATTTTTTTGTATATTTATTATAGCAAAAAGTAAAAAATATTGTTTTTTTTCAAAATTGTTGCTCTTTTTTTGTTTATAGCGCAAAAAATAAAAACCACAGAGGTGATCAAATACCACCAAAAGAAAGCTCTATTTATGCATAAAAAAAGACATCAATTTTGTTTTGGATACAACTTTGCATGACTGCGCAATCATCAGTTAAAGCAACGCAGTGCCATATCGCAAAAAATGGCCTGTTCAGGAAGTGGGTAAATCCTTTTGGGGCTGAAGTGGTTAATAAATTGTTTTTTTTTTTATATAAAATTATTTGTGTATGTGTCTCATGTTGTGCCCTCAAAGTCTACCCATACTCACAGGGGTCCCCATGTGAGATAACCTTTTGCCCAGTTGTTAACATGTTTCACAGCTCACAGCTGGGACCAGTATTCCCAGTAATAGGACCAGTTGTGAAACATGTTAACAACTGCCTGAACAGCAGGAGCCTATCTAGGTGTACCACATATATGACCCTTATTCTAGTGTCCAATATTATATATGGTGAATTGCCTGCTTACATGGATTTTATTGGAAGATCTATGAATTTTAATATTTGTAATAAAATGAAAGCTTTTTAATTTGAATAGTATGTCTGTAAAATTGCTTGGTTGCCCCAAAATCCCAATAGGGGAGTTTTTGTATATTCTGGTTTGTTAGGGATGGTGGCAACCCTTACTAATACCTGAATAGGTTTTACATTTTTATTTATTTTCTTGGGGTTACCCTTAAAATCCATAATAGACCCCCTCATCAAGGATAAGGGTTCTGGTATGACCCTTATGTGGGGGTCAGTATCTGGGGGCCAGGTTTTGATTAGGGATGGGCTGGACACCCCCCAGTTTGGCTTGCACCAAAACAAGCTAACAGGCAAAAAATGTGTGTGAACATGCAAACCCTATTAAAGTCTAGGGGATACAAACATGAAAATGCTTTTCATGTTTGTGCTCATTTGTGCTCATTTTAAAGGCTTATATGCAAGTTATTGCCACAAAAAGTTTATGAGGACCTGGGAACTGCCATAGGGGACATGTATCAATGCAAAATTATTTTTTAAATGATAGTTTTTTCAGGAGCAGTGATTTTAATAATGCTTAAAGTGAAAAAATAAAAATGAAATATTCCTTTGAATATTGCCCCTTTAGCCTGCGTGTAAAGTGGCGCATCTGTGTGAGGTTTAGAACAGTATCGCAGCAAAATGACATTTCTAAAGAAAAAAGTAATTTAAATATTCTCGCGGCAATGTAATGTATTGCCGGCTCCTGGCAATATAGATAAAAATCACATAAAAATTGCGTGGGGTCCCCCCCCAGTCCATACCAGGCCCTTCGGGTCTGGCATGGATTTTAAAAGGAACTCCACCTCAAAATTTTAAAAAAAATTGATGTGGGGTCTCCCCCCAAAATCCCTATCAGACCCTTATCTGAGCATGCAGCCTGGCCGGGCAAGATGGGGGGACGTATCAGGCCTCAAGCCCTCAATATGGGAGGGTGGGTGCTTTGGGGCAGGGGGGGCTTTGATGGGGACAAGGGCCTCTTCCCGACAACCCTGGGCTGTGGTTGTCAAAGTCTGCGGTGGGGGCTTATCGGAATCTGGAATCCCCCTTTAAAAAGGGGGCCCCCTACCTTTTTTTCAGCCCCTCATAAATCATATACAAGAACTGATCTAGCCCTTGCAGATCTCCATACCCTCCACTCAATCCAATCAACATCAATTGAAAGTATCACTTGGTCAGATCATGCCCCAATAACGATGACACTATCCGAACAATACAACGAGAGACCCACCCTCCTATGGCGCAACAACACACAAATCTTCCAGCAGGAACTGCACCGGGTTAAGATTGCCAATCATATCCAGGAATTTTTTGAGTTTAACAAAAGTGGGAATTACGGTATTGCTAATGTCTGGTGTGCACACAAGGCCTTTGTGAGAGGTATCCTCTTACAAATAGCCTCAAGGGAAAAAAAACAAAGAGCACAAAAATTGAACTCTCTACTAGCTCAAATAGCAACCCTAGACAATCAGAATAAGCAACTGACCTCCCAGGGCACTATAGATAAACTGCACCAGCTCAGAACAGAACTTAAGCAAATCTTACTTCAGGAACATGAAAAACACCTTAGATACCTAAAAAACACCTTTTACCTATACGGCAATAAAGCAGGCAAAACATTAGCGAGACAAATACAAATTAAACAGGCAAAAAGGAGAATAGAGCAAATGACTGACCCCAAAACTGGACACCCAGCTCAACACCCTAAAGATATAGCAAATATCTTTAAAACATATTATGAAACCCTATATAATCTCAACGATGATCCCAAAACAACCCAACCGACCCAAGAAAAAATCAACAATTTCTTGGACACGTTACACCTCCCCAAAATCTCCCCTGAACAATCAGAACAAACGCCCCCTTCACAACTAAAGAACTAGACAAGGCCTTACAGAATCTAGCAGCAAACAAATCTTCAGGACCAGACGGTTTGTCAGCGGAATACTACCGCACATTTAAACACTTGACCACTGGGCACTTAAACCCCCTTAAACAACCAGACCAATTTTCAGCTTTCAGCGCTCTCACACTTTGAATGACAATTACTCAGTCATGCAACACTGTACCAATATGAAATTTGCGTCTTTTTTTTTCACACAAATAGAGCTTTCTTTTGGTGGTATTTAATCATCACTGGATTTTTTATTTTTTGCACTATAATTAAAAAAAGACTGAAAATTTTGTAAAAAAAATGAATTTTTCTTCGTTTCTGTTATAAAATTTTGCAAATTAGTAATTTTTCTTCATAAATTTTGGCCAAAATTTATACTGCTACCTATCTTTGGTAAAAAAAAAAAAACAACAAATTAGTGGATATTATTTGGTCTTTGTGAAAGTTATAGAGTCTACAAGCTATGGTGCCAATCGCTTAATATTGATCACACCTGATGTACTGATGACTTATCTCATTTCCTGAAACCCTAACAAGCCAGGAAAGTACAAATACCCCCCAAATGACCCCTTCTTGGAAAGTAGATATTCCAAGGTATTTAGTAAGAGTTATGGTGAATTTTTTGAAGTTGTAATTTTTTCCCACAATTCTTTGCAAAATGAATCCCCCCCCCCAAATTGTCATATGTTAACGGGTTATTTCTCACACCCAGCACATGCATACCACAAATTACACACCACAACACATTCTACTACTCCTGAGCATGACAATACCACATGTGTGAGTCTTTTACACAGCCTGGCCACATACAGAGGCCCAACATGTAGGGAGCGCCATCAGGCGTTCTAGGAGCATAAATTACACACATCATTTCTTGACTACCTCTTTCACTTTTGAAGGTCCTGGAGCACCAGGACAATGTAAACGCCCAAAAAATGACTTTTGGAAAGTAAACACCCCAACGTATATTCTAGGAGGCATAGTGAGTCTTTTTAACATGTCATTTTTTCCACAAGTTTTTGGAAAATGTGGAAAGAAAATGAAAATGCATTTTTTTTACACAAAGTTGTCCATGTATACAAAATATTTCTAACACAAAGCATGTACCTAGCAAAAATGACACCCTAAAATATATTCTGCTACTCCTCCCGAGTATGGCGATACCACATGTGTGACACTTTTACACAGCCTGACCACATACAGAGGCCCAACATGCAGGGAGCACCGTTAGGTGTTCTAGGTGCATACATTTAGAATCTAATTTAACCATCTTTTACACTATTGTGAGGCACTGTGGTGGCATGGATAGGCACTGTAGGGGCAAAGATGGGCAGAGTATTGGCACGGATGAGCAGTAGAGTGGCACGGATGGGCACTGTAGTGGCACGGGTGGGCACTGTAGTGGCATGAATGGGCACTGTAGTGGCACGGATGGGCAGTGTAGTGGCACGGTTGGGCACTGTAGTGGCATGGATGGGCACTGTAGTGGTACGGATGGGCACTGTAGTGGCATGGATGTGTCACGGATGAGAACTGATGTGGTATGGATGAGCATGAATGAGGCACAAATGAGCCATGGATGGGGATGGATGAGCCACGGATGGGTGGGTGAGCCCGGCTGGGTGGGTGAGCATGGATGGATGGATGGGTGAGCATGGATGGATGGCTGGGTGAGCATGGATGGATGGCTGGGTGAGCACGGCTGGGTCGGTGAGCATGGATGGATGGGTGAGCATGGATGGATGGATGGGTGAGTGCACAGGGCTGGGTGGGTGAGCATGGATGGATGGATGGATGGGTGAGCACGGCTGGGTGGGTGAGCACAGATGGATGGCTGGGTGAGCATGGATGGATGGATGGATGGGTGAGCATGGATGGATGGGTGAGCATGGACGGGTGAGCATGGATGGATGGATGGATGGTTGAACACGGCTGGGTGGATGAGCATGGATGGGTGAGCACAGCTATGTGGGTGAGCATGGATGAGCATGCATGGCTGGATCGGTGAGCATGGATGGATGGGTGAGGATGGGTGAGCATGGATGGATGGGTGAGGATGGGTGAGCATGGATGGATGGGTGAGCATGAATGGATGGATGGATGGGTGGGTGAGGATGGATTGGGTGAGGATGGGTGGGTGAGGATGGGTGGAGGGTGGATGGATGGATGAAGATGGCTGGGTGGGTGGTGGATGGCTGGGTGATGATGGCTGGGTGGGTGGTAAATGGATGGGGTGGGTGCATTGTGTCACTTAGCAGCGCTGTGGGCATTACACATCGCCCACAGCGCTGCAGCACCTCCTCTCTCCCCCCTCTCTCCTCTCGCAATGCACTGATCTGTGCGGAGAGGAGAGAGAAAAGCCGGCGCTTACGCTGGCTTGTTTACATGTGATCACGCCGTCATTTGACGGCGCAATCAAAGTGGTAAAAGGCCGCTCACAGCGGCCATTCACCACGATCCATGATCAGTCGGGTCCCCCGGACCCAACGGTCACGGATGTTGCCCCCAGGGGGCGCTCGGGAAGCGCGATTCTGGGAGGACGTCAATAGAATTAAGCAATTAAGCAACCGCCCTGTAGACGTCTTTTGTCTATAGGGCGGTTGTTAACTGGTTAAGGATGTACTGATACCCCAACTATTAGAATTATACAATAACATAGCCTCCTCTGGATCCCCCCACCAAAGAAATGCTCAAATCTATAATTGTACCTCTCCCCAAACCTGGGAAAAATACTGATTCTCCACAAAACTATAGACCGATCTCCCTTTTAAACGTAGATCTTAAATGATACGCCAAATTAATCGCTAACTGTCTCGCCACAGTCACCCCTTACCTAATTAACCCAGATCAAGTGGGCTGTGTTTTAAATAGACAAGCCCCTGATGGCACCAGAAGAATGTTAAATTTACATAAAATAGCAGAAAACCGTAGAACACCATCAGCCTTCATAGCCCTAGGCGCCGAAAAGGCTTTTGATAGAGTACATTGGGGATACATGATAACGACCCTATCAAAATTTGGACTAACTGGATTCATTATGTCAGCTATCTTGGCGCTATACTCCAGACCATCAGCTCAGATCTACACGGCCTCAGCCCTGTCAAAGGAATTCTCTATCACAAATGGTACACGCCAAGGCTGCCCACTTTCCCCCATTATTTTCACTTTGGTGATGGAACCTTTAGCAACGTCAATGAGGAGCTCCCCCCCAGAAATTACTGGTATAGAAGTAGGAGGCAAATATTACACTATAGGACTCTTTGCTGACGATGTTATACTTACCCTAACCAAACTTGAAAGCTCAATCCCAGCAGTGAATGATCACATACACAATTTTGGGGAAATCTCCTACTACAAAATTAATATAGCTAAATGTCAAGCGTTACCCATAAATCTTAACAACAAAATCAAGGTGAAAATGAAAGACCTTTTCCCATGCCAATGGGACACTACATCAATTCAATACCTAGGCATACAAATCACTAGCAAATCGCAAGCGCTATATAACACCAACTAACTCCCTCCCACCCCTGACTTAGCCATCTTAAATCTAACGATAGATCAATTCCCTCAAGAGGTTAGACAAATAATAATAATACATATTTTATACGCAGCTGGACTGTCAATAATGCATAGCTGGAAAAAAGATCTAGCCCCCAATATTGAAGAAGTCATCTCTAGAACAAAACTACAATACTCCCATGAATATGCTTTTGCAAGGGCAATCAATAAAACCGAGAGATTTCTCCAAAATTGGTAAGTCTGGACTAAGCTCTTTTAAAAGTTAAGTAGATGTCCTTGGAAGGAGAGAAAATCTTCCTCATATCCTGAACAATTTATGGTAAGCTACTGGTATGGACACATGTCAACATTTGTTTAGACAGCGATTCACTAAAAGACCACTCTGTTGAATTAGTTGAACTGTTGAATTTGTACATCTATTCTGTATACTATAGTTCTTAAACCATCCGTCCGCCTTATACTCAATTGATGATATAATGTTTACTAACTACCACCAATGTTAACCACATATCAGCCTGTCCACAGTATGTGCCCAATGGGGTGTCAGGCACTTCCTGGTGAGAGTAGGAAGTCTGACCCGCTAGGTCAACCTATAATAGAGTCTAATATATCTTTGATGACTTCGATGTAATGCTTTGCAAGATACGGACTGGATGCATTTCTCTTATGTAATTGATGTATCTATTATAACTTCAATAAAAAATATTGTTAAAAAATAAATAAATAAAAAGGGGGCCCCCAGATCCCAGCCCCCCTATGTGAATGGGTATTGGGTACATTATACCCCTACCTATTCACCAAAATAGCTGTGAGATGTAGAAAAAAACAAGAGCCAGTTTTTGACAATTCCTTTATTAAAAAATAGCTCTGTCTTCTCCCTGATCCGTCTTCTCCTGGTGCCATCTCTCCTGGTGCCTTCTCTCCTGGTGCCCTCTTCTCCCCGAGCCATCTTCTTCTGCTCTGCTGCCTTCTTCCTCACCGCCGGTTACTTTCTGAAAACAAAAACGACCCTCTTATGCTGATGCTGTCTTCCTACGTTGTGACGTCCCCCGCTTTCTAACAGATCTTATGTAGCCATGGGGCGTGGCCATATGATGATGTCACCTGGAGAGCCTGCACCCTTGTGACATCACAAGGCTACATAAGAGATGTCAGAAAGTGGGAGACGTCACAACGGAGGAAGACAGCACCAGGAGAAGAGCGTCTTTTTTGTTTTCAGAGGGTAACCAGCGGTGAGGAAGAAGACAGTGGTGGTGAGGAAGAAGATAGCAGCGCAGGAGAAGACGGCTCAGGGAGAAGACGGCAGCAGGAAAGATGGCACAAGGAGAGATGGCACTGGAAGAAGACCAATCAGGGAGAAGACCAATCTGGGAGAAGACAGAGCTATTTTTTTTAATAAAGGACTTGTCAAAAACCGGCTCTTGTTTTTTTTTACATTTCACTGTTTTTTTGGTGAATGGTTAGGGGTACCTATTCACATGAGGGGGGCGGGATCTGGGGATTTACCACGCAATCTTTTTTTACATTTTGCCATTGGATTCCCCTTAACCACTTCAATAGACTGTGTTATATATACTACACTGACTTTACTATATACAGTATTCTCCACTGTATTATATATACTACAATGACTGCACTATATATTCTGAACTGCACTATATATACTATACAGACTGCACTATATACTCTGAACTGTATTATATATACTATGGGGACTGGACTATATAAAATTGTAATTACATGCCCCTTTCAAACAGGTGCAAAAAAAAATGGGCCTTGGGTGTTGGTGGTACTTGAACACTGTAACCCCTCACAGTTACTCTTGTTGGGTGCAGGCATGGGCCCTGCTGTTAAAAATTATGTTAAAAATTGTAATTACATGCCCCTGTTAAACAGGTGCAAAAAATGGGCCTTGGGTGTTGGTGGTGCCCTAAAACAAAAATATTGTTGGAAGCTAGCATCATCAAAATGCAGGAATATGATGGGCACTTAGGCAGTATAGACAGTCTTCAAGGGATCCCAGAATCATAGCAAATTAAATCAGTTACATCAGCATCAGGGGCTTGATAGCTGCTGATCCAGGACTGATTCATTTTTATAACTGTGAGCTTATCAAAGGAGTCTGTGGACAGGTACACTCTTTGATCTGTTACAAACCCTCCAGCATCACTGCATATTGAGAAAATTCTAGCCAGTGGTCCATCCTCAGGACCCAGTAACCCAGTGGATGCTCTGTTGGAAAGATCTCCAAGTTTGCTCTTGCCCCTAGATATTCCTGCACCATATAATGCAGACGCTGGTGATGGTTGCTTGAACCTATCAGCCCTCGGTGCTGAGAACTGAAGAATTGTTTAAAGGCATCGGTCACAAATAAGGCGGTTGGTGGGCAGGTTGAATTCCCACTGAATGTCAGCCAGCCGAGCACTGGCATTGTATGACCCCCAAAAATGACCACAGACTTTTCTGGCCTGCCTCAGAATATCTGGTAAGCTTGGGTACCTGGTCAAATAATGCTGCACCACCAAATACAAGATGTGTGCCAAGCATGGAACATGTGTCAAGTGTCCCTGTCGGAGAACAGAGAGAAGGTTGATGCCATTGTCGCATACAACCATTCCTGGCTCAAGCTGCCGTGGTGTCAACCACCTTTGAGCCTTCCCCCACAGAGCTGACAGAATCTCTGACCCAGAGTATCTCCTGTCCCCTAGACAGACCAACTGAAGCACCATATGGCATCTGACTGCTTAGGGAGCACTGCAGTTTCAGAGGACAATTCTGCAGAAGAGGCCACAGAGGAAGAAGAGGAGGGGGTGGAGGAAGCAGATGGGGCATAATCACCACCAGCTTTTTGGAGGCGTGGTGGCAGAACTAGCTCCAACACTGAACCCTGTCCTGCATCCTTCCCAACTGCCAGCAGAGTTACCCAGTGCACCGTGAAGGAAAGGTAATTTCACTTACCATGCCTGCTGGACCATGAGTCAGTGGTAATATGAACCTTGCTGCTTACTGCCCTGTCCAACTAGGCCAAAACATTGCCTTCCACATGACGGTAGAGAGCTGGAATGGCCTTAACTGAGAAGAAATTTCCTTTTGGAACCTGCCACTGTGGTACAGCACATTTCACAAATTCACAAAAGGGGGCAGAGTCTACCAGCTGAAAAGGCAGCAGTTGTAGTGCTAGCAATTTGGTCAAGCTAGCATTTAGATGCTGAGCATGTGGATGGTTGGATGGCTGGGACAGTATTTTTTTACGGTTCAGCAACTAGGGTAGGAAAGTTTGCCTGCTGAAATCAACTGGTGGTGTACTGCTAACAGATTGGCTGCAAGTACTTGTGTCACCCATTGCTATACCTTCATTCCTCTCCAGGTTTTTGAGAGGACAGAAGATATAGTAGGGGTTGAGATCCCAGATGAGGAGCAAGGAGAAGTTTGCCTTGTTTTATGATGTGGGTCTTTCAGGTGCTGTTGCCAAAGGACTGCATGGCAGGTCATTATATGTCTTGTCAAGCATGTGATGCCCAAGCAGTGCTGTTCTGGCCACGCTTGATTCGCTTCAGACATAGATTGCAAACAGCAACGGTGCGATCTACTGCACATATGATGAAAAAAACCCCAGACCAATGAACTTTTGGAAGTTACCAGGGAGCCAGCAGCACCCTGCACCTCTGGAGCTCTGTGGTCTGATGCAATAGGTTGACTAGCCCCTGGAGGTCATCCTGCCTCGTTGGAGTTGTGCCTCCTCCTCCTCACTTTCCTCTTCTTTTCTCTCAGGTACCCAAGTACAGTCAGTGTCCTCATCATCCCCTCCCTCCTCGTCACTGGAGCAAACTTGGCAGTATGTTGCAGCTGGGGGAACATGACTGCTAGTTACTTGTCCTTCTGTGGCACCCCCTCTCTCTACACTCACATTACTCCCTTCCCCAACCTGGGAACCAACATTGGAACCTTCAGATTGCTGCGCATCCTCCATCAGCATGTAACTGACACTATGGTCGAATAATTCTGGTGAATCCTCCATGCATGATGGTGGGGCTACGGAAGGAGTAACTGTGGACAAGGATCCAGTGGAATAGGCCGCTTTGGCAGCTGCATTGAAAGGCAAACTAGTATGAGCCTGGGTGACAGAGCATGAGAACGACTTAGTTATCCACTCTACCCGCTCTTCTGCATGTTGTGGCTGAATAACACAGCCAGCAGCAGAAAAAGAGGACAAGTGTGGCCCGCCTGCAGAAGAGAGGATGCACCATGTCCGCCACCACCAATTATCACTGTAGACACAGAGGCTGCTTGCCCTCTTTTAATGGCCTGTGAGTGTCTGCCTTTCCTTGGTGACCTTCCGGACATGATGGGTATTTGTTTTTTGTTTTTTTAATATTAGGTTTTTATTGAAGTTTAAGGTGAAGCACATGGGGGCGTGGCTTGGCGCATTGAGGAGAAGGACGGGTGATTAGACCGCTCCCGGTCCTAACGACTTCCACGGGCCTACATCTCCTCCATTTCGTCCGCACCTTCACCCAAAATACTCCGATGGGCAAGGGAAAGCCCAGGGATCAGACCAAGCCAGGTGGCAGCAGTGCAAATGGCGACCTGGGCCGTTTTTTCACCCGGTCCTCAGCAGCCTCTCAGCACCAGCCGCGTTCCAAGATGGCGCCGGCGCCTGCTTCACCTCCTCACTCGGAGCCGATGGACACAGGGCAGGTGAGATCCAGAGGGCGGTCAGCCTCCCTCACAGACTTTGACCTCGACACACACCACTCCCAAAGCCCCTCACTTCACTCCCAATGCTCTGGGGATGGCTGGGACCTAGAATCCCAAATGAGATCACTGCAGGGCTATATCCGCTCCCTACCTACCAAGTCAGACTTTGAACACTACACTGTGTGCAGAATTATTAGGCAAATGAGTATTTTGACCACATCATCCTCTTTATGCATGTTGTCTTACTCCAAGCTGTATAGGCTCGAAAGCCTACTACCAATTAAGCATATTAGGTGATGTGCATTTCAGTAATGAGAAGGGGTGTGGTTTAATGACATCAACACCCTATATCAGGTGTGCATAATTATTAGGCAACTTCCTTTCCTTTGGCAAAATGGGTCAAAAAAAGGACTTGACAGGCTCCGAAAAGTCAAAAATAGTGAGATATCTTGCAGAGGGATGCAGCACTCTTAAAATTGCCAAGCTTCTGAAGCGTGATCATCGAACAATCAAGCGTTTCATTCAAAATAGCCAACAGGGTCGCAAGAAGCGTGTGGAAAAACCAAGGCGC
>BLSH010471368.1:18034-32927 GCA_018402905.1 Glandirana rugosa
GGTTAGAAAGAGAAGAACATCGTCCGCAAACAACGCACATTTATGGAAAGCTGAACCACATCGTACTCCATGTATGCTGGGTTCCTCCCTAATCCTAATGGCTAGCATCTCAATTACCAGGGCAAAAAGTAGCGGAGATAGAGGGCATCCCTGCCTTGTACCTCTCGCTATCGGGAAGGGAGCCGAATAATGTCCGCAAAGTTTAATCCGGGCAGATGGGTGGGAGTATAAAGACTTCAAAACATTCAAGAATTTAGGTCCCGCCCCCCATTTGTGCAACGCTGCGAAAAGAAATGGCCAGGAGACCGTGTCAAAGGCCTTCTGTAAATCTAAAGATAGAAGAAGGCCCTTTTGAGGCGTTCCTCCATCCCAGCCTGACCTCATTAGGGATATGATGTCAATGGCCCTTCTAACCTGGTCCGGCCCTTGTCGCCCTGGGATGAACCCAACCTGGTCCCTATGAACATAAAGGCCTATGAAATTGGCCAGTCTGTTGGATAAAATTTTAGTCATAATTTTAAGATCTACATTTATGAGTGAGATAGGCCTAAAATTACTAATTTCGCTCAGGTCCTTCCCAGGTTTAGGGATTCTCAACCGCTTTTAAACAATATTACTCGCAACTATATAATCTCCCCCCCAACGCCACCTCAAGATCACCAGACACCCTATCTACCACATTGACTGATTATATCTCAGAGACAGCCCTCCCCTGCATTGAGTCGGAGGATGCCGCTGACCTAGACAAGTCCTTTATTGAGGCCCAGTTTTTAGGAGCAATTAAAGGCCTAAAACCGGGGAAATGTCCGGGACCCGACGGATTCTCTCCCAGATTCTATAAACTCTTTGCTGAACAACTTACACCCCTCTTAACCCTCGCGTTTAACCACATAGATGACTCCAATCCTCCTTCTAGGGAGCTCCTGTCAGCCACCATCTCTATTCTACCCAAACCAGGCAAGGACCCTTCACAATGCAGTAGTTATCGTCCAATATCCCTATTGAACATAGACGTAAAGTTGTACGCTAAAGTCTTGGCTAACCGCCTGTCACCCCTCTTACCAAATGTTATACACAAAGATCAGGTGGGATTCGTGCCTGGTCAGGAAGCACGGGACAACACCACCAAGACTATACATCTTATCTCTTATGCTCAGAAACATAATCTCAGGGCCTGCCTCCTCTCTTTCGACGCCGAGAAGGCCTTTGATAGAGTTGACTGGCGGTTCCTTAAGCATTCCTTAGAACAGATAGGATTGGGGGCTACTTTTGTGGCCAAGGTCATGTCTCTATACGCTTGTCCCTCAGCATCGATTTTAGTTAATGGATCCATATCCCCCCCATTTGACATATCCAACGGTACCCGACAGGGTTGTCCCCTATCCCCCTTGCTCTTTGTGCTTGTGATGGAACACTTAGCCAATGCAATACGACAGAATGACTCTATCAAGGGTATCCAAACACCCACAGCTCAATATAAGCTTTCACTATATGCCGACGACCTATTGGTGTACCTGCAGCACCCACATACTTCCATACCCTCCCTACTTCAAGAGTTTAAGAGGTTCGGGGAACTTAGCAATTTCAAGCTGAACATGGCGAAAACTGAGGCCCTTAACATCTCGTTATCACCCACCACTCTCACTCAAGTCCAATCTAATTTCCCCTTTCAGTGGGGTAAGGGTCACATTTCATACCTTGGTATAAAACTCCCTACCAATCTAGCACACTTATACACACTAAACTATCTTCCACTTTTGTCCCGCATCAAAAAAGATTGCGACAACTGGAATCTAACCACCATGCCCCTCTTCGGTCGTATAAACACACTCAAAATGGATATTTTACCCAAAATACTTTATATCTTTCAAACTGTTCCAATTACTGTCCCTTCGCGCTTCTTCAACTCACTCCGCTCTTTGGCTAACAGTTTCATTTGGCGAAACGGCATGTCTCGCATCCGACACTCCCTACTTACCTACCCCAAAATGCAAGGCGGAGTAGGATTACCTGATTTTAACCTCTACCACAAAGCGGCGATACTCGCGCAAATATTGGAATGGTTCCCTCGTCCCTTCTCTAAAGCTTCCACTATGATAGAACAGGAACATACGATTATTGACCTGCGTGCCTCCCTTTGGGGTTACGGAACAGAGCTCCAGAGATTCTCTTCCTCCTCTCCCCTTACTGTCGCGGCCCTGTCTATGTGGTACAAAAGAGGGCTCTTGACACTTTTGTCCTCTGACCCTTCCTCTATTACACCTCTCTTCGACCACCCTTCCCTACCTCAGGGGCTAGGATCCTCTAGGATAGGCACCTTCGCTCATTCTGAGTGGCCACTGGCGAACTCCTTTATCCATCCGGAGACCGGTAAACCAAATATGCCAGGTGATCAAGCTAACTGGCTCACGGCGCTGCGGCTCTCCACATTCTGTTCCACTCTATTTTCCACCTCTCAAACCCACAGGCGCCAAACGGAGTTTGAACGTTTATGTTCCCTACCAGACACACCTAGGCATCTGCTTTCCACACTCTACAAACTCTTACAATCTCTAATCCATGACCAACTCCCTCCATATACTAGGGGATGGGCGGCGGACCTAGGGTCAGAAATAACAATAACAGACTGGCAAAAATCTTTCCATTTCACACACAAATCGTCCACATCTAGCTACGCTCAAGAGAAAAATTTTAAACTGCTGTCCAGGTGGTATAGGGATCCCCAGACTTTGCATAAGATGTTTCCAGATGCCTCCTCCACCTGTTGGAGGTGTGGAGTGGCAGAAGGAACATACTTACATATCTGGTGGGACTGCCCTCTGATCCAGCCTCTTTGGTCCAAGGTTTTCTCCATACACAATGCCATATACAATGATTCCCTAAATCTTACACCGAAAATCGCTCTCCTCTCTATCTTACCTGGCACACTGGCCTCTCAGAAGAAGACGCTCCTACATTTTTTTCTGATTGCTGTCCGACAACTGATCCCATTATTTTGGAAAACGACCACTACTCCCCCTATTTCAGTATGGGTCTCCACTATAAATGACATAATGCGCATGGAAGAAATGCTATCACTGGAGAATGATACTTTTGACAAATTTAAGGTAACTTGGCTTGTCTGGCAGGACTTCTCTTCTTCGGACGCCTTAAAACGGATGCTGTCTTAGCAGGTTTGGAGGACATCTGACTCAGGTACCGTCACTGGCACCACAACTTATCACTACTCTAATACTTCTTCTAGCTGACTACTCCCTCACTTTGCTCATCTTCCCCTCCCGTTCTTCTTCTTCTCGCTATTTTCCACTTTCCTTTTCCCTCTCTTCTTCTACAGCTCTTTCTATTTACCCGTACTTTTATGTTTTAATGCAAGATACTCATATGTCTACTTGTACTGTTTATTGATTCCACTTTCACTATAACTTTACATGATAACTAATAAGTGATGGTTGTACAGAAACAATAATTATTAGGAAACAAGAATATCTACATTTTGTTATACCCTGAATATCTGTACCTACGCTCTGTGGAAACCAGATGTTTGTTACACATATTTCTTTTTACTATGTATAACCAATAAAAATATATTTGACTCTAAGGTGAAGCACATAAAAGAGTTAGGTACATAGGCAAGTGTGCAGGGTATATGCGGTACATAAACATAAGCAAGTAAGGTAGCTTTGTCTCATTGGTATTGTGAACTGGTGAAAATAACATTAGCTTTAACTAGGATCAAATAACCTTATATTTATCCGTCCATATAGACCAAATTTCGTCGAAGGCTTTCCTGTGTAGTGTATTTGTTGCTAGTGCGCGTTCGTAGTAGTAATTTGTCTGTACCATTTGTAGTGCTTCAGTTGTGCTGGGTGGTATTTTAGACTTCCATGTTTTCAGTATCAGAGTACGGGCTGCTAGAAGTATGTGCGAGATCGGGCGTCTGAAGTTGGGTGGATATGCATCTATTCCAATGTGGAGTATTGCTAATTCTGGGTTGGGTGCCTTGATGTAGCCTGTGATTGTGGATATGTTTCTAAAAATCTGGTTCCAGAAGCTGGAAAGGTGTGGGCATTTCCAGAGGGCATGCAGTGAGTTACCCGTCTGTCCGCACCCCCTCCAACATAATGAAGAGGTGTCCAGATAGATTTGGGCCATCCTGTATGGTGTCAAGTACCATCTGTTGGAGGTTTTAAATGACATCTCCCAATGGTTGTTGCAATGTGAGGCTTTGAGTATTTCCCTGTGAGCTAACTTCCATTGTTCCAGTGTGAAGGAAGACCCTATGTCTTCTTCCCATTTAAGATTGGCTTTGGTTTTTTGAAATACAGTCTTATTTTGTAAGTTGTTGTAGAAATGAGTAATACCTTTGGTTTTCGGTTTTAGTTTTGAGAAGTAGTATTCCCAGGCGTATGTTGGTATTTCTAGCTGTGGTACTGGGTGATCTTTGAGGAAGTGTATTATGCTTGTACATGTGAGTCGGGCTGTCGCGTTTAACTGATATTTCTCAGATATGTGTTGTATAGTACCTGGCTTACCTTCCTGTAGTATGTCGTTAATGTGGCTTATACCGTGTTTTTGAGGTGACCTGTGGATATATGTGGGACCATTGCCTCTAGTGTTTTAAGTGGGAACTCATAGTCCACCTTCCTTTGGTTAGTTTTTTGTTTTAGTAGATGATGCCAGGCCAGTATGGATGATTGTATGGTGGGTGGGAATTTGAGTATGTCCCATTTTTTCCATTTGTCGCTCATTAGCAGTGTAGGGAGGTTGTCTTTGGGCTGCATAGATTGTTCAATTTCTGTCCATATTGGTTTGTCAGTGTCTGAGATCCAGTGATATATTTGTTCTAATCTTATTGCCCAGCAATAGTCCTTAACAACTACTGCCCCAGCACCCCTACGTTTTTTATGTACAATCATGGTGTCTTGTGTGCATCTGGCTTTCTTTCCGTTCCAAACACATCCCTTTAGGATTTTTGACAGGGTATCTATATATTTGTTTTGGATAGGTAGGGGTAATACCCTGAATACATACAGTATCTGGGGAAGAACCATCATTTGTATGGCGTTGATCCTACCTGCCCATGAGAAGTTACGTTGGGAGATATTTGTGAGCATAGGTTTGATTTTGGTAATCAGCGAGGTGATGTTGGTTTTTATCAAGGACTGGGAGGATTTGGTTATGATTAATCCTAGGTATGATATTTCTTTATCATTCCAGGCATATTTTAGTTCATTTTGTAGCTGTGTTCTATGCTTGGGTTGCACTCCCATGTCTAGAATGAGAGATTTCACAAAATTTACTATGTAATAGGAAATATTGCTAATATCAGACAGGACTTGTGGGCCATTGGAAGAGATTTGTGGGGATTTGTGAGCATTAGAATGACATCATCTGCGAAGAGTATTTTCACATGAGGTTCGCCTTTGAAGTTGAAGCCTGTGATTTGGGAATTAGTTCTCACCTTCTCAGCTAATGGTTCTATCAGAAGATTAAAGATTGTGGGCGATAGTGGACAACCCTGTCGAGTTTCGTTTGTGATGTTGAACGGTCTGGAAAGAAACCCAGATGTGTACACTTGAGCTGTCGGGTTAGAATACAAAGCCAGTATTGCAGATAGAATTGGACCTTGGAAGTCATATTTCTTCAACACTTGTGTCATATATGTCCAGTGGACTCTATTGAACGCCTTCTCTGCTTCTATAGAGAGGAGCAGAGAAGGCGTTCGGGATTTCACAGCATAACATTAAATATTTATTATTCTTCTGGTGGCGTCAGCGGATTGCCTCCCCCTCACAAAACCCATCTGGTCTTTTTTGATTAGATGTGGAAGGATATCTGTGAGTCGTCTGGCCAGAAGTTTTGCAAAGACCTTAACGTCTGTGTTTAGTAACGATATCGGTCTGAAGTTGGCCGGTGTGTTTGGTTCTTTCCCTGGTTTTGGCAGGGTGACCACGTAAGCTCCCAGCATCTCTTTAGGGAATGTAGTATCTTGAGTGGTTTGTGTAAATACTTTTTGCAGGAAGGGGCTTAACGCTGTATGGTAGGTTTTGTAATATTCATTGGTTAGGCCATCTGGGTGATTTTCCATTAGGGAGTGACAGGATAATTTTCTCAATTTACTTATGTGTGTATGGGGCATTTAGTGAGTCCTTTTGAGATTCTGTAAGTGTAGGGAGTTTAATTGACTCTAGGAATTTTTGGATGTTTGTTAAAGTGGGTTGTGTGGTGTTGGGATCTTTATTTAAGTTTTATAGCTCTTCATAATACTCTGCGAACTGATTCCCTATGTCTTTTGGGTTAGTAATGTTTTGTTTGTTACGGGGATTGCTGAGGTGGGATATTCTCGTTTTGGCTCTAATTTGTTTCAACTTATTAGCCATGTATTTCCCTGCTCTATTGGTATTTGTATAGGAGTGTATTTTTAGTTGTTTTGTGTATCTATCGTATTGTGTAGATAGTAAGTTCCTCAATTGGTCCCTGAGCCCTGCTAATTTTTGTGAGTTCTCTCTAGTGGGGTTTTGTTTATTCTGAGTTTCTAATGTGTGGATGTTCGCTAACGTTGCGTCAAGGGTGGCATTGTATTTTTTTTTTGCTCTAGCCCCGAGCTGAATCAGGATGCCTCTCATGTAGGCTTTGTGGGCGTTCCACAGTGTGGTGGGGGAGGATACTGAATCCTCATTTGTCAAAAAGTATGTTTTGAGATGCTGGGAAATTAGTGGTGAGCTTTGTGGGTCTTGTATTAATTTGGTACTGCATCGCCAGATGGGTGTGGTGCGTGGGGCATTCCTTTCTTCGATAACCATTTGTATTGCGGCGTGGTCTGACCATGTTATATCATGGATGGAAGAGGATGTTATGTTCTGTAACAGCCACTTGTCTGTTACATATCAATTCTGGAGTATGAGTTATGCCTAGGCGAGAAAAAGGTGTAGTCCTTTTCGTTGCTGTGTTGGCAACGCCATGCACCGTAGAGGTCCTCTTTTTGCAAAAGGTGGTGGACAGAGTTGGCGTGTCTTTTAGATTGTGTGGTAGAGTCCATATGAGGGTTTGCTGTCAGGTTGAAGTCTCCGCTTATGATGAGATGCCCATATTTGGAGGAGGTGATACGTTTAAACACCTTACGGATGAACTTTATTTGGTGGGTATTAGGGGCATTGTCAGGAAAATACTGTTCCCTAGCCTTTCCGCGGTGGTGCGCGCTCCTGTGCGCGTCTCGCGCGCGCCCGTGCGCGGTCGCGCGCGCACACGCGCCGGAAACGGCGCCTGGCGGCTCTATTTCAGTCAGCAGAGCCTGGTGGCCAGTGCTGTCCGCTCTACAGCGTTTCCTACACCTGTGACCCCCCGGTGACTACTTCTGTGTGACTTCCTGTTCCTGTGACCCCGACTTATCCTTCGGACCTGTTGATATCTGCCTGCATCTGACCCCGGCTTGTCTACGACCACCCGCTTGCCTGTTCCTCCTGTACTTCTGTTGCCAGCACGTTGCCGACCCTGCCTGAACCCGACCATCCCTTTGCCTGATCCCGTTGTACCGCACCGCCTGCCAGTTGCCAACTCGGACTGAACCACTATTCTCCCGTCTTGCACGAGCTACCTTGGACTTCTCCTTACCACCTGAAGATTGTCCAGCCCTCGTGCCCCCCTGTGCTCCAGAGCTCCCTGTTCCCACTATCAGGGGTTCTCGAACCAGGCCCGCAAGAGAGGTTGCCCCCGCATAAGCCAGACTCTACCACCAGGTACGTGACAGGCATATATGGTTACCACTGTGTAAGGTCGGGAGTTTATATCGCATTTAACAATAAGGAAGTGGCCTCCAGGGTCTGCGATCTCTTCCTTTAGTTGGAACGCCAGGGTGTGTTTAAAGGCCAGAAGTACCCCTCTCTTTTTCTTTTTAGCATTGGCTTGGAAAATGTTCGGTTGGTCCTTATGATTGCATTTGGGAGCATTGTCTCTCTGGAGATGTGTCTCCTGTACGCTTAGAATGTCCACTTTGTAAGTTGTTGCATATTTCCACAGGGTGTGCCTTTTGGCTTGGTGATTCAGACCTCTAGCATTCATAGATACGCATGTTATAGGCATGGATATATATCAAGGTGAGGGGTGCTGTTCCAGTGGTTACTCACAGTTGAGAAGATATGGTCTGGGCGGTTCGGATCTGGTGTACCTGTTCTGTTTACGCTGTCCATTGATGAATGGGTGCGAAGGAGGTCCTCGCTGTACCTTGTAGAAAGTATCAAACAGATGAACATAGAAAACATGTTAACTTCACATAACAAGTTCAAGAGGGCGTAACTACTCGGGAAAAAAAGGGTTCAGATTGATGAACCGTAGGAGTTGACTTTTCCCTGGTTGTGCCAGGTGAGGGGGATAGAGATAACATTACTTCTTATGTAGAGTTACAAGTAATGGTCGTCCAGCCCGGGGGTTGAAAGTGAACGTTGTGTAATTGTTAATTGCTTTAGGAGCTTTTGAAGTGTTTCCTGTTGTGCTTCTTGTGTGTGACTATTTACCACTCAGGTTCCCTGGGTTGGGGTAGGTTTGATTGGATGGGTGGTGGAAGTGGGTCTGGCAAAATGCCCCAGTTACGTAGAGTATGAATGCCTTCTTCCATTGTCGACACTGACAAGGATTCCCCTCTGTGGGTGATGAGCAGGGTGGCAGGGTACTTCCACTTATGTACTATTTTGTGGTTCCTTAGGGCTTTTGTGATCGTGGCCAGGTTACGACACCTTTGCAGGGTGTGTCTGGAGAGGTCAGGCAGAATTTGCACTGTGGCATACATTGATGGTACATTGTCTGCTTTTTTGAAGGTTGCCATTATGCGTTCCTTCACGTGGAAAAAGTGGACCCTTAGCAGGACATCTCTTGGTACTTCTGCTGCAAGGAAGGCTGGTTTTGGGAGCTTATGTATCCTGTCAATGATGAGGTCCTGTGTTGTCAATGATGGTACAAGTGTAGAGAAGAGTGTCAGTGCATATTGTTGGAGCTGTTGGGGGAGGACATCTTCGGGGATACCCCTGATTTTGACGTTATTCCTCCTTGAGCGGTCTTCTAAATCTGAGAGTTTGTCTTTTAGCCAGCTTATTTCGTCTGTATGTATGTTATGTGCCTCTATTAGGGCATTGAAGGATATGGTGCAATCTCCCATGGTGTTTTGTAGGTGATTCACTCTATCCCCTGATTCTTGTACTTCAACCTGACATCTTTGGACACTAGATATAAGATCTGCTTGAAGGGCTGCACATAAGGATAGCATCATGTCCTTAAGTACTGTGTTTGCCCTGTTGTTGGGAAGGCTGCTATGGGATCAGGTCTCCCTGTGCTGTGGTATGGTGCTGCGGCCTGCGCGCCACTCACCTCCATGTCCTGGCCGTCCTGTGACCGTGGTGGGGAGTGTTTGCGGGCTTTGGATTTCGCAGGGCTCCTTGCCGTCGGGCTTGAATTGGCTGTGGACGGTCCGCTCCCTCCTCTTGCTACTCGCGGTACATTTTCCTCCGGAGTATCATCCCGGAGGTTCACTGGGGTTCGGTCTGCGCTGCTGGGCTTGTGGGTCACGGCTGTGTCCTCCTGTCACCTATTTTCCCCCGAAGGCTAAGCGGAGCTCTGCTATCAGGCGTCCATTGCAGAGCTCGGCGGCCACGCCCCCTGACCGGGTATTTGTTTTTTTGAACACCACACTACACTGTATTATATACTGTACACCGCTGAATGCACTGTATATATATATATATATATATATATATTCTTACACTGCCTGCACTGGCTGTATATAGCCTACACTGAATGCAACACATATATAGTCTACACTGAATGCAGCGTATATATATATATATATATATATAGTATAATAGTGTGTATAAGAGTGCTACTTCTTATAAGCTACACATATTAACAATAAACAAAGTGCCTGTACATCGATACAAATGTGTCCAAAGTGAAAATCCCATGCTCCGCGGTATTTTCAAATATATAAATGAATTAATTAATCAATGAATCAAAAATGTGCAAAAAACAGTGACTATATGCCGTAAATAAAAGTTCATTAGTAGTGTTGAGCGAACCCGGACTGTAAAGTTCGGGTCCGTACCAAACTTTTGGGTGTCCGGGACCCGAACCCGGACTTTTCAAAAAAGTCCGGGTTCGGGTTCGGGTCCGGGGTTCTGGTATTTTACTCCACGTGTTGAGAAGCTGCCAAGGGCAGCCAATCAACAAGTGTTTCACTGGTTTTCTCTAGAAGCCATCACAGCCATGCCTACTAATGGCATGGCTGTGATTGGCCAGTGCACCATGTGACCCAGCCTCTATGTGGGGCTGGAGTCACCGTGCTGCATGTCATATGCTCTCAGGATAGTTTAGGGAGAGGATGCTGCTGGCTCTGTTAGGGACAGATTGCAGAACATCTCATCCTGCATTACTGAACGATCTGATTGTGGACAAGGGAGAGATACTAGTACTGCTGCTTTGAGGGAGGGAGAGATACTAGTACTGGTGCTTTGAGAGACAGATTGCAGACCTCATCCTGCTGCACAGAATGATCTGATTGTGGACTAGGGAGAGATACTAGTACTGGTGCTTTGAGAGACAGATTTCATACCTCATCCTGCTGCACAGAACAATCAGATTGTGGAGTAGGGAGAGATACTAGTACTGGTGCTTTGAGGGAGGGAGAGATACTAGTACTGGTGCTTTGAGAGACAGATTTCACACCTCATCCTGCTGCACAGAAAGATCTGACTGGATTAGGGAGAGATACTAGTACTGGTGCTTTGAGAGACAGATTCCACACCTCATCCTGCTGCACAGAACGATCTGACTCGACTAGGTAGAGTCTGTTGCTTTAAGGGAAAGATTATTCTTCTAAAATCATCTCCAAGTTGTACAGGGAAAGGTTACAGCTGTTGCTTTAAGGGAAAGATTAGTGTTCTAAAATCATCACGTTTTACAGGGAAAGGTTCCAGCTGTTGCTTTAAGGGAAAGATTAGTGTTCTAAAATCTTCATCAAAGTGTGTGTGAAAACCCCTATATCAGCCACAGGGAAGCCATATTAGTGTTTTAAAATCATCTTCAAATTGTGTGTTTTAAAACACTAATATGGCTTTTCTCCGTCTGAGATAGCCTTTTTCAATAATATTTAATGATGATTTTAAAACACTAATATGGCTTCTCTCCGACTTAGATAGCCTTTTTCCATACAATTTAATGATGATTTTAAAACACTAATATGGCTTCTCTCTGGCTTAGATAGCCTTTTTCCATACAATTTGATGATGATTTTAAAACACTAATATGGCTCCCTGCGCTGATATAGGGGTTTCCCACACAATTTGAAGATGATTTTAGAATACTGATCTTTCCCTTAAAGCAACAGCTGGAGGCTTTCCCTGTACAACTTGGAGATTACTTTAGAATCTAAAATCATCTCCTAGTCCTATAGGGAGAGGTTCCTATTGTTGCTTAAAGGGACAGATTATTGTTTCTTGCACAAAATTAAAAAGTGCATCTACATTGCTGGTTTAAAAAAAAAAAAAAATTCCAAAAATAAAAAAAACAGTGTTGGCTACCTCCTCCTCCTCCACCGCCACTTTCACCGCCTCCTCAACCTCCAACTCCACATCCACCTCCATTTTTTATTTTTTTATGTGATTTTATCTTAAAAATTATTTTAAGTTATTTCTCTATCTCCATTTCTTTGTAGGGCAATTGCCCTACTCTTACCTCCATTTTCCTTCCTTTTGCAGACATCTAGGGCTTTCCAGGACTTTGTTACAGCCATTTTTGTGCCTAAAAGTTCGGGTCCCCATTGATTTCAATGGGGTTCGGGGTCCGTGTCAACGTTCGGGTCCAGTCCGGACCCGAACCCGGACTTTGTCCCGAAGTTCGGCCGAACCAGCAGAACCCAAACTTCCAGAAGTTCGCTCAACTCTATTCATTAGTAATGCATTAACGCCAGCTCTTCATGATATAAATATAGTCAACAGTTCATCAGAGAACGTCAGTTCATCAAAAAGCTCTCCTTGATAAATGTGCAAATAAAGTATCAAGTGCTCAATACATTGCTGTGCAATCCTGTGCAATCCGTGCTCCCCTCCTGCATTCCCATTCACTCACCAAAAGGTCATGTGGTGGCTGAGACTAGTAGTTCCACAGATTGAGTCTCTACCTGCAGTTTTCACCGCTCACAATGTTCACATGGTTCAATGGTTGGGGTAATCAAATGGCAGAGAAGATGGATATAGTGTAATACTGTATTTATTACATTATAAAAACAATAGCATCCACTGACATTGAAAATCTCAAAAGTGCATGAAAAACCTCAAACCAGAAGTAGATACAGACATCTCACCGCCCGGATATGATGTGACCACCCGCGGTCCACTGATATGTTTTATCCCTCCCACAAGACTTTGTCTTATACACACTATTCACATTTAAAGGAAACAGATACCTTTTTAGAGCAGCAACTTCCTCTGATTTATTTATTTATTCATTTATTTAATATTTCTTATTCTCATAAGTTTACACTATTGAGACTTGAGATATCACAGAGGAAACATTCCATAATCATTGGATGATAGTTTAGACATCTTTATTATTTCAACTACACCTTCATACTCACCTCCATAAGAGCAGGGATATTGGTCCTAGTAGGACTACACTTATTATATATATATATATATATATATATATATATATATATATATATATATATATGTATATATATATATATATATGTATATATATATATAGTATCTCACAAAAGTGAGTACACCCCTCACATTTTGTAAATATTTTATTATATCTTTTCATGGGACAACACTGAAGAACTGATACCTTACTACAATGTAAAGTAGTGAGTGCACAGCTTGTATAACAGTCTAAATTTGCTGTCCCCTCAAAATAACTCAACACACAGCCATGTCTAAACTGCTGGCAACAAAAGTGAGTACACCCCTAAGTGAAAATGTCCAAATTGGGCCCAATTAGCAATTTTTCCCTCCCCGGTGGCATGTGACTCGTTAGTGTTACAAGGTCTCAGGTGTGACTGGGAAGCAGTTGTGTTAAATTTGGTGTTATCATTCTCACTCTCTCATACTGGTCACTGGAAGTTCAACATGGCACCTCATGGCAAAGAATTATCTGAGGATCTGAAAAAAGAATTGTTGCTTTACATAAAGATGGCCTAGGCTACAAGAAGATTGCTAAGACCCTGAAACTGAGCTGCTGCATGACCATACAGCGGTTTAACAGGACAGGTTCCACTCAGAACAGGCCTCGCCATGGTCGACCAAAGAGGTTGAGTGCAAATGCTCAGCGTCATATCCAGAGGTTGTCTTTGGGAAATAGACGTATGACTGCTGCCAGCATCTGCAGAGGTTAAAGGGGTGGGGGGGGTTAGCCTGTCAGTGCTCAGACCATATGCCGCACACTGCATCAAATTGGTCTTCATGGCTGTCATCCCAGAAGGAAACCTCTTCTAAAAATGATGCACAAGAAAGCCCGCAAACAGTTTGCTGAAGACTAGCAGACTAAGAACATGGATTACTCATGCAGCCCCAGACCATGACACTCCCACCACCATACTTGACTGTAGGCAAGACACGCTTGTCTTTGTACTCCTCACCTGGTTGCTGCCACACACGCTTGATGCCATCTGAACCAAATAAGTTTATCTTGGTCTCATCAGACCACAAGGTATGGTTTCAGTAATCCATGTCCTTAGTGTGCTTGTCTTCAGTAAAAATGTTTGCGGGCTTTCTTGTGCATCATCATCAAGAGGCTTCCTGCTGAAAGACAGCCACGCAGACCAATTTGATGCAGTGTGTGGTGTATGGTCTGAACACTGCCAGGCTGTCCCCCACACCTTCAACCTCTGCAGCAATGCTGGCAGCACTCATACGTCTATTCCCCAAAGACAACCTCTAGATATGACGCTGAGCACATGCACTCAACTTCTTTGGTCGAGCATGGTGAGGCCTGTTCTGAGTGGAACCTGTCCTGTTAAACTGTTGTATGGTCTTGGCCACCGTGCTGCAGCTCAGTTTCAGGCTTTTGGTAATCTTCTTATAGCCTAGGCCATCTTTATGTAGAGCAAAAGTTCTTTTTTTCAGATCCTCAGAGAGTTCTTTGTCATGAGGTGCCATGTTGAATTTCCAGTGACCAGTATGAGAGAGTGAGAGTGAAAACACCAAATTTAACACACCTGCTCCCCATTTACACCTGAGACCTTGTAACACTAACGAGTCACATGACACCGGGGAGGGAAAATGGCTAATTGGGCCCAATTTGGACATTTTCACTTAGGGGTGTACTCACTTTTGTTGACAGCGGTATAGACATTAAAGGCTGTATATTGAGTTATTTTGAGGGGACATTGTAGCAAAGTGTAATTTCTTCAGTGTTGTCACATGAAAAGATAGAATAAAATGTTTACAAAAATGGGAGGGGTGTACTCACTTATGTGAGATACTGTATATATATATATATATATATATATATATATATAATACGCTGCATTCAGTGTAAACTATATATACAGCTCATTTAGTGTATAGTATATAGAGTCCGTCCAGGCAGTGTAAAAATATATATACTGTATATAGTATATATATATATATATATATATATATATATATATATATTACACTGCATTCAGAGTATACTATATATACAGCTCATTCAGTGTATAGTATATAGAGTTCGTTCAGACAGTGTAAGAATATATATATACCTTATATAGTATATATATATAATATGCTGCAGTCAGTGTATACTATATATACAGCTCATTCAGTGTATAGTATATAATGTCCATTCAGGCAGTGTAAGAATATATATATATATATATATATATATATATATATATATATATTATACGGACTTACCTGTAATATAT
>BLSH010471433.1:23467-37244 GCA_018402905.1 Glandirana rugosa
GAGAGTAGGGCTCGAGGGGAGTGGGAAAGGGACCACGAGGTTGAGGTAGCGGAGCTCGGGATTGGAGCGGAGTTGGAGCACCAGGGAAAGGGTGAGGGGAGCTCGGGATGAGAGCAGAATACAGGACCGGGGAGAGGGTGAGGGGAGGTCGGGATGATAGAGGAGGTGGAGCACCGGGGAAAGGGTAAGGGGAGCGGAGGTGGAACACTGGAGAGAGGGTGAGGGGAGCTTTGGATGAGAGAGGAGGTGGAGCACTGAGGAGAGGTGGAGGGAAGCGGAGACGGAGCAGCAGAGAGAGGATGAGGGGAGCTCAGGATGGTAGCAGAGGTGGAGCACCGGGGAGAGGGTGAGGGGAACTTGGGATGAGAGCGGAGGTGGAGCACTAGGGAGAGGGTGAGGGGAGCGTGCTATGTGATCGGAGGTGGAACACCGGGGAGAGGGTGAGGGGAGCGGAGGTGGAGCACGGAGAGAGGGTGAGGGGAGCTAGGTATGAGAGCGGAAGTGGAGCACCAGGGAGAGCGTGAGGGGAGCTTGGGATGGGAGCGGAGGTTGAGCTGCGGAGAGAGGGCGAGGGGAGCAGAGGTGGAGCACCAGGGAGAAGGTGAGGGAGCTTGGGATGAGAGCAGACGTCGAGCACCGGGGAGAGGGTGAGATGGAGCTCAGGATGGGAATGGAGGTTTAGTATAAGAGAGAGAGTGAGGGGGGCTTGAGACCAGAGCGGTTGTTGAGAGCCGGGGAGAGGGGGAGAAAAGTTCGGGATGAGGGCGGAGGTGGAGCACTGGAGAGAGGTCGAAGGGAGGTCTGGAAAAGAGTGGAGGTGGAACACCGGGGAGTGGGTGAGGGGAGCTCGGGATGATAGCGGAGGTGGAGCACCAGGGAGAGGGTGAGGGGAGCGGAGGTGGAGCAATGGAGAGAAGGTGAGGGGAGCTCGGGATGGTAGCAGAGGTCGAGCACTGGGGAGAGGGTAGGGGAAGCTCAGAATGGGAATGAAGATGGAGCACCGTGTAGAGGGAGAGGGGAGCTCAGGATGGGAGCAGAGGTGGAGCATCAGGGAGAGGGTGAGGGGAGCTCAGGATGAGAGCGGAGATAGAGCACCGCGGAGAGGGTGAGGGGAGCTCGGGATGAGAGCAGAGGTGGAGCACTGGGGAGAGGCTGAGGGGAGCTTGCTATATGAGCGAGGGTGGAGCACCGGGGGGGAGGGTGAGGGGAGCAGAGTTGGAGCACGGAGGGAGAGTGAGGGAATCTCGGGATGAGAGCGAAGGTGGAGCACCAGGGAGAGGGTGAGGGGAGCTTGGGATGAGAGCGGAGGTGGAGCACCGGGGTGAGGGAGAGGTTGAGGGGAGCTTAAGATGGGAGCGGAGGTGAAGGAGCAGGGAAAGGGCAAGGGGATGTCGAGATGAGAGTGGAGGTGGAGCACCAGGGAGAGGGTGAGGGGAGCGGAGGTGGAACACCGGAGAGAGGGTGAGGGGAGCTCGGGAATCAGAGCGGAGGTGGAGAATCATTGAGAGGTGGAGGAAAGCGAAGGTGGAGCACCAGAGAGAGGATGAGGGGAGCTTGTGATGACAGCGGAGGTGGAGCACCAGGGAGAGGGTGAGGGGAGCTTGGGTTGGGAGTGGAGGTCTAGCACTGGGGAGAGGGTGAGGGGAGCTCAGGATTGGAGTCGAGGTCGAGCAATGGGGAGAGGAGGTTGGGATGGGATTAAAGGTGGAGCACTGTGGAGAGGGTGAGGGGAGCTCAGGATGGGAGCGGAGGTGAAGCACTGGTGAGAGGGTGAGTGGAGCTTGGTATGAGAGCAGAGGTGGAGCACCGGGGAGAGGGTGAGGGGAGCGGAGGTGGAGCACCGGAGAGAGGGTGAAGGGAGCTTGTGATGAGAGCGGGGATGGAGCACCAGGGAGAGGGTGAGGGGAGCTCGGGATGGGAGTGGAGGTCAAGCACCGGAGAGAGTGTAAGGAGAGCAGAGATGGAGCACCGGGGAGAGGGTGAGGGGAGCTCGGGATGTGAGCGGAGGTGGAGCACCATGGAGAGGGAGAGGGGAGCTCAGAATGGCAGCAGAGGTGGAGCACCAGGGAGAGGGTGAGGGGAGCTCTGGATGAGAGCGGAGATGGAGCACCGGGGAGAGGATGAGGGGAGCTCGGGATGAGAGCGAAGGTGGAGCACTAGGGAGAGGGTGAGGGGAGCGTGCTATGCAATCGGAGGTGGAGCACCGAGGAGAGGGTGAGGGGAGCGGATGTGGAGCACGGAGAGAGAGTGAGGGGAGCTTAGTATGAGAGTGGAGGTGGAGCACCAGGGAGAGGGTGAGGGGAGCTTGGGATGGGAGCGGAGGTTGAGCTCCGGAGAGAGGGTGAGGGGAACAGAGGTGGAGCACCAGGGAGAAGGTGAGGGAGCTTGGGATGGGAACAGAGGTGGAGCACTGTGGAGAGGGAAGCTCAGGATGGGAGCAGAGGTGGAGCACCGGGGAGAGGGTGAGGTAAGGTTGGGATGAGAGCGGAGATGGAGCACCAGGGAGAGGTTGAGGGGAGCTCGGGTTGGGAGCGGAGGTCGAGCACTGGGGAGAGGGTAAGGGGAGCTAGGGATCAGAGAGGAGTTAGAGCACCGGGGAAAGGGTGAGGGGAGCTCGGGATGAGAGCGGAGGTGGGGGACCGGGTAGAGGCTGAGGTGAGCTCGGGATGAGAGTGGAGGTGGAGCATGAGGGAGAGGATGAGGGGAGCAGAGGTGGAGCAGCTAGATTGTGTGAGGGGAGCTCAGGATGAGAGCGGAGGTGGAGCACCGGGGAGAGGTGGAGGGGAGCGGAGGTGAAGCACCAAAGAGAGGATGAGGGGAGGTTGAGATGAGAGCAGAGGTCGAGCACCGGGGAGAGTGTGTGGGGAGCTCAGGATGGAAATGGAGGTGGAGTATCGGAGAGAGAGTGAGGGGAGCTTGAGATCGGAGCAGAGGCGGAGCACTAGGGAGAGGGTGAGAAAAGCTCGGGATGAGAGTGGAGGTGGAGCACCGGGGAGAGGGTGAGGGGAGGTCGGGAAGAGAGCGGAGGTGGAGCACCGAGGAGAGGGTGAGGAGAGCTTGTGATGATAGCGGAGAGGGTGAGGGGGTGGAGGTGGAGCACCGGAGAGAGAGTTAGTGGAGCTCGGGATGGGAGCGCAGGTTCGAGCACTGGGGAAAGGGTTAGGTGAGCTCAGAATGGGAATGGAGGTGGAGCACCGGGATGAGAGCGGAGATGGAGCACCGGGGAGAGGTTGAGCGGTGCTCGGGGTGAGAGTGGACGTGGAGCACATAGGAGAGGGTGAGGGGAGCTGAGGTCGAGCACTGGGCCGAGGGTGAGGGAGCTCGGGATTGGAGTGGAGGTCGAGCACTGGGGGGAGGAGCTTGGCATGGGATTAAAGGTGGAGCACTGTGGAGTGGGTGAGGGGAGCTCAGGATGGGAGCGGAGGTGAAGCACTGGTGAGAGGGTGAGGGGAGCTTGGTATGAGAGCAGAGGTGGAGCACCGGGGAGAGGGTGAGGGGAGTGGAGGTGGAGCACCAGAGAGAGGGTGAGGGGAGCTTGTGATGAGAGCGGGGATGGAGCACCAGGGAGAGGGTGAGGGGAGCTCTGGATGGGTGCAGAGGTTGAGCACCGGAGAGAGGGTAAAGAGAGCAGAGGTGGAGCACCGGGGAGAGGGTGAGGAGAGCTCGGGATGGGAGCAGAGGTGGAGCACCATGGAGAAGGAGAGGTGAGCTCAGGATGGGAGCAGAGGTGGAGCACCGGGGAGAGGGTGAGGGGAGCTCGGGATGAGAGCGGAGGTGGAGCACTGGGGAGAGGGTGAGGGGAGCGTGGTATGTGAGCGGAGGTGGAGCACCGGGGAGAGGGTGAGGGGAGCAGAGGTTGAGCATTGAGAGAGGGTGAGGGGAGCTTGGTATGAGAGCGGAGGTGGAGCACCAGGGAGAGGGTGAGGGGAGCTTTAGATGGGAGCGGAGGCTGAGCCCCGGAGAGAGGGCGAGGGGAGCAGAGGTGAAGCACCGGGAAGAATTCGAGGGAGCTTGGGATGGGAACATAAGTGGAGCACTGTGGAAAGGGAGAGGGGAGCTCAGGATGGGAGCAGAGGTTGAGCACCGGGGAGAGGTTGAGGGGAGCTTGGGATCAGAGCGGAGGTGGAGCACCGGGGAGAGGGTGAGGGGAGCTCGGGATGAGAGCGGAGTTGGGGGAACGGGTAGAGGCTGAGGTGAGCTCGGTATGAGAGTGGAGGTGGAACATCAGGGAGAGAATGAGGGGAGCAGAGGTGGAGCAGCTAGAGAGTGTGAGGGGAGCTCAGGATTAGAGCGGAGGTGAAGCACCAAAGAGAGGATGAGGGGAGCTTGAGATGAGAGCAGAGGTCGAGCACCGGGGAGAGGGTGAGGGGAGCTCAGGATGGGAATGGAGGTGGAGTATCGGAGAGAGAGTGAGGGGACCTTGAGATCGGAGCAGAGGCGGAGCACTAGGGAGAAGGTGAGAAAAGCTCGGGATGAGAGCGGAGGTGGAGCACCGGGGAGAGGGTGAGGGGAGGTCGGGAAGAGAGCGGAGGTGGAGCACCGAGGAGAGGGTGGGGGGAGCTTGTGATGATAGCGGAGAGGGTGAGGGGAGTGGAGGTGGAGCACCGGAGAAAGAGTTAGTGAAGCTTGGGATGGGAGCGCAGGTCGAGCACTGGGGAAAGGGTGAGGGGAGCTCAGAATGGGAATGGAGGTGGAGCACCGGGATGAGAGCGGAGATGGAGCCCCGGGGAGAGGTTGAGCGGTGCTCGGGGTGAGAGCGGACGTGGAGCACATAGGAGAGGGTGAGGGGAGCTCGGGTTGGGAGCGGAGGTCGAGCACTGGGCCGAGGGTGAGGGGAGCTCGGGATTGGAGCGGAGGTCGAGCAGTGGGGGGAGGAGCTTGGCATGGGATTAAAGGTGGAGCACTGTGGAGTGGGTGAGGGGAGCTCAGGATGGGAGCGGAGGTGGAGCACCGGAGAGAGGGTGAGGGGAACTTGGTATGAGAGCAGAGGTGGAGCACCGGGGAGAGGGTGAGGGGAGTGGAGGTGGAGCACCGGAGAGAGGGTGAGGGGAGCTCGTGATGAGAGCAGGGATGGAGCACCAGGGAGAGGGTGAGGGGAGCTTGGGATGAGTGCAGAGGTCGAGCACCGGAGAGAGGGTAAAGAGAGCAGAGGTGGAGCACCGGGGAGAGGGTGAGGAGAGCTCGGGATGGGAGCAGAGGTGGAGCACCATGGAGAGGGAGAGGTGAGCTCAGGATGGGAGCAGAGGTGGAGCACCAGGGAGAGGGTGAGGGGAGCTCGGGATGAGAGCGGAGATGGAGCACCGGGGAGAGGGTGAGGGGAGCTCAGGATGAGAGTGGAGGTGGAGCACTGGGGAGAGGGTGAGGGGAGCATGGTATGTGAGCGGAGGTGGAGCACCGGGGAGAGGGTGAGGGGAGCAGAGGTTGAGCATTGAGAGAGGGTGAGGGGAGCTTGGTATGAGAGCGTAGGTGGAGCACCAGGGAGAGGGTGAGGGGAGCTTTAGATGGGAGCGGAGGCTGAGCTCCGGAGAGAGGGCAAGGGGAGCAGAGGTGGAGCACCGGGAAGAATTAGAGGGAGCTTGGGATGGGAACAGAAGTGAAGCACTGTGGAAAGGGAGAGGGGAGCTCAGGATGGGAGCAGAGGTTGAGCACCGGGAGAGGTTGAGGGGAGCTTGGGATGAGAGCTGAGGTGGAGCACTGGTGAGAGGGTGAGGGGAGCTCGGCATGAGAGCAAAGGTGGAACACCGGGGAGAGGGTGAGGGGAGATCGGGATTGGAATGGAGGTGCAGTACCGTAGAGAGGGTGAGCGGAGCTCAGGATCGGAGCGGAGGTGGAGCACCGGGGAGAGGGTGTCGGGCGCTTGGGATGAGAGCAGAGTGGAGGACCGGGGAGAGGGAGAGGGGAGGTTGGGATGAGAGCAGAGTGGAGGACCGGGGAGAGGGAGAGGGGAGGTTGGGATGAGAGCAGAGGTGGAGTATCGGAGAAAGAGTGAGGGGAGCTTGAGATCGGAGCGGATGTGGAGCACCGGGGAGAGGGTGAGTTGAGCCCAGGATGGGAGCAGAGGCGGAGCACTGGGGAGAGGGTGAGAAAAGCTTTGGATGAGAGCGGTGGTGGAGCCCTGGGGAGAGGGTGAGGGGAGGTCGGTAAGAGAGCAGAGGTGGAGCACCGGGGAGTGGGTGAGGGGAGCTTTTGTTGGGAGCGGAGGTCGAGCACTGGGGAGAGGGTGAGGGGAGCTCAGGATTGGAGTGGAGGTCGAGCATTGGGGAGAGGAGCTTGGGATGGGATTAAAGGTGGAGCACTGTGGAGAGGGTGAGGGGAGCTCAGGATGGGAGTGGAGGTAAAGCACTGGTGAGAGGGTGAGTGGAGCTTGGTATGAGAGCAGAGGTGGAGCGGGTGGAGAGGGTGAGGGCAGCGGAGGTGGAGCACCGGAGAGAGGGTGAGGGGAGCTTGTGATGAAAGCGGGGATGGAGCACCAGGGAGAGGGTGAGGGGAGCTCAGGATGGGAGTGGAGGTCGAGCACCGGAGAGAGGGTAAGGAGAGCAGAGATGGAGCCCCGGGGAGAGGGTGAGGGGAGCTCAGGATGTGAGCTGAGGTGGAGCACCATGGAGAGGGAGAGGGGAGCTCAGGATGGAAGCAGAGGTGGAGCACCGGGGAGAGGGTGAGGGGAACTTGGGATGAGAGCGGAGGTGCAGCACTAGGGAGAGGACGAGGGGAGTGTGCTATGTGATCGGAGGTGGATCACCGGGCACAAGGTTGAGGGGAGCGGAGGTGGAGCACGGAGAGAGGGTGAGGGGAGCTTGGTATGAGAGCGGAGGTTGAGCTCCGGAGAGAGGGCGAGGGGAGCAGAGGTGGAGCACCGGGGAGAAGGTGAGGGAGCTTGGGATGAGAGCCGAGATAGAGCACCAGGGAGAGGGTGATGGGAGCTCAGGTTGGAAGCGGAAGTCGAGCACCGGGAGAGGGTGAGGGGAGGTCGGGATCAGAGCGGAGTTGGAGCACCGGGGAGAGGGTGAGGGGAGCTCGGGATGAGAGCGGAGTTGGGGGAACGGGTAGAGGCTGAGGTGAGCTCGGTATGAGAGTGGAGGTGGAACATCAGGGAGAGGATGAGGGGAGCAGAGGTGGAGCAGCTAGAGAGTGTGAGGGGAGCTCAGGATTAGAGCGGAGGTGGAGCACCGGGGAGAGGTGGAGGGGAGCGGAGGTGAAGCACCAAAGAGAGGATGAGGGGAGCTTGAGATGAGAGCAGAGGTCGAGCATCGGGAGAGGGTGAGGGGAGCTCAGGATGGGAATGGAGGTGGAGTATCGGATAGAGAGTGAGGGGAGCTTGAGATCGGAGCAGAGGCGGAGCACTAGGGAGAGGGTGAGAAAAGCTCGGGATGAGAACGGAGGTGGAGCACCGAGGAGAGGGTGAGGGGAGCTTGTGATGATAGCGGAGGTGGAGCACCAGGGAGAGGGTGAGGGGAGTGGAGGTGGAGCACCAGAGATAGAGTTAGTGGAGCTCGGGATGGGAGCGCAGGTCGAGCACTGGGGAAAGGGTGAGGGGAGCTCAGAATAGGAATGGAGGTGGAGCACCAGGATGAGAGCGGAGATGGAGCATTGGGGAGAGGTTGATGGGTGCTCGGGGTGAGAGCGGACCTGGAGCACTGGGGAGAGGGTGAGGGGAGCTCGGGTTGGGAGCGGAGGTCGAGCACTGGGCCGAGGGTGAGGGGAGCTCAAGATTGGAGCGGAGGTCGAGCACTGGGGGGAGGAACTTGGGATGGGATTAAAGGTAGAGCACTGAGGAGTGGGTGAGGGGAGCTCAGGATGGGAGCGGAGTTGAAGCACTTGTGAGAGGGTGAGGGGAGCTTGGTATGAGAGCAGAGGTGGAGCACCGGGGAGAGGGTGAGGGGAGCTTGGGTTGGGAGTGGAGGTCGAGCACCGGGGAGAGGGTGAGGGGAGCTCGGGATCAGAGCGGAGGTGGAGCAACGGGGAGATGGTGAGGGGAGCTCAGAATGGGAACGGAGATGGAGCACTGTGTAGAGGGAGAGGGGAGCTCAGGATGGGGCAGAGGTGGAGTATCGGGGAGAGGGTGAGGGGAGCTCGGGATGAGAGTGGAGATGGAGCACCGCGGAGAGGGTGAGGGGAGCTCGGGATGAGAGCAGAGGTGGAGCACTGGGGAGAGGGTGAGGGGAGCTTGGTATATGAGCGAAGGTGGAGCACCTGGGAGAGGGGAGCGGAGGTGGAGCTCGGAGAGAGGGTGAGGGGATCTCGGGATGAGAGAGAAGGTGGAGCACCAGGGAGAGGGTGAGGGGAGCTTGGGAAGGGAGCAGAGTACGAACACTGGAGAGAGGGTGAGGGGAGCTCGGAATGGGAATGGAGGTGGAGTACCAGAGAGAGGGTGAGGGGACCTCGGGATCAGAGTAGAGGTGGAGCACCGGGGAGAGGTTGAGGGAAGTTCAAGATGGGAGTGGAGGTGAAGGACCGCGGAGAGGGCAAGGGGAGGTCGGGATGAGAGTGGAGATGGAGCACCGGGGAGAGGGTGAGGGGAGCTCGGGATGAGAGCAGAGGTGGAGCATTGGGGAGAGGGTGAGGGGAGCTTGGTATGTGAGCGAAGGTGGAGCACCTGGGAGAGGGGAGCGGAGGTGGAGCACGGAGAGAGAGTGAGGGGATATTGGGATGAGAGAGAAGGTGGAGCACCAGGGAGAGGGTGAGGGGAGCTCGGGAAGGGAGCAGAGTACGAGCACTGGAGAGAGGGTGAGGGGAGCTCGGGATGGGAATGGAGGTGGAGTACCAGAGAGAGGGTGAGGGGAGCTCAAGATGGGAGTGGAGGTGAAGGACCGGGGAGAGGGCAAGGGGAGGTCGGGATGAGAGTGGAGGTGGAGCACCGGGGAGAGGGTGAGGGGAGTGGAGGTGGAACACCGGAGAGAGGGTGAGGGGAGCTTGGGATGGGAGAGGAGGTGGAGCACCGAGGAGAGGTGGAGGGGAGCAGAGGGGGAGCAGCAGAGAGAGGATGAAGGGAGCTTGAGATGAGAGCAGATGTCAAGCAACCGGGACAGGGTGAGGGGGGCTAAGGATAGGAATGGAGGTGGAGTATAGGAGAGAGAGTGAGGGGAGCTTGAGATTGGAGCGGAGGTGGAGCATCGGGGAGAGGGTGAGGGGAGCTTGTGATGAGAGCGGAGGTGGAGCACCATGGAGAAGGAGAGGGGAGCTCGGGATGGGAGCAGAATTGGAGCATCGGGGAGAGGGTGAGGGGAGGTCTGGAAGAGAGTGGAGGTGGAGCACCGGGGAGAGGGTGAGGGGAGTGGAGGTGGAACACCGGAGAGAGGGTGAGGGGAGCTTGGGATGGGAGAGGAGGTGGAGCACCGAGGAGAGGTGGAGGGGAGCTGAGGGGGAGCAGCAGAGAGAGGATGAAGGGAGCTTGGGATGAGAGCAGATGTCAAGCAACCGGGACAGGGTGAGGGGGGCTAAGGATAGGAATGGAGGTGGAGTATAGGAGAGAGAGTGAGGGGAGCTTGAGATTGGAGCGGAGGTGGAGCATCGGGGAGAGGGTGAGGGGAGCTTGTGATGAGAGCGGAGGTGGAGCACCATGGAGAAGGAGAGGGGAGCTTGGGATGGGAGCAGAAGTGGAGCATCGGGGAGAGGGTGAGGGGAGGTCTGGAAGAGAGTGGAGGTGGAACACCGGGGAGAGGGTGAGGGGAGCTCTGAATGATAGCGAAGGTGGAGCACCAGGGAGAGGGTGAGCGGAGCGGAGGTGGAGCAATGGAGAGAGGGTGAGGGGAGCTCAGGATGTGAGCAGAGGTCGAGCACTGGGGAGAGGGTGAAAGGAGCTCAGAATGGGAATGGAGTTGGAGCACCGTGGAGAGAAAGAGGGGAGCTCAGGATGGGAGCAAAGGTGGAACATCAGGGAGAGGGTGAGGGGAGCTCAGGATGAGAGCGGAGATGGAGCACCGTGGAGAGGGTGAGGGGAGCTCAGGATGAGAGCAGAGGTGGAGCACTGGGGAGAGGGTGAGGGAGCTTGGTATGAGAGCGAAGGTGGAGCACCGGGGAGAGGGTGAGGGGAGCGGAGGTGGAGCACGGAGAGAGGGTGAGGGGAGCTCGGGATGCGAGCGAAGGTGGAGCACCAGGGAGAGGGTGAGGGAGCTCGAGAAGGGAGCAGAGGTCGAGCACTGGAGAGAGGGTAAGGGGAGCTTGGGATGGGAATGGTGGTGGAGTACGGGAAAGAGGGTGAGGGGAGCTCGAGATCAGAGAGGAGGTGGAGCACTGGGGAGAGGTTGAAGGGAGCTCAAGATGGGAGCGGAGGTGGAGGACTGGGGAGAAGGTGAGGGGAGGTCGGGATGAGAGTGGAGGTGGAGCACAGGGGAGAGGTGGAGGGAAGCGGAGGTGGAGCACCAGAGAGAGGATGAGGGGAGCTTGAGATAGGAGCGGAGGTGGAGCAGGGAGAGGGTGAGGGGAGCCCAGGATGGGAGCAGAGGCGGAGCACTGGGGAGAGGGTGAGAAAAGCTCGGGATGAGAGCGGAGGTTGAGCACCGGGGAAAGGGTTAGGGGAGGTTGGGTAGAGAGTGGAGGTGGAGCACCGGGGAGTGGGTGAGGGGAGCTTGTGATGATAGTGGAGTTGGAGCACCAGGAAGAGGGCGAGGGGAGCTCGGGTTGGGAGTGGAGGTCAATCACTGGGGAGAGGGTGAGGGGAGCTTGTTATTGGAGCGGAGGTCAAGCATTGGGGAGAGGAGCTTGGGATGGGATTAAAGGTGGAGCACTGTTGAGAGGGTAAGGTGAGCTCAGGATGAGAGCAGAGGTGAAGTAATAGTGAGAGGGTGAGGGGAGCTTGGTATGAGAGCAGAGGTTGAGCACCGGGGAGAGGGTGAGGGGAGCGGAGGTGGAGCACCGGAGAGAGGGTGAGGGGAGCTTGTGATGAGAGCGGGGATGGAGCACCAGGGTGAGGGTGAGGGGAGCTCGGGATGGGAGTGGAGGTCGAGCACCGGAGAGAGGGTAAGGAGAGCTAAGGTTGAGCACCAGGGAGAGGGTGAGGGGAGCTCGGGATGGGAGCTGAGGTGGAGCACCAGGCAGAGGGTGAGTGAGCTTGGTATGAGAGCGGAGATAGAGCACCAGGGAGAGTGTGAGGGGAGCTTGGGATGGGAGTGGAGGTTGAGCTCCGGAGAGAGGGCGAGGGGAGCAGAGGTGGAGCACTGTGGAGAGGGAGAGGGGAGCTCAGGATGGGAGCAGAGGTGGAGCACCGGGGAGAGGGTGAGGGAAGGTTGGGATGAGAGCGGAGATGGAGCACCAGGGAGAGGGTGAGGGGAGCTTGGTTTGGGAGCGGAGGTCGAGCACCGGAGAGAGGGTGAGGGAAGCTCGGGATCAGAGGGGAGGTGGAGCACCAGGGAGAGGGATAGGGGAACTCGGGATGAGAGAAGAGGTGGGGGACCGGGTAGAGGCTGAGGTGAGCTCGGGATGAGAGTGGAGGTGGAGCATCAGGGAGAGGATGAGGGGAACAGAGGTGGAGCAGCTAGAGAGTTTGAGGGGAGCTCGGGATGAGAGCGGAGGTGGAGCACCGGGGAGAGGTGGAGGGGAGTGGAGGTGAAGCACCAAAGAGAGGATGAGGGGAGCTTGAGATGAGAGCAGAGGTGGAACACCGGGGAGAGGGTGAGGGGAGCTTGGGATGAGAGCGGAGATGGAGCACCGGGGAGAGGGTGAGGGGAGCTCGGGATGAGAGCGGAGGTGGAGCACTGGGGAGAGGGTGAGGGGAGCATGGTATGTGATCGGAGGTGGAGCACCTGGGAGAGGGTGAGGGGAGCGGAGGTGGAGCACGGAGAGAGGGTGAGGGGAGCCCAGGATGGGAGCAAAGGCGAGGCACTGGAGAGAAGGTGAGAAAAGCTTGGGATGAGAGCGGAGGTGGAGCACTAGGGAGAGGGCGAGGGGAGGTTGGGAAGAGTGGAGGTGGAAAACTGGGGAGAGGGTGAGGGATCTCGGGATGATAGCGGAGGTGGTACACCAGGGAGAGGGTGGGGGGAGCAGAGGTGGAGCACCGGAGAGAGTATGAGGGGAGCTCGGGATGGGAGCAGAAGTCGAGCACTGGGGAGAGGGTGAGGGGAGCTCAGAATGGGAATGGAGGTGGAGCACCATGGAGAGGGAGAGGGGAGCTCGGGATGGGAGCAGAGGTGGAGCACCGGGGAGAGGGTGAGGGGGGCTCGGGATGAGAGCGGAGACGGAGCACCGCGGAGAGGATGAGGGGAGCTTTGTATGAGAGCGGAGGTGAAGCACCAGAGAGAGGGTGAGGGAAGCGGAGGTGGAGCATGGAGAGAGGGTGAGGGGAGCTCAGGATGAGAGCGAAGATGGAGCACCGGGGAGAGAGTGAGGGGTGCTCGGGATGGGAGCATAGTTCGAGCACTGGAGAGGGGGTGAGGGGAGCAGAGTAGAGGTGGAGCACCGTGGAGAGGGTGAGGGGAGGTCGGGATGAGAGCGGAGGTGGAGTGCCGGGGAGAGGGTGAGGGGAGGTCGGGATGAGAACGGCGGTGGAGCATTGGGGAGAGGGTGAGGGGATCGGAGGTGGAACACCAGAGAGAGGGGGAGGGGAGCTCAGGATGAGAGCGGAGGTGGAGCATCGGGGAGAGGTGAGGGGTGCGAAGGTGGAGCACCAAAGATAGTGTGAGGGGAGTTTGGGATGAGAGCAGAAGTGGAGCACCGGGGAGAGGGTGAGGGGAGCAAGGGATAGGAGCGGACGTCGAGCACCAGAGAAAGAGCGGAGGTGGAGCACCAAAGATAGGGTGAGGGGAGCTCAGGATGGGAGCACAGGTGGAGCACCAGGGAGAGGGTGAGTGGAGCTCGGGAACAGAGCAGAGTTGGAGCACCAGGGAGAGGGTAAGGGGAGGTCAGGATGAGAGCGGAGGTGGAGCACTGGGGACAGGGTGACGGGAGGTCGGGATGAGAACGGAGGTGGAGCAAAGGGGAGAGGATGAGGGGAGCGGTGGTGGAGCACTGGGGAGATGGTGAGGGGAGCTTGGGATGAGAGCAGGGTTGGAGCACCGGGGAGAGGGTGAGGGTAGGGGAGGTGGAGCACCGGAGAGAGGGTGAGGGGAGCTCAGGTTGAGAGCGAAGGTGGAGCACCGGGGAGCGGGTGAGGTGAGCGGAGGTGGAGCACCAGATAGAGTGAGGGGAGCTCGCGATGAGAGCAGAGGTGGAGAGCCATGGAGAGGGTGAGGGGAGCTCGGGATGGGAGCGGAGGTCGACCACCGGGGAGAGGGTAAGGGTAGCTCGGGATGGGAATGGAGGTGGAGTACCGGAGAGAGAGTGAGGCAAGCTTGAAATGGGAGCGGAGGTGGAGCACTGGGGAGCGGGTGAGGGGAGCTCAGGATAGGAGCAGAGGTGGAGCACCGGGGAGAGGGTGAGGAGAGCTCGGGAAGAAAGTGGAGGTGGAGCACCGGGGAGAGGGTGAGGGGAGGTCGGGATGAGAGAAGTGGTGGAGCTCCAGGGAGAGGGTGAGGGGAGCGAAGGTGGAGCACCGGAGGGAGGGTGAGGGGAGCTTGTGATGGTAATGGAGGTGGAGTATCGGAGAGAGGGTGAGGGGAGCTTGGGATGGAAGCGGAGGTGGAGCACTGGGGAGAGGGTGAGGGGAGGTCAGGATGAGAGCAGTGGTGGAGCGCCAGGGAGAGGGTGAGCAGAGCAAAGGTGGAGCACCAGAGAGAGGGTGAGGGGAGCTCGGGATGGGAGCAGAGGTGGACGAGGATAGGACTCGAGGGGAGTGGGCGAGGGGTCACGAGGTGGAGGCGAGGGTAAAGTTCGAACGGAGTGAGAGAGAGGCCATGAGGTGGAGGTA
>BLSH010471433.1:63790-75540 GCA_018402905.1 Glandirana rugosa
CGCTCGCACAAGCCATTCGTTTGTGGATGATAAGGACTCGCCATGATATGCGTCATCTGTATTTTCTGACAGAGAGCGTGCATCAAGTCAGACACAAACTGAGGGCCTTGATCACTAATGAGCTCGGCCGGGAACCCCACTCTTGTGAAGATTCCCAGCAGAGCATCAGCGACCTTGTCTACACGGAGGGAGGAGAGAGCCACCGCCTCTGGGTAACGTGTGGCATAGTCAACAACTGTCAGGATAAAACGTTTGCCTGAACTGCTGGGGATAGCTAGGGGTCCAACAATATACACTGCTACCCTCTTAAAAGGTTCATCAATCACAGGCAAAGGTTTTAACGGAACCCTGTGTACATCCCCTACCTTGCCAACTCGCTGGCAGGTATCACAGAACCGACAGTAGTCAGCTATGTCTGTCAGCATGGTGGGCCAATAAAAGTTATGTATTAATCACCTCCGGGTCTTAGTGATCCCCAAGTGACCTGCTAGGGGGATCTCGTGGGCCACTTTTAAGAGCTGTCCCCTGAATTGGCTTGGGACCACCAGCTGCCTGCTTCCGAAGTCAGCTGTGTTTTCCTTTGTCCCAGTAACACCTTTTGTTTGTCATGCACTGCAGGGGGGTGGTCAGCTAAACTCCTGAGCTGTGCCAGCATGGGGTCTATTTGCAGTGCTGCTTCAAAGGCTGCTGTCCCATGGAAAACGAGGACAGCTACTGAGGCCCAACAGAGGTAGAGCCCACTGGGTCAGAACATGGAGAGGGCCCAGAGTCCTCCTCCTGCTGTTCGGCAACCCTAGCCTGTACCTCTGCAGCCCTTGCAGCACTGCGAGTAACCACCAGTATAGGGAATACATTGTCATTATTAACATTACATTCCACAGGTATACCTGTGACACCATTGGCACATTCATCATTTACATTCAACTGTGTCTCCTCTCCTTTCTCTGAAGAAGGAGAACCTTGTATTTCCACTTCCCCCTCCCCCTCCCCATGTTGCCCAGATATCATACCCACATCTGCACACAGTACCTTAGGGAGTCCAGAGGTTTCCGAGGGGGTGTCCTCAGCAGGGGCATAGTAGGAGACAAGGGTCCCCAAGTCAGCATCCAGCAACACAGCAGTGGGAATCTCCTCAGAAACTCCCACCTCTCTCATCCCACTCCCAGCACCCCAATCAATGTACACATAGGCCCGGGGTATGCGGGAGTGGGTTCCCCCAACTCCAGTAAGGGTGAGGAACTTCTCAGGGATGATCTCCGCTTCTTCTATCACCTCCGGTCTGACCAAGGTGACTTCAGCTCCGGTGTCCCGGAGACCCGTTACAGTCCGGTGACCCACGATGACTGACTGCAAGTTGACATTGGGCCCTTGAGGTCTCCCACTGACGAACAGAAGGGTTTCTGACCGGGTGGCTAGATGATGTCATCTTCTTCTGCTCTGGGCACTGTGTTTGCAGATGACCAGGCTTGCCACAGGTGTAACACCTACAGTTATCAGTCAGGGCGGGTTTGATGCCAGGGACTGCAGTTTTAGACCGCTGAGAGGCTTGGTTGACCTGCAGAGGAGGGGTCGCCGAGTGCGATTTTCCCCCTTTCCAGCCACTTGGTGGAGCTTTGCGATGGTCCGATACCCGAGTACTGATGAAGGTATTGGCCAGGTCTGCTGCGGCTTTAGCAGAACCAGGCGTCCGCTCTAGCACAAACTGTCTGACGTCTGGAGGGCAAATGTGCAGGAGCTGATCTGCAATCATGAGTTCTTCCAGGGCCTTAAAAGAAGTGGCTTTCAGGCCCCTAGTCTACTGTTGGAATGTGATACGTAAATGGCTTACCACTTCCATATAAGAGTCCCCAGGCCCTTTTTGCAGGGACCTGAACCGTTTTCGGTATACTTCAGGAGTTAATTGATATTTCTGAATGATTGTTGCCTTTATGGCTTCGTAATCTTCGTCCTGCTCCTCTGGTAGGTCCACATACACATCCAGGACCTTGCCTCGTAGCCCTGGTGTCAGGTACCGAGCCCATTGTGCATGGGGCAAATGGTACTGACCGCAAGTTTTTTCAAACGACAGTAGATACACATCAATGTCACTGTCCTTTTCCATGACTGGAAATTTAGCGGCTGGGCTTGCAGGCAGAGAGGTGTCCCTATGCTCTAGGGATCCGAGGTTCTGACCCAGTCGGTGCTGCTGTTGAAGCCTCAACATCTCCAATTGGTGCCGACATTCAGCCTCCCTCTGCGCAGTCTCTCTCTCAGCCCGGCGTTCCTCTTTCTCAGCCTGGCATTCCAGAAACAGCAGGTACCTCTCAGGATCCGTTTCACTGATGCGCTGGAGTGTCTCCTGCATTTGAAAGTCTCTGCTGTCTGCAGGCAATCTGGGGCTAGCCTGCTCCTGCTCCAGCCCAGAAGGGACAGTCCGTCGTATTCCCGGTTCAGTCCCGCTTTGCTCATCTTGTGAGGTCATTACGTCTGAACCACATGGCTCTGGAGTATCGGGAACCCCTTCAGCTTCACGTTCCCTCGAGTTCTGGTTTGCTCGGATATCATACTCCTGTAGGGCCTTTATCAGTTCTTTACAAGTTTTGTTAGTGGCATCAAGGCCTCTTGTTGCACACACAGCAGTCAGCTCATCTTTGTTCATCTTCTTATACACTGCTGGCCCAGACATTTTGCAAGCAGGAAACAGAGAACAGAAAGCAGAGATAGAAAGGAGTTGTAGTAGGGAGGAGTTGTTGCTATATGTCTCTTTAAAAACAAAGCTATGCACCAGCTTGTCTCTAAGGACTGTTTCCAAAAAGGTTACAATCCTTCAGTGCAGAGTTAATTCCTAACAATGCATTGAATGCTCTTAAGGCGAAATTATCCCACTGCTGCCAACCAGTATGTGACGAACGCGGGTATCCCACCGCTGCCACCAGTATGTGACGAACGCGGGTATCAGATCACTGCCCTCCTCACCGATCGGCGCCCGAGGACCCCCCTGATCCAATACCGCACTTGTCACGAACGTAACAATGCCACTCTCAGCTGCTTTCAGCACAAAGATTTCCCAGTTTGCGGAATCACCGTCTAAGTGCCAGCCGCCTGACAGCGATTGTTACCGGGCTAATTCAAACAATTAACCCTTTCTGTGCCACCACTTCTGGATTTCCGGCCAGAAGACCCATATGCTAGCAATACCAGTATTTCAGAATAACCCCCTGTGCATACACTGTCACCTGCAGACAGGTATATTCAGATGCGTTATTCTAAAAACAGTAGCGCTCTTCGAAGGAACAGATTCGTGATAGTTGCATTAAGAGCGTTAGGGACAAAATTAACACTTTTCAAAATAAGGTTTAATAATGAAAAGGTCAAGTTTTAGGTGCAGTAAAATATTTACAGAAAAATAAAAGTACAAAGTGAGACAAATTTACAGCGAAAGAGAACAGATTGAAAAAATACCTTGCATTTGAAATGTCCTTGCCTAATCAATGTTTCGAAGATGATTTCCTGGTTCTCTGATGTTTGATGTTAAGATGAGAACTCCCAATCTGATTGTGACAGCCTCTTTTCTCTGGACCACCAGGGGTGGGGTCATACCTCTTCTGCCCATTCGTATAAGAGAGGGATTTTCCTTAGACAATGTCCAGGGCGGACCGTGGAGATACATGCTGCATAATCATGCATGGATCATAACTTGTTACTGGATCATCTTACATATTTTACAGTACGAAATTTAATTTCAGCTTGCAATAAGCTTTCATATGACTCCAAACATGAGAATTCTAAAACCTTATAGGACTCTGGGGAGGCAATGGACTAATTCTATCCCTCCTTGGGTAACAAGGAGTGAATGTTTATACTTGAATTATCCGGGCCGAAATTCTACATTCAAATATGTCATGTTCATCACTATGGCATACCTATAGCGGAAGTTATGACTGTATGTAAGTTTTCATGTAAGTTTAAGGCAGAAAGGGAGAGTCATATCTAGGTCAGACCTGCCAGGGTAATTTGCGGGCCAACATCAGGCTGTGGTATGTTTGTTCAAGATAAGTGGACAGACCTTCTCCTGGCCATAAACCATAATCAGAGCCTCCTTTTAAATTGGCCTGTCCACACGCAGAGGGGGGTGGGGGTAAATGACAAGCTTGTTCAAACTGCCATGTCAGAAGGAGAGAGAGAAAAAAAAAACTTAACTATTTATGTAGCTTCCCTGCCAAGATGGAGTCAGTGTCGCTTTGGGCCTGGTATCATTACCTCGCGTGGATCTCACGCATGATACCATCACAAGGTCAGCTCAGGATAGGAGCGGAGGTGGAGCACCGTGTTGAGGGTGAGGAGAGGTAAGGATGGGAGAAGAGTAGGAGAACAAGGGAAAGGGTGAGGGGAGCTCAGGATGAGAGCGGAGGTGGAGTACCGCTGAGAGGGTGAGGGGAGCTCAGAATGGGAGCAGAGGTGGAGCACCGGGGGGAGGGTGAGGGGAGCTCGGGATGTGAGTGGAGTTGCAGAACTGGGGAGAGGGTGAGGGTAGCTCGGGATTTAGAGCAGAGGTGGAGCACTGGGGAGAGGGTGAGGGGAGCTCGGGACGAGAGCGGAGGTAGAGCACCGGGGAGAGGAGCAGAGGTGGAGCATGGGAGAATGGGTGAGGGGAGCTCAAGATGAGAGCAGAGGTGGAGTACTGGGGGGTGGTTGAGGGGAGCTCGGGATGAGAGCGGAGGTAGAGCACTGGGGAGAGGGTGAGGGGAGCAGAGGTGGAGCACAAGACAGTGAAGGAGTTCAGCTCGGGATGAGAATGGAGGTGGAGCACCGGGGGGAGGGTGAGGGGAGCTCAGGATAGGAGTGGAGGTGGAGAACAAGGGGGAGGGTGAGGAAAGCTCGAGAGCAGAGCAGAGGTGGAGCAACATGGAGAGGGGGAGGGGAGCTCAGAATGGGAGCAGAGGTGGAGCATGGGGGAGGGTGAGGGGAGCTCGGGATGAGAGCCGAGGTGGAGCAGTGGGGGGAGTGTGAGGGGAACTCGGGCTGAGAGCGAAAGGTGAGCACCGGGGAGAGGGTGAGGGAAGCTCGGGATGAGAACAGAGGAGGAGCACCGGGGAGGGGGTGAGTTGAGCTTGGGATGAGAGCAGAGGTAGAGCACTGGGGAGAGGGTGATAGGAGTGTAGGTGGAGCACAGGAGAGTGGGTGAGGGGAGCTCGAGATGAGAACAGAGGTGGAGCACCGGGGAGAAGTTGAGGGGAGATCAGGATGAGAGCGGAGGTGGAGCACTGGGGAGAGGGTGAGGGGAGCTCTGGATGGGAATGGAAGTGGATCACCGGAGAGAAGGTGAGGGGCGCTCGGGATGGGATTGAAGGTGGAGCACCAGAGAGAGGGTGAGGGGAGCGGAGGTGGAGCAACGGAGAAAGGATGAGGGGAGCTTGGGATGGGAGCGAAGGTGGAGCACTGGGGAGAGGGTAAGGGGAGCTCTGGATGGGAATTGAGGTGGAGCACCAGAGAGAAGGTGAGGGGTGCTCGGGATAGGAGCGAAGTTGGCGCAACGGGGAAAGGGTGAGGGGAGCTCAGGATGGGAGTAGAGGTGGAGCACCGGGGAGAGGTTGCGGGGAGCTCGGGATGAGAGCAGAGATGGAGCACCGGGGAGAGGGTGATGGGAGCGTGGGATTAGAATGGATGTGAAGCACCAGGGAGAGGGTGAGGGGAGCTGTGCTGGAGCACTGGAGAGAGGGTTAGGGGAGCTCAGGATGAGAGCGGAGGTGGAGCACCGGGGAGTGGAGGGGGAGCACCGGAGAGAGGGTAAGGGGAGCTTGGAATGGGAGCGAAGGTGGAGCACTGGGGAGAGGGTGAGGGGAGCTCAGGATGAAAGCGGAGGTGGAGCACCGGGGAGAAGGTGATGGGAGCTCAGCATCAGAAGGGATGTGGAGCACCATGGAAAGGGTGAGGGGAGGTCGGTATGAAAGTGGAGTTGGAGCACCGGGGAGAGGGGAGCGCAGGTAGAGCACTGAAGAGAGGGTGAGGGGAGCTCAGGATGAGAGCGGAGGTGGAGCACCAGGGAGAGGGTGAGGGGAGCGGAGGTGGAGCACTGGACAATGAGGGAGTTCAGCTCGGGATGAGAGCGGAGGTGGAGCACCGGGGGAGGGTGAGGGGAGCTCAGTATAGGAGTGGAGGTGGAGAACAAGGGGGAGGGTGAGGGGAGCTCGAGAGCAGAGCGGAGGTGGAGCAACATGGAGAGGGTGAGGAGAGCTCAGAAAGGTAGCAGAGGTGGAGCACGGGGAAGGTGAGGGGAGCTCAGGATGAGAGCGGAAGTTGAGCACAAGGGAGAGGGTAAGGGAAGCTGTGGATGGGAATTGAGATGGAGCACCGGAGAGAAGGTGAGGGGTGCTCGGGATGGCAGCGAAGTTGGAGCAACGTGGCAAGGGTGAGGGGAGCAGAGGTGGAGCACCAGGGAGAGGTTGCGGGGAGCTCGGGATGAGAGCAGAGATGCAGCACCGGGGATAGGGTGATGGGAGCTCGGGATGAGAATGGATGTGGAGCACCAGGGAGAGGGGAGGTTGGGAAGAGAGAACAGTGGAAGCACCGGGGAGAGGGTGAGGGGAGCGCAGGTGGAGCACTGGAGAGAGGGTGAGGGGAGCCACTATGAGAGCGGAGGTGGAGCACTGGAGAGAGGGTAAGAGGAGCTCTGGATGGGAATGGAGGTGGAGCAACGAGGAAAGGGTGAGGGGAGCTCAGGATGAGAGCGGAGGTGGAGCACCATGCAAAGGGTGAGGGGAGGTCGGTATGAGAATGGAGTTGGAGCACCGGGGAGAGGGGAGTGGAGGTGGAGCACTGTAGAGAGGGTGAGGGGAGCTCAGGATGAGAGTGGAGGTGGAGCAACGGAGAGAGGGTGAGGGGACCTTGGGATGGGAGCGAAGGTGGAGCACTGGGGAGAGGGTGAGGGGAGCTCTGGATGGGAATTGAGGTGGAGCATCAGAGAGAAGGTGAGAGGTGCTCGGGATGGGAGCGAAGTTGGAGCAACGGGGAAAGGGTGAGGGGAGCTCAGGATGGGAGTAGAGGAGGAGCACCGGGGAGAGGTTGCGGGGAGCTTGGGATGAGAGCAGAGATGGAGCACCAGGGAGAGGGTGAGGGGAGCTTGGGATGAGAGCAGAGTTGAAGCACCGGGGAGAAGGTGAGGGGAGCAGTGGTGGAGCACTGGAGAGAGGGTTAGGGGAGCTTAGGATGAGAGCGGAGGTGGAGCACCGGGGAGAGGGAGAGGGGAGTGGAGGGGGAGCAACGGAGAGAGGGTAAGGGGAGCTTGGAATGGGAGCAAAGGTGGAGCACCGGGGAGAGGGTTATTGAGAGCTCAGCATCAGAAGGGATGTGGAGCACCATGGAAAGGGTGAGGGGAGGTCGGTATGAGAGTGGAGTTGGAGCACCGGGGAGAGGGGAGCGCAGGTAGAGCACTGAAGAGAGGTTGAGGGGAGCTCAGGATGAGAGCGGAGGTGGAGCACCGGTGAGAGGGTGAGGGGAGCGGAGGTGGAGCACTGGACAATGAAGGAGTTCAGATCGGGATGAGAGCGGAGGTGGAGCACCGAGGGAGGGTGAGGGGAGCTCAGTATAGGAGTGGAGGTGGAGAACAAGGGGGAGGGTGAGGGGAGCTCGAGAGCATAGCGGAGGTGGAGCAACATGGAGAGGGTGAGGGGAGCTCAGAATGGGAGCAGAGGTAGAGCACGGGGAAGGTGAGGGGAGCTCGGGACGAGAGCGGAAGTTGAGCACAATGGAGAGGGAAGCACGGGATGAGAGTAGAGGAGGAGCACCGGGGAGAGGGTGAGAGGAGCGTAGGTGGAGCACAGGGGAGTGGGTGAGGGGAGCTTTGAGATGAGAGCAGAAGTGGAGCACTGGGGAGAGGGTCAGGGGAGCTGTGGATGGGAATTGAGATGGAACACCGGAGAGAAGGTGAGGGGTGCTTGGGATGGGAGCAAAGTTGGAGCAACGTGGCAAGGGTGAGGGGAGCTCGGAATGAGAGCAGAGATGCAGCACCGGGGATAGGGTGATGGGAGCTCGGGGTGAGAATGGATGTGGAGCACCAGGGAGAGGGTGAGGGGAGGTTGGGATGAGAGAAGAGTTGAAGCACCGGGTAGAGGGTGAGGGGAGCGCAGGTGGAGCACTGGAGAGAGGGTGAGGGGGGTCACTATGAGAGCAGAGGTGGAGCACCGGGGAGAGAGTGAGGGGAGTGGAGGGGGAGCACTGGAGAGAGGGTAAGGGGAGCTTGGGATGGGAGCGAAGGTGGAGCACTGGGGAGAGGGTGAGGGGAGCTCTGGATGGGAATGGAGGTGGAGCAACAAGGAAAGGGTGAGGGGAGCTCCGGATGAGAGCGGAGGTGGAGCACCATGGAAAGGGTGAGGGGAGGTCGGTATGAGAGTGGAGTTGGAGCACCGGGGAGAGGGGAGTGCAGGTGGAGCACTGTAGAGAGGGTGAGGGGAGCTCAGGATGAGAGAGGAGGCGGAGCACCAGGGAGAGGGTGAGGGGAGCGGAGGTGGAGCACTGGACAATGAGGGAGTTCAGCTCTGGATGAGAGCGGAGGTGGAGCACCGGGGGAGGGTGAGGGAAGCTCAGGATAGGAGTGGAGGTGGAGAACAAGGTGGAGGGTGAGGGGAGCTCGAGAGCAGAGAGGAGGAGGAGCAACATAGAGAGGGTGAGGAGAGCTCAGAATGGGAGCAGAGGTGGAGCACGGGGAGGGTGAGGGGAGCTCGGGATGAGAGCTGAGGTGGAGCAGTGGGGGGAGGGTAAGGGGAACTCGGGATGAGAGTGGAAGGTGAGCACAAGGGAGAGTGGGTGAGGGGAGCTCGAAATGAAAGCGGAGGTTGAGCACTGGGGAGAGGGTGAGGGGAGCTCTGGATGGGAATTGAGGTGGAGCACCAGAGAGAAGGTGAGGGGTGCTCGGAATGGGAGCGAAGATGGAGCAACGTGGCAAGGGTGAGGGGAGTTCAGGATGGGAGCAGAAGTGGAGCACCGGGAGAGGTTGCAGGAGCTTGGGATGAGAGCAGAGATGGAGCACCGGGTATAGGGTGATGGGAGCTCGGGATAGGAGTGGAGGTGGAGAACAAGGTGGAGGGTGAGGGGAGCTCGAGAGCAGAGAGGAGGTGGAGCAACATGGAGAGGGTGAGGAGAGCTCAGAATGGGAGCAGAGGTGGAGCACGGGAAGGGTGAGGGGAGCTCGGGATGAGAGCTGAGGTGGAACAGTGGGGGGAGGGTGGGGGGAACTCGGGATGAGAGCGGAAGGTGAGCACAAGGGAGAGGGTGAGGGAAGATCGGGATGAGAGCAGAGGAGGAGCACCGGGAAGGGGGTGAGGTGAGCTTGGGATGAGATCGGAGGTAGAACACTGGGGAGAGGGTGAGAGGAGCGTAGGTGGAGCACAGGAGAGTGGGTGAGGGGAGCTCGAAATGAGAGCAGAGGTGGAGCACTGGGGAGAGAGTGAGGGGAGCTCTGGATGGGAATTGAGGTGGAGCACCAGAGAGAAGGTGAGGGGAGTTCAGGATGGGAGCAGAAGTGGAGCACCGGGGATACGGTGATGGGAGCTCAGGATGAGAATGGATGTGGAGTACCAGGGAGAGGGTGAGGGGAGGTCGGGATGAGAGCAGAGTGGAAGCACCGGGGAGAGGGTGAGGGGAGCGCAGGTGGAGCACCGGGGGAGGGTGAGGGGAGCTCAGGATAGGAGTGGAGGTGGAGAACAAGGGGGACAGTGAGGGGAGCTTGAGAGCAGAGCGGAGAGGGTGAGGGGAGCTCAGAAAGGGAGCAGAGGTGGAGCACGGGGAGGGTGAGGGGAGCTCGGGATGAGAGCCGAGGTGGAGCAGTGGGGCGAGGGTGAGGGGAACTCGGGATGAGACCGGAAGGTGAGCACCGGGGAGAGGGTGAGGGAAGTTCAGAGTGAGAGCAGAGGTGGAGCACCTGGGAGGGGGTAAGAGGAGCATAGGTGGAGCATTGGAGAGTGGGTGAGGGGAGCTTGAGATGAGAGCGGAGGTGGAGCACCGGGGAGAAGTTGAGGGGAGGTCAGGATTAGAGCGGAGGTGGAGCACTGGGGATAGTGTGAGGGTAGCTCTGGATGGGACTGGAGGAGGAGCAACGGAGGGAGGATGAGGGGAGCTTGGGATGGGAGCGAAGGTGGAACACTGGGGAGAGGGTGAGGGGAGCTCTGGATGGGACTGGAGGAGGAGCAACGGAGGGAGGATGAGGGGAGCTTGGGATGGGAGCGAAGATGGAACACTGGGGAGAGGGTGAGGGGAGCCCAGGATGGGAATGGAGGTGGAGCACCGGAGAGAAGGTGAGGAGTGTTCGGGATGGGAGCGAAGGTGGAGCACCGGGGAGAGGGTGATGGGAGCTCAGGATGAGAAGGGATGTGGAGCACCAGGTAGAGGGTGAGGTGAGGTCGGGATGAGAGCGAAGTTGGAGCACCGGGGAGAGGGTGAGGGGTGTGCAGGTGGAGCACTGGAGAGAGGGTGAGGGGAGCTCAGGATGAGAGCGGCGGTGGAGCACCAGGGAGAGGGTGAGGGGAGCGGAGGTGGAGAACCGGGGAGAGGGTGAGCGGAGCTTGGGACAAGAGCGCAGGTGGAGCACTGGGGAGAGGGTGAGGGGAGTGGAGCTGGAGCACCGGGGAGAGGGTGAGGGGAGCTCGGGATGGGAGCAAAGTTGGAGCAACGTGGCAAGTGTGAGGGGAGCTCAGGATGGGAGCAGAGGTGGAGCACCAGGGAGAGGTTGCGGGGAGCTCGGGATGAGAGCAGAGATGTAGCACCGGGGATAGGGGGATGGGAGCTCGGGATGAGAATGGATGTGGAGCACCAGGGAGAGGGTGAGGGGAGGTTGGGAAGAGAGAAGAGTTGAAGCACCGGGGAGAGGGTGAGGGGAGTGCAGGTGGAGCACTGGAGAGAGGGTGAAGGGAGCTCACTATGAGAGCGGAGGTGGAGCACTGGAGAGAGGGTAAGGGGAGCTCTGGATGGGAATGGAGGTGGAGCAACGAGGAAAGGGTGAGGGGAGCTCAGGATGAGAACGGAGGTGGAGCACCATGCAAAGGGTGAGGGGAGGTCGGTATGAGAATGGAGTTGGAGCACCGGGGAGAGGGGAGTGGAGGTGGAGCACTGTAGAGAGGGTGAGGGGAGCTCAGGATGAGAGTGGAGGTGGAGCAACGGAGAGAGGGTGAGGGGACCTTGGGATGGGAGCGAAGGTGGAGCACTGGGGAGAGGGTGAGGGGAGCTCTGGATGGGAATTGAGGTGGAGCATCAGAGAGAAGGTGAGGGGTGCTCGGGATGGGAGCGAAGTTGGAGCAACGGGGAAAGGGTGAGGGGAGCTCAGGATTAGAGTTGAGCGAACCTCTGGAAGTTCGGGTTCTGCTGGTCCGTCCGAACTTCGGGACAAAGTCCGGGTCCGGGTCCGGACGGAACCCGAACGATCGCACGGAATGGGAATGGGGGTAAAATGAAGGAAAACGTCGGGAGATCCCGAAAGTTCCTGAAACAATGTCGGTAAAAACACGTATTTTCAAGCCCAGGGGTAACTAAAGTTACCCCAAGCAACAGGCACGCTAGCAAGCCCAAGGCAGGCCTGGGCCTGGGCCTGAAACAGGGCTTCAAGCCTGCCTGGTCGTCTTGGGCTTGAAGGTCTCCAAGCGAGTTGAGATTAGGACTCGAGGGGAGTGGGAAAGGGGCAACGAGGTTGAAGCGAGGGTAGGGCTCGTGGGGAGTGGAAGAGAGACTACGAGGTGGAGTTAAGGGTAGGTCTCGAGGGGAGTGGGAGAGGGGTCACGAGGTGG
>BLSH010471533.1:54907-70767 GCA_018402905.1 Glandirana rugosa
CGAGCCGACATACTTCTGGGCGTAGTCTGCCGGTGACGGCTTCGACGTGAGGTGCGGGAGGCTGTTCCGGCGGCAGGCCGCCTCCTCATACATAGTCTTAAGTCTGCAACCTCGAGGCTGTGCCGGACCTTACTTCGACGAGACGCGGTGGTCAAGGTCTCCCCAAACCGGCTGGGGGACTTCCTACTTAACCGGGCACAACCCTGCGGTAGGAGGAACCTCTCCGAGTAGCTGGACCGGTAGGTCTAGCTAGCTGCGGAAGCACTTGCGTCTCGCCTTTCACGGTTCCACTTGGACGCTGGAAGCACCAACAATGGGGGGTGACCCGGAGGATGGCGTCCCAACACGGGCCAATTCATCCTTCAGGGGGTCGGCCAAACCCCTCTGGAACTGGTGGCGCAGAGCAGCTTCATTCCAGGCCGTGTCGGAGCTCCAACGTCTGAATTCTGATACATACTCCTCCGCCGGACGGCGGCCTTGTCGGAGGGCGTGGAGTGCAGCTTCGGCAGTGGCCGTCTGATGCGGGTCTTCATACAGCCGAGCTATTGCTTGGAAGAACCGAGATAAATCTGATACCTCAGATGCCCCTTGCTCCAGGAGCCGGTGGGCCCATAGTTGGGGCTCATCCCGCAGTAGGGAAATCACCAGCCCCACCTTCGTGGCTTCCAGGTGCGGTGCAAGGGAGCAGGCAAACGGGTCGTCAGGTGCAGGCAGGGTCGTTAACAGGCTGGCTGGTGCGGTACAAGGGAGCAGGCAAACGGGTCATCAGGTGCAGGCAGGGTCGTTAACAGGCTGGCTGGTGCGGTACAAGGGGGTTCAGGCAGAAGCGTGGTCGTAAGCAGGCAGAGGGTCGGTACAGGCAGAGTTCAATCAAGGTCAGGCAAGCCGGGTCACAGATACAGAAAGTCTTTAGCAAACAGGTCACGGGAACACACTGGAACGCTATAGAACGGACAGCATTTGCTACAGGAAGCAGGAAGTTTAAATAGAGCTGCTGTTCCAGGAAATAGAAGAAAGCACAACCAAATGCATTAATCCTTAGCACAGTCTTTTCCTAACACCACCCGACCAATGGGCACGCTCATGGAGCACGCCGCATGCGCTCACCTGCAAATTGTGCATGCGCAGCCAACATACAATGGTGGCGATTTGCGCAGGAGAGCCGACCTGCCGCAGTACAACTATAGTGGCTGGTCGGCAACCAGGTAATGCGTTAATTTATCGCATTGAGCTGGTTTCTAAGGAGTGGGCTGGGAAGCCGGCCACCAAGTCCTTAACAATGAATGTAAAAAAATGCAGACAATTAAAAATAACGGCATGGGGTCCTCCCCCAGTCTAAGGGCTTTAGTAGTCATTTGCCTATTGGTGTGTTTACTGAGACCACACATGCAGGACAAATAGGAGCAACCCCGGTAGCCATGTAACCACGGTCTGCCTCTATTTATATAACTCCTATACCTATTCGCTGAAACACAGCAAGGACAGCTGCCATAACCCTAAGCAAGGAGCTGTGAGTGCCTACTTTTCCCCAGACACACATGAAAGGGGAAAGGGTGAAGGATGCACAGTCATGGCTCTCCCTGCTATACATTGCTATAGTCTTCATGTGCTGCCCCTGCTTGCAGCTATTCCTGAAATAAGCCAGAAATGGAGTGATTGAACAAATCTGCCAATTCCAGTCACATTCAGGTGTTTGGACACTGGCTAATAAACAAGATAGCCCCCCTCAGGCATAAGCCCTTCCTGTTAGGCAAGGCTTAATTTTTTTTCTAGCATCTTAGGTGATGGTGATGTCTGTGTAGTCTCTGCACATAAGAATAGCTAGCTTCTCATTGATTCCATCTGGGATTTATAGACTGGTTTATCCATTATCTACTGCTTTTCAACATTCAGAGGAATGGTAGCTGGACCCCCCACTGGACATGCAGGGATTACCCTTAATGGTGCCAGTCAGCACTGGCCCCTGCAAAACTGAACCCCATTGTTATACAGGTCCATGTCAGTGATCCCCAGCTGGGTAGTCCACCATGATAATTTAGGATTGGACCCCTTAGGGTCCTGTGATAGGAATGGTAAGGGCCCTGAGGTGGTCCCTTTTGGTAACCTCCTAGCCTCATTTAGTAACCCCCCCACCCACCCACCATCCTTGGGAGGGACAAGGATCATTTAATATGGCCTAACAGTGCTTTTACCATTGTACTGTTTTGCATTAACTGTAATGGACTCCATGCACAGTGTGACCAGTGATGTCACCAGGGGGGTTGGAGCATGGCCATCTTGGTCCCATACGTGAAAGTTACAATGCTCTCAGGAGACTACAGGTCACAGTAAGACAGTGTTTTTTTTTTTAAGCAACAGTAGTGGAGTTTTGCAGCAGAGCAGATGCTGGTGGGACTTTAGATCACAGTGAAAGCTTCCTTGTGGGGCTGCAGGGCACATCTGAACCTTCCTTGTGGGACTTCTAGTCATAGTAGACCAACTGCTGGTGGGACTACTGGTCCCAGCAGAATTGATAGTGGGACTACTGGTTACGGCAAGTATTAAAGGACCACATAACCTTTTTTTGTGGAGGTGGAGGCACTGGCAGAATTAACATAGGAAATCTGGTGTGACCAGCCCATTGATACTTACTGGCACAGTGACCTCTCAGCTGTCTGGAAAAAAAGTGTGAATGACCAGCGTTACAGGTGAGAAGGTAAAAAACATGATAAATACACAGTCTCTATAGTCTAAAATAATGTAAATTGATGCAGTACTTGTGTATAGTGACCAAAAACGTTCTGCAAAACTGCAAAAATGAAATAAAAAATGTAAAAAAAGCATCGGACTCCAAATAGTCCAAAAATACAGTGCAAATATTTAGGAAATTAATCCAGTGAACAACAGAGGTTCCTTCAACAGACATTAGATGGCAACTCACCAGATCCCCAGGCTGTCTCAACTAAGGAACGGCGGAAGCGTTTTAGCCGTCAAATGTGGTGGTGGGCCATCAGGCGCCCCTCAGCTGTTTGGGACCACTGTTATCAGCAACAATCTCTATTTATGACCCAGCAGGCCACCATAAGGTACGAGGAACAGTAGAAGGGGATGCAGAAAAAACCTCAGAGGATTTTGTCTGCCGCAGCATCCCCAATCCTTCCCTTTACATCCTCACTTTAAGGATGCTTTTGTTTGCAGACTGGTCTCACCCTGGCAAAGTGTTCATTCCGCCAAAAAGATTCACTCAGCAATACCCATGGACAGTGAGTTCACTAAGAAATGAAGTATGCCTTCAGTGGAGGTATTAATAATTAAAGTAGAAGTCCAGCCAAAGCTCATTTGGCTGTACTTCTCCTACGGCATCATGACAATGAAGTCTGGTTCCGCCACATGTCTGGGCCGACATCCATCTCCGCCTCTCAGCGAGCCGCTAAGAGACTGAGCTGGCCGCCCCCTCCACAGCCCAGCGCTCCAGTGAGCAAGGAGGAGACAGAGCAGAGAGCTGTGACCGACAGTCTACAGCTCTCTGCTCGGGGAGCTCTGAATATTGAGCGACTGGCGGTGTTCGATGGCTTGGTTATCAGTGTAGAGGCGCCGGGGGACAGATGCAACATCTTTGAGGTAAGTATGATTCAGAAGAAAAAATCCTTTACTTCGCTTTTAAGGATGTCTCAGACAAACATTGGGAGAATTTATTCTAGGCCTCATTTGCGCTGGTAGGAGCAGCTTTATAACTAGCAAGACGGCAGTGTTTGTGTGTGAAAGCCTTAAAGCAGATGTAAACTCTCACATATACCCAGTGAAGTGAACAGCCTCAGATGATACACAAAGATGAAACATATCTCCCTATATACGTTTTACTGTATATCTGCTGTCTTCAACTGTATATATCCTTTAGAAAGTGCTCTTCATGTTAGCAGGTTTTCTCTTCCTGGTTAAGACTGCAGTGAAGCCTGGGCACACAGCCAAGACAGATGATTGGAGGAAAGGCATACACCCCCCCTCCACATAGGTAGAGACTCTCAGCTCCATTTGTTGTATCATTCACAGATGTGCTAATTTATAGCAACCTCGCCAACACAAAACATTGGCTCCATTTATCATATGTGACAGAAAACTTGTCAGGCTGATAACAGAAGAACGCAGCAAGAGACATCTATGGGACACTTTGGAGAGAGATAACAAAACACTGCAGATCTATGTGCCCAGCTCAAATTTCATGAATCAGGTTTACATTCACTTTAAGTTCTGGCCTCATCACATGATGAGAGAGAGGGATTCTACTAGCAGAGATACAGAATCAAGCAGAAAACTGCAGGATTTTCCATCTGCTCCTAGCTTTTCAGTGGATGCATTAAAGCAGTGGTTCTCAACCTCAGTCCTCAAGTACCCCTCAACAGGCCATGTTTTGGGAATTTCTCTTAGATAAAATAGCTGTCCAAAATACCAAGCCATTGACTCTGAATTAAATCACCTGTGCAAGATAAAGGAAAACCTACCTGTTGGGGGTACTTGAGGACTGTGGTTGAGAACCACTGTATTAAAGGACTACACACAGCTTCCTTTTGCGTTGTGGGGTCTTACATGTACACATGCATAGGATCTTATGGCTGAAGAGCTTATCAGTGGAATTGCCCTGCGATAAGCATGTGGAATGTATACCTTTTTAAGGGGAACATTTGATTGGTCCTGCTTGGATTATTACATCCAGATGGCAACTCTGGGTAAGAGTATTATGTCACCACTTAAAAGGAAAGCTAAGCATGCTGTTCAACAACTTGTTGCTCCATCTACTTCAAAAAAGCATTTCTTTGACCAATCTCAGGCTCCAGGTTTCCAGTCCCAGTTCCCTAAGAAATCATGGGCTCCAAAGCCCACTAAGGTGGGTAACAAGTCCACTTTCTTGGGTGAGGGGATGTTTGCAGGCCTTCATGGAGGGTTGGCAGGGAAAAATTGCAGATGAGTGGGTCTACATCATAGTGGCTTGCAGCTACAAGCTGATATTTCAGAGCTTTCTCCCTCCACACTTTATGCTTTCAAATGTTTTCTTTGAATCCACAAAAAAAGCATTTCTCTTCTGCAAAATCTTAATCATCTTCTATCTCAAGGAGTCATCATTCAGGTTTCAGAGGATGAAGTTTTATGGTTTCTACTCAAATCTTTCACAGTTCCAAAACTAAATGGTAATGTTCTCCCTATATTGGATTTCAAGACACTTATCAAGATACTCAAGTGCAGAAATTCCAGATTTAATTGGTGCGGTCTACAGTGGCCTTTGTCCAGCAGGGAGTTTTCCTGACATCAGTGGATAACAAAGATGTTTACCCACGTATTCTGAAGTTTCAACCTCAACAAATATTTTCTGCAGTTTATGGTGGAAGACTGCCACGTTCTTAGAGGCATTTCCGTTTGACCTATCCACAGCTTCTGCATTTTCACCGGGGTTCTGACTCTGATTCTGGGGCTACTGCATACCCAGGGTATGTTTGTTGTAGGATACCTGCAAGACTTACCTCTGAGGGAACAATCTGCTTCACTGCTGGAGAACTACGTGTCTTACATGGTGGACACTCTGGAGAGGTTCGGATGGGCTCTAAATTTACAGAAGTTGCTCTTTGTCTCAACCCAGTGGTTAGAATATTTAGGCCTGACCCTGGATATCATCCAGGTCAGAGTGATCCTCCATCTGGACAAATGTCTTGCTCTGGGAACTTGCTGAATAATATGACAAATCCCTCAATTCACTTTTGTATGAGGATTTTGGGAAAGATGGTAGTCTCCTTTGAGGCAGTGTTTCTTGTCCAGTTTCATCTTGGGCCGCTCCAATGGAATGTCTTAATGGCACGCAACAGGGGGCACCATTTTTGGATCCCTCTATGTCAATAAAACCAAACAGAAAAATCTGTGAACTGGTGGCTGTCTGTATAAATGCTGGAGATTGGAAAATGGTACCTCCCTCTATCCTGGATGGTCCTGACAATCTCTAGGTCCAGGGAATCTTTCTGTATGGGCAAAACTCTATGGTACTTTCTACCATATATATTCCAGACCTGGAAAATTGGTAGGCAGATTTTTTCCCAGCCATCAATAACGGTCTCTGGAGGAGTGGGCTCTTCACCCAGAGGTGATCAAGAAACTCTGCTGTTGGTGGGGAACCCTGAATGGGGATATTCTGGCATCCAGGTTGAATGCAAAGCTGGGCAGCGTCATCTTCAGCATCAGGGATCCTTAAGCATTGCAGTAGATGCTCTGGTGATGCAGTGAGACCAGTTCTCCCTAATTTATGGCGTTCTGATCTTACAGCTTCTACTGCTTCACAGGGCAATTACTGGTGATTATAATTGCCCTGGTAAGGCCCAGAAGAACTTGTTGGAAGAGGACCCTTGGATCCTTCCATATCAACCCAACCTTCTGTCGCAAGGTCCAATCTTACATCCATCTTTACAAAAATGATATTACCTACTAGGCCTGTGTGTAATTGCCACATCCCATATAGAAAAAATGATACCTCAAATTGTAAAGGGATTTTTAAGGCAATTGAATAGTCTAGAATCCTTGATCATTTCTTAAAATGCCATATTTTATTTATACAAAAGGTTTTATAAAAACAACATCATATAATGTCCACATTTCCACAAAGAATTCTTCCAAGAATCATATGCCATAACCTACCCTAAGGCTCAAACTTACACTGCTGAACATCCAAACAAGGGGTATCCCCAATGCGGTGGGGCACCAAGGACCACCCTGTGGAAGGATAAGTGCTTTACATGCCATACAAGAACCGCTGGGGACCAGTCCCCAATGATCGGGGTCCAAAAATTTAACAAACTATGAAGAAAAGAAAAGAAAACAAGTGGAGGTAACCAAGCATCTACCCCATCATTTATCAAACAATCTCTCTATGGTGTGGCCCATTAAAAATGTAAAAGGTCCATTCACCAGAGGGAATTCCATATTTGCAAAGTATATTTCGAAAGGGTTCCTTAAAAAATATGTATAACAAAGCAAAAAGCCACCATCCATTCAAAGGGGAGACATTCAGTTACCTAGTTCCACTTAGTTTCGTATGACCGATGCAAAACTGCTAATCAGACAGGGTCGGGCTGAGCTGTCTGGTATGCTGCCGCGCTCCACAAGATCCGTCTGGTAATGGCGCCGAACATGGTTCCCGGCGTCCCTGTTATTGCTCATGTGCGGCTGAGCATGTCACGGGCAATAGCGCCATATCCAGCGTCAAAGACACTTCCAAAGGAGCCCGTCCTGGGGATGTAAACATTCGGGATGATCGGGCTCCCTAAGGGACTAAAACCGCTGACACAGATGGTTCCTGCCTATGTGGCGGCTCAAGGCCAGTCACATTAAGGCAGGAAAGCATGGAAGGCCCCTCACTGGATACAGTGGGGGCCTTTTTTGTGCCTGGTACAGCGTGGGCATTGCCCTCCAACTTGGGAGAAAAAAGGGAGTCCCCCGCACCGAGGAGACCCCCCCTCCGGAAGACAGCAGGCAAGCAAGGTCAAATGGGTAATGACATGATCATGATGGATCGAATAAACAGCAATGATATTGTACAATATGAGAACCAATATTTATAATACAACAAATTATAACATAAAACTTACGGCCCACGCTGTACCCGGCACAAAAAGCCCTCCACTCTATCCAGTGAGGGGTCTTCCATGCTTTTTTTGCCTTGATGTGGCTGGCCTTGAGCCGTCACATAGGCAGGAACCATCTGTGTTGGCGGTTTTAGTCCCTTAGGGAGCCCGATCCTCCCGGATGTTTACATCCCCAGGACGGGCTCCTTTGGAAGAGTCTTTCCGGTCACACTGGATGTGACGCTATTGCTCGTGACGTGCTCAGCCGCACATGCGCAATAACAGGAATGCCGGGAACCGTGTTTGACGCCATTGCCAGCCGGATCTTGTGGAGCACGGCAGCATACCAGACAGCTCGGCCCGACTGTGCCTGATGGGCAGCTTTGCGTTGGTCATGCGAAACTAAGTGAAACTAGGTAACTGAACGTCTCCCCTTTGAATGGGTGGTGGCTTTTTGCTTTGTTATACATATTTTTTAAGGAACCCTTTTGAAATATACTTTGCAAATATGGAATTCCCTCTGGTGAATGGACCTTTATGGCCTCTATAAATCAACTAGTCTACAAAAATATATATTTGGGTTACCTTTACTGCATATATTATTAACATTTTTAATGGGCCACACCATAGAGAGATTGTTTGATAAATGATGGGGTAGGCGCTTGGTTACCTCCAATTGTTTTCTTTGCTTTTTTTCATAGTTTGTTAAATTTTTGGACCCCGATCATTGGGGACTGGTCCTCAGTGGTTCTTGTACGGCGTATAAAGCACTTATCCTTCCACAGGGTGGTCCTTGGTGCCCACTGCATTGGGGATAACCCTTGTTTGGATGTTCAGCAGTGTAAGTTTGGGCCTTAGGGTAGGTTATGGCATGTGATTCTTGGATTGAATTGTTTATCAATAATTAATTTTATGTTTACAGAATATGGTATAATATCCCTGATGAAAATATATATTTTTAATTTCACGTTGGATGTCCCCATGGACTGATGCCAGCTACAGTCACTGACGGTTTTACCATCCCAAGGGGAATACCATTTTCTAACTGGAACATATACAACTAATCTTCATGATTTTACCAAGTACCGATACGTGATGTATAACAATGTGAAGGATTCTTTCTGGAAATGTGGACATTATGTGATGTTTTTATAAAACCTTTTGTATAAATAAAATATGGCATTTTAAGAATTTTTCAAGGATTCTAGACTATTTCATTGCCTTAAAAATCCCTTTACAATTTGAGGTATCATTTTTTCTACATCCATCTTTACAGTCTCTGGCTGTTGAAGCCAGTGCCTTGAGAGACAGTGGTCACTGATTTGGTCATTTCTGCTCTACTGAAGGTCCAGAAAGTGCCTTCAATTAATCCAGATCCAGATCCAGGAAATCTTGTTTTGCTTGGTGTGAGGCTAGAGTATTTAACCCTTGCAAGCTTGTCTTGGGCCTCACCCTGGCTCTTCTGTAATCTGGAGTTGATCCGGAACTGACCTTGAGTACAATTCAGATTTCAGCCTTTGCAGCACATTTTCAGAGACTAATTGTTTCACATGCCTCGGTGCATGCCACTGTAAGGATTCTGTTGACTCCATGAAACCTGAACTTGGAGCTTTCTGCATTATAGCACTCTCCATTTGAACCCATCCGGGATATTCTTTTAGCTCTTTTGACTTGATAGAGTTGCCCCAATGCTTCTCTATGGTGATGTGGTTTTTTACTCTCAACTGTCATTTTTACCTACCACCTTTGTTCCATCTCAACCAAGACATTTTGTTGCCATCTTTCTGTCCTACAGATGCCAAGGGACAAGGCTCTTTATGCTTTGGATGTGGTTTGTGCTATCAGGTTTTAAAATGTGTCAGTCAGATTCCATTTTTGTACTTCCTGAAGGCCCAAGGAATGGTGCCAGGAGTGTGGGTTTCTCATGGGCTATTTGTCATCATGCTTTGGTAGCTCAAAGTTCTAAAGCTGCTACCTAGTTTTCAGTTCATAATTTTGCAAAGTTTTATCAAGCAGTTGTTGGAGTTGTCTGAGGATGCTACCTTTTGGTTGGCATGTTTTGCAGGCTGCTACATGAGGTTCTAATATGTTTTGGTTTAGTTGTTTGGGGCCAGGTGTTTTCTTACTGTATTGCCCTTCCTCATTTTCACTTGTTTAAGTCATCACTTTTGTAATAGATATAAAGATACTCTATATCCCATGATGTACATTAACCATTTCCATACCGTGCCTGTTTTTTGGATTTGGTGTTATGAGTTAAAAACAGTTTTTTTTCCTATAAAATTACTTAGAACCCCCAAACATTATATATTTTTTTCTAACACCCTAGAGAATAACATGGTGGTCATTGCAAAACTTTGTCACACCGTATTTGCGCAGAGGTCTTCCAAGCGTGCATTTTTTTGAATAAATTCAGTTTTTTTAGTTAAAAAATAAGAAAAACAGTAAAATTAGGTCAATTTTTTTCAATATTGTGAAAGATAATGTTACGCCGAGTAAAATGATACCCAACATGTTATGCTTGTCGCGGAATGGCGACAAACTTTGCAACTTAAAAATCTCCATTGGCGAAGTTTAAAAAATTCTACAGGTTAGCAGTTTTGAGTTACAGAGGAAGTTTAGTGCTAGAATTGTTGCTCTCCCTCTAATGATCACGGTGATACCTCACATCTGTGGTTTGAATACCGTTTTCATATGTGGGCGGGACTTATGTATGCGGTCGCTTCTGTGTGGGAGCTCGGCGGGACGGATCGCTTTAAATTTTTTTTGAATTATTTATTTTGCTTTTTATTTTTACACTGTTTTTTTTTTTTTTAAAAATTGATCACTTTTATTTCTATTACAAGAAATGTAAACATTCATTGTAATAGAAAAAAGCATGACAGGTCCTCTTAAATATAAGATCTGGGGTCAAAAAGACCTCAGATCTCATATTTACACTAAAATGCAAAAATAAAAATTAGAAAAAAATGACAGCCCAAAAAAAAAAAAATGGCCCTTTAAGACCGTTGGGCGGAGGTGACTTCTGACGTCATTTCCGCCCTGTCGTGTTATGGAACCGAGTGGGCACCTCTCCCGCAGCTGATAAAAGTGATCTTGCGGCGAATCTGCCGCTAAGACCACTTTTATCTTACACAGAATCGCCTGCAGAAAAAAACAATATCTGAATGGTGCCTGTAGCTGCAGGCACCATTCAGATATCACTTCTCAAAGGCAGGACGTCAATAGACGTCCACCTAAAGAAAAGTGGTTAAAGAAAATGGGATTTTTTTATCTTATTTCTTTTGTCAGTGTCCAATCATCTGAAGATGGCAGCATAACCCTTTTGTAATGGATATGAAGATGCTCTGTGTCCTGTGATGTTCTCCAAAAAAGGGATTTTACAGGTAAGCTAAAGATCCCATTTTTTTCTGAAAATAAAAAAAAATGTATATTTTGTGGCTTCCACTTTTGCCAGTCAAAGTGGTCTTGTTTGAAGAAAATGCACATGCCAATGCTTAAATTACCTGAAAAAGGCTTTTTTTTAAACTGATCTAAACCAAATAATAGTAAATAGTGCTATCTCTAAGTAAAGAAAATTGTAAACAAATGCAATTCCTCTGCCTAAAATTACCCTACCACAGTATTTTGTAACTGAGACGGTCTCTAAACACTGGGCAGGTTCTGGAAAACTATGTACAGTTTAACAGCAACTTCCAACATTTGTCATTTTAAAGATTTGTGTTATCTCCCTCTAAGTTTTATATTAAAAGGCTTCTTTCCTATGGTGCTTTTATTTATGTATTTTTGCATTGGCAGAATTGCATTACCAAAACACCAGAGATCTGTCATTTAGTGAAAGGTGTGCAGTGGGGCCATGTTGGTGGGTAGCTGCAATGATGAGGATTTACATGACTGATGATATATTTGCAGAGCTGGACATCATGAATAATGATGGGTTTATATTGGGAACATTTATATTTTGTAGTGAATAGCTTTTGGAATAAGTAATAAGGGGTACTAATGTACCCCTATATTCATTTGTCTGGGAAAGGTTAGATATATGTGGGCCTCTTATTATAAAGCCCCCCCCCCCCATATGCCCACATTTTTTGGGGGGACCAAATGTGGATAAGAAGTTCTTGTCCCTCATCATTCAGACCAAGTACCTTGTGGGGGGGACACTTTGACAAGGTATCCTCCCAATATTGAAAGACATCTGTCCTTGCCTGGTACAGGAAGGGGGGAGCACTCACTCACAGCCTTCTTAGCCCTCTTTCCTAGTCACCCTGTTGACATGACTGGATCGGGGTCTGTGTGCAATTTCAAGGGGAACCCAAAGTGTTTTGTTCACATTTTCATGTACATTATTAAATCATATTATTCTGTAACACCATGTGCAGCTTTAAGGCACCACCCAAGCATGTTATTTAAAGTATTTGTGTATTTTTATTGTTGTACTTTAAATAGCATGAGCTGACCTTCTCTCCACTGTATCATTTTTGTATGTGCCCAGCCAGCTCCCTGTGCCCCGTTTTTAACAATAACTTGCCCATGAGTCTTAAAGGTGGCTAGAAAAAATAGTTAGTTTACCTCTTATTAAATTTATTCGGGTTCAGAGCGAACAGACTTCCTGCTAAGCTAAGCCTTCCATTGACTTCAGTGCAACTTATCTCCAAATTTGCCTCCCATTGACTTCAAGCCATTTGCCTTAAAATTCCTTCAAGTGTTACTAAACCCATAACAGTAAGATCTGTCTGTATATGTAGTAACGCATGTTTGTTATACTCACTGTGGAACTTAAGGGGTTAATCCTCTGCATTGTGCATCCTGTGTGCATAGATTCTTTCCCTCCTGCAGGGTCTCTCTTGACAAGGACAGATAATACACAGTGAGGGTAGTCTGGCTGCACATGCTCAGTTTGGTCTCTATTGCTGGAGAGAACACTCGCTTGTTCTCAGAGTTAGCCAGGTCACATGATATTAACATCACACATGTAGGCAGGCATACAGGCTGTAGTGGAAATCTCCTCCCACTTGAACACTCAGCACTAGGCAGACCCTGCAGTTTATCATGCGACTGTGGTATAGAGATCAGCCAAAAAGGTATATACTGGCAGTATCAATGTAAAAAGAAGATTTATAAGCTGTGGGCACTGTGTGTGTGTGTGGGGTGGGGGGGGGGGCAGATGAACTATTTTCATATTACTGGGTTTAGTAACACTTTAACCCTTTCGCCAGGTCCGTACATCATATGGACTTAACGGCGGGGGGTATTACACACAATCGAGTGGCTGCAGCCACCGGGATTGTGTATGAAACTGACGGGCAGACTCCTGCCTGTCAGGTGAGAGTGGTCGGATGGTCGCTCTCACGGACCCCCGGTATCGGTGCCACCCCACGCACGTGCACTCCCGCCAAGCTTGCTGGGCTCCGCTTGTCCATCGGTGGTCCCAGAATGTCCATGGCAGCTGGCGGCAGCTGGAGGGGAGGGAGAAGAGAGGATACACGTGCATTGACCCAAAGAGCGACGTCTCTGATGTTCTCCATGTCCCTGGCTCGCTTTGCCGGGAACGGATGTTTTGCAATGCAATGTGCATTGAAAAACATTCAGTGGAGCACAGGGGAGACATGCAAAGAGAACCTGTCACTAAAAAACATCACATAGGGAACTTTTTATCCCCATGTGATAAAAAAAAATTTTTTTTTTTGCAAAAAATAGTTACAAAAGCACATAAAATCCCCCCCCCCCCCAAAACATTGAGGCCTCCCACCCCCACATATACACAAGCACGAACGTAAACGCATGCGTCTGGGCGCTTACGTGTGAAAACGTCACGTGCGATACACATGTTACATATCGGAGTGAGAACAATAATCCTAACACATGACCTCCTCTGTAACACTAAACTAATACCCATAGGGGCTTCTGAAGCGTAACTTATAGAAAATATAGGGTACTGAAGTTTGTCGCCATTTCACGGAGTGCACAAAAATGTAAGGTTTGGCATATTGGGTATCTATTTACTCGTCGCAACCTTGTCTTTTATATTTTACCAGTTTGGGTAATTTATTGCGTTTATTTGCCCTACAATTCACGTTAATGTGTTTTTACTGAAATGTAACCTTTGTGGTAATATCATGTGACATAGAAAAATTGTAAATACCAATATTTTATTCTCTAGGGTGTCTGCTTTCAGAAAATACAGAATGTTTGGGTGTTTTGTGTAATCTTCAGGCCTACAATGATTTTTTTTTTAACATGTGTGCCAAAAACGCAAAAACAGCTCTGGCAGTGAAAGGGTTAAGATAATTTCTTCATGTATTCACCAATTGGCCAGTTCACTTATTGCTCGCTTCGTTTTCTCCCTTTGTATGTTTGAAATGTCAGTTAAAATCAACAAAGTACAGATCCAATGCAATTTATTGTAAGAAACATGCTAATACCTTATGCTCCTACCTAGGTTGGATAACATAATAAAAATTGCTTAAGCTGTTCTCATCCTTGATACTACGGATTAATATATCTGTGTAACCAATATGCTAGCCAGCATTTGTTTTGCTAATAATGTTCCTCTTGAATGGTTTGGTTTCTTGAACTGTCCAATAGAGACTGTAAAAAGTTTAAAATAGAACGGTCCAATTTATAAAACCGTGTTTTACAAATGTGCATTAAACTTCACTTGCTTCAAGACCCCGGATGAAGTGAAGCCCCATTCAAATGAATGAATTAAAACAAAAATGAGAGGAGGGGGTTAAGGTCATGACTGGCCTTCCCTTCAATCATGGGGTGCTCACTGCAGTGTCTTATGTAGAGACGCTCGTGGATACTGCAGAATTCACACCGTGTCCTGCATTTTATGAATGAATAAATGTCAACCCAGCAAGAAAGTCAGCAGGGTCATTAAGTAGTGGTGCGTGCGACAATAATAATTAAATTGTGTGGATGGAATGGAGATATCGTACTGTACACAGTTCCAACCCATTTCTCCAAAACGCACAAGTCAATAACAAAAATGATCCGATTGCGATCTCCGGTCTGTGGTAAGCATTCATGAGAGGTAGTACATTTGACAAAAAGAGAACAACCAGCTTAATGCAGACCTATAGGCAAATAATATAAAGTATGGCATCCAGAAATGTTAACGTTTATAGCAGTGCTTGTTTATCTGAGAACTACAGTAAGGTGTTAGTACTTGGAAGGAGCACGCACCTAGTGCATTACCAAAAGACATTTTTTCAAAAATAAAATCAATAAAAATGGATACTCACACGGTGGCAAATAATAGTATGCCATAAAAACACACAATGCTGAGCAGGGTAGACGCACATGTGCCAAATTCACATCACCGGGTATACAACTAATGCGTTTCGGGGCGCACCCCCTTCCTCAGAACTTTTTTTTGTATCAATCGGATTACCCTGTCTGAGGGAAGCATCCGCTCAGTTTTTGGAATTACCGTTGTCCTCGCTGTTCTACACTACAGAAGACCTCATAGTGCTGGAAGTGACTGCTTGACTGTCAGTACGTGTAAAACATTCATCCAAAGCATTGATGTTGTATTTCCTTCAGTGGGTTAAAGATGTTCCATATCCCTACCCACCTTTTCCCCATTTGGCAGCTGTCACAGCTCATGCCCACTGTGCACAGCCCCATCCCCCTGCTTGTAACATGCTTGTTCCCTACCTAATCCTGCTCTGCACACAGTGACCCAATGCACAATGACACTCCCCACTTGCCACAATGTTAAGAAGTAGTTTCCCAATTTATTTTCAAGGCTTCTGGAACACTTAGGAAAGTATGCTGTATAACCCAACCCCAGTCACACTTTACATTCAGGTAGTGCCAGAGCTGGACAGATAGGCTTCTATTTCTACCAAAATGATTAACCACTTCAATACTATGCACTTAGAACCCTTTACTACCAGACCAATTTTCAGTTTTCAGTGCTGTTGCGCTTTGAATGACAATTGCGCGGTCGTGCGACGCTGTACCCAAACAAAGTTTTTATCATTTTGTTCCCACAAATAGAGCTTTCTTTTGGTGGTATTTGATCACCCCTGCGGTTTTTATTTTTTGCGCTACAAATAAAAAAAGACCGAAAATTTTGAAAAAAAAAAAAAAAATTCTCTATTTTTGTCACAAAACTTTGTAAATAAGTAAATTTTCTCCATCACTGGTGGGCACTGATGAGGCTACACTGACGGGCACTGATGTGGCAGTACTGATTGGCACTGATGAGGCGGCACTGATGAGGTGGCACTGATGATGAGGCACTTATATGCAGCGATGATGAGCACTGTT
>BLSH010471533.1:71645-94238 GCA_018402905.1 Glandirana rugosa
GAGAAGAGAGGAGGGAAGCCAGCAGCACTGCGGTGCAGGGGAGCCAACACAGAAGGAATCCTGGGTAATAGGGGGAATCGGCATCACACATAGTGATTAAGATGTGCCCAGGCACACCCCCTGTGCACACCTATGGTTAAGGATGAATGGTCATATGCTGCACTCAATATTATTCTTAGACATATAGTCCTTATTTGTACTTTTAGATACACAAAGCAGATCCGTTTAAAGGAATGCAGCAGTATCATAATCTCCTATTTATCCCAGCATAAACATGTCAAAAACAGTCTGTTGAATAACTTGATCAAATACACACGCTAAAACTGAATTTGTTGAACTATCAAAACCAAGATCTATACAAAATCCATAATACCTGCCATTCCAAGTCTGATTAATAAAATTTGGTTACCAGCAGTGGCTGGTCAATAAAAAATAAGAAGAGAAAAAAAAAAAGTTAGCCCAACCCCCTAAACGAGGCCCCAGTAAATTCATTTTTTTTTTCTTCGGCTCCTTGCTGTCTGCTGACAGGAAGCAGTGAGCCTATTGGTCAGTCCTAAAAGTCTATGTATGTGCGCACATACATACATTAATTGGCTGCCATGAGCCAGTGACTGCCAGTGATTGGCTATGTCGTGGTGTGGTGGGCGGGGGCAGTTTGAGAGCAGATGACTCACGGAGAAGGTACATTGCTGTGTACTGGCTCTCTGTGTACTGCTTATAATACCTGTGTACTGGCTCCCTGTGTACTACCTACAATACCTGCATACTGGCTCCCTGTGTACTGCCTACAATACCCGTGTACTGGCTCCCTGTGTACTGGCTACAATACCTGTGTACTGGCTCCCTGTGTACTGCCTACAATACCTGTGTACTGCCTCCAAACCCTGTGTACTGGCTACCTATGTACTGGCTCCCTGTGTACTGGCTCCCTTTGTACTGCCCTCAATACCTGCATGCTGGCTTCCTGTGTGCTGCTTAAAATACCCGTGTACGGGCTCCCTGTGTACTGACTGCAATACCTATGTACTGGCTCCCTGTGTACTGCTTACAATACCTGTGTACTGGCTCCCTGTGTACTGCCTACAATACCTGTGTAGTGGCTCCCTGTGTACTGCCTACAATACCTGTGTACTGGCTTCCTGTGTACTGCTTACAATACCTGTGTTCTGGCTCCCTGTGTACTGCTTACAATACCTGTGTACTGGCTCCCTGTGTACTGCCTACAATACCTGTGTACTGGCTCCCTGTGTACTGCCTACAATACCTGTGTACTGCTTACAATACCTGTGTACTGGCTCCCTGTGTACTGCTTATAATACCTGTGGACTGGCTCCATGTGTACTGCTTATAATACCTGTGGACTGGCTCCATGTATACTTCTTACAATACCTGTGTACTGGCTCCATGTGTACTGCCTAAAATACCTGCATACTGGCTCCCTGTGTACTGGCTTCCTGTGTACTGACTAATACCTGTGTACTGGCTCCCTGTGTACTGCCTACAATACCCTGTACTGGCTGGCTCCCTGTGTACTGGCTACAATACCTGTGTACTGGCTATAATACCTGTGTACTGGCTACAATACAATACCTGCATACTGACTGCAATACCTGTATACTGGCTCCCTGTGTACTGCCTACAACACCCAAGTACTGGCTCCCCGTGTACTGGCTCCCTGAGCACTGACTGCAATACCTATGTACTGGCTCCCTGTGTACTGCTTACAATACCTGTGTACTGGCTCCCTGTGTACTGCCTACAGTACCTGTGTACTGGCTGGCTCACGTGTACTGACTGCAATACCTGTGTACTGACTGCAATATCTGTGTACTGGCTCCCTGTGTACTGCCCACAATACCTATGTACTAGCTCCCTGTGTACTGCTTACAATACCTGTGTACTGACTCCCTGTGTACTGCCTACAATACCTGTCTACTGACTGCAATACCTGTGTACTGGCTCCCTGTGTACTTTCTACAAATAGCTGTGTACTGGCTACAATACCTGTGTACTGACTACAATACCTGTGTACTGGCTACCTGTGTACTGACTGTAATACCTGTGTACTGGCTACCTGTGCACTGACTGCAATACCTGTGTACTGGCTCCCCGTGTACTGCCTACAATACCTGTGTACTGCCTACAATACTTGTGTTACTGGCTGCAATATACCCCACCTGTGATGCTGAGCTGTATACTGTGTCCTGTGATACTGAGCTGTATACTCCTGACACAATATGTGGCATACAGGGGACGGAGTGGGTGGATTCTATAAGGGGTGGGGCTTAGGACAAGTAGGAGGGATCAAAAAGGAAGGGCAGGTCCTGGCGCCCCCCTCATCCTAAAAATTCACCAGCCGCCACTGTTGGTTACACTAATGTATATAAAAATAAGAATCAGACAACAAACTTGTCTATATTACAAGACTCGGTGAGCTAAAACACATTAGATCCCCTAAGAAGAATATGCATAAAATTAATACTTTTCAGTTTAAGTGTGCCTGTCCAGCTTCCTGGCACTGCACCCTTCCGCTGCCCTAGCTGTCCACTTGCAGGGGTGCTTGGACAGGAGTTGTGCAAGAGGCCACATTTGTCATCTAAAGCTCCTCATATAGGTCTGTAACACCACCAGTCAGTCCATTTTTTGGCTTGGGGTAATACAATACTTGTCCTAGTATCAGAGGTCAGAGACTCTAGCTGCTGAATGTAGTTTCATCTAGAGCACATATGTCAAACACAAGGCCCGCGGGCTGAATGCAGCCCTCCAGGCCTTGTCATGTGGCCCTCGCATCCAGTTTTTCAGCTGGAATGTGGCAGAACTCCATTCTGCCACCTCCAACTTTCACCCTTTGCTTCCACTCCCTGCAAGGTGAGGCAAAGCCTCCTAAACTGGGAGGTACTAAAGCCAGGCAAGGTAGGAGAGAGATGCAAGGAAGCTTCGTGGAGGGGGTTGGTGTTTCACACTGTGCATAGAGCACCCCTAAACCCTAAAACCTAAATTCTGTACACAGCACACCCCTGAACTTTGTATGTAACACACTCCTGAACCCTGCACTCTGTACATAGCATAATGCTGAGTTCTGCACTCTGTACATAACATACTCTTGAACCCAGCACTTTTTAAGTATTACACCCAGATATAACCGGCCCTTTTAGGGCAACCATATGGCTAATACGGCCCTCAATGAAATGGAGTTTGACACCCCTGATCTAGAGCAACCTTCTTTTCCTTAAGGCACTCAAGACTAATCTAATGAACAGCTAACATAAATATAAAAACCCCACAATAGTTTGGTAACTAGGTGAAGTGGACACAATATTAGCAGACAGACAGAAACAATAGGTGACTCAATTAACAATGGGGATTTACAACTAGGAGGCACACAATGGGGTATTATACAATGAGAGAGACATCTTAATAAATGGATCATACAAAACAGCAGGATACATCAGCATCAGGTTGTTTGAAGTGGATATAATGTTCTGCTTAGAGTCTCTGAGTCTGGGGTGGGGGGGGGGGGGTTGAAGCAATCAATGCTGGTTGGGACACAGAGGCCCCAAATCTGTATCTAGGTCTTAGGTTCCCAGATGCTGTGTATTTCTGAAGAGACGTGGACCCAAATCTGAAGCAAAACCACTCCAAAAGATCCCCCAGACACACACCTCCCAAAAAACAGAGCCCCCTCAAAAGCCAGGGCCCATAGTCTATAGGCAAGAGGCTACTCTACAGTTCCCTGCAAAAGCTCCTGTCCTGCTTGGGTCTGTCACAAACTCCAAGGAAAGGAGGGCCAACAAGGTACAATACTTTGCTATAGCCTGGGTCTATAGTTTGAGTTAAAGGAAATCTAAGGCATACATTTTCATTGTATAACATCAGCATTGTGATAGCAATACAAACAATAGTTATTTTTTTACAATCCAATATGAGCTTACATGAAAAAAACTTTGCCTTTCTGAATTCTCTGCATTCTTTGCTATTTCTCCTCTGTTGGTTGCTTTCAGTTTTAAAGGCCTACATATCCCATTGTACCTCGCTGCCTGCAAGCTGTGATTACTGTACCAACTCAACCACTCAGTGCTTCTGTAGTTCAGAAGGCAATCCCTATGAATTCTGTAACACAGCAGTACCTATCAATAGGGCATAGTGACACTTGTCGCAGAATTCAAGAAGGTAAATGTGTGGGAATATTTACAAAGTAAGTTTACAAGGTTCAAGATCATCTAGATTAATACAAGTGTGCTAGAAATAATTTAAATAAAATATAGAATGTAAAATATGATTTTACATTTTGACCATAAATACTTTTTAAAGCGGTTCTATACTCATTTAAAAAGAAAAAAAAAACCTGTAAGGCAAAGGCAAAATGAGCTAGTATGCACAGCATACTAGCTCATTATGAAATACTTACCTCAGAACGAAGCTCTGTCAGGGCTGCATGGTCCCTGCAGAGGAAGCTGACCTCTTCCCTCAGGAGGGATCCTTCCAGGTTCACGACACCGGTGCTGTGAGCATATGCGCAGGAGCCCTTCGCCGAGACATCACTGCGCATGCACCCCTGACGTCAGCGGCTGCCTGCAAGGTGAATACCCCCTAAACCATACAGGTTTATGAAATATTCATTTTACCTACAGGAAAGCCTTATTATAGGCTTACCTGTAGGTAAATATGATATTTTAGGGTATACAACCACTTTAAGAGACCTGCCTTATTTAAACAGATACAATCCTAAACTTAGAGTAACATGTTAACGAGGACCTTACATCTATAAACTGTCTAAATAATGCATATGGAATGTCAATTGTCTTGCACCTGTTAGGCAGAACTTTTCAGAACTTTTTTCTTTCTTTCTCAGACATCACGGGATACCGAGCAGGCTACATATTCAATACATACGCCACCTATAGGTGAATGAACACTGGCAATCACCAAAAAAAAACAAAAAACAAAAACAGGAAGTTCCCCCTCCTATATAAACCCTCCCTACTGGGAGCACTTCAGTTTTTTCGCCAGTGTCTTGAAGGTGGATGGTCACTTCTACAGCTCTGTGGAGCTTCTATGCTGGTTCCCACACAGGTTCTTTTAGAATCAGGGACGGTTTTCATACCGGATCCATTTCAAATGGCATTTAAGCTAAGATAAATGGTACCTGGGCCTCGCCAAGAAGACAGAAGATACTACGAGGTTTTGCCTGTAAGCGACCATATATGGCACCGGATCCTGCGTGTAGGTAAACCTTGAACACTGAACCAAGGCATGCCTGCAGACTGCTGTACAGGTCCAAGGGAGAGGACCCTCAGAATGGGTAACCAGTCCTTGAAGGTCCTTTGGACACAGCCCGCCGTGATGGGTGAAGATTGGGCCTGTGATACTCCAGGCTCTGCGGCGAGAAGGGTGAGTGTTCCCTTTTTTCTCTTAAGAAGTAAAATCTTGCCTCGCCTTGTTTGTAAGGCTGCACTTGCAGTGTTGGCCACCGGGGGGGGGGGGGGGACTGTGAGCCTCAGCTGGATGTCTGATGTGTTTTGTGTGGTGGCCTCTGGGGGAGCTGTGTCCTAGCTGTATGGGGTATGGAGCTGTGGATGCTCTCAGGAGCGGGAGCGCGCCCGCGACACGGGAATGTGCACAGCAGAGCGTGCATATGGCGGTGACGGCAGCATTCCTCTGGCTTTTAAAATAGGATGCGGCAGCACAGGTATGGCGGCTTCCCAGGGGCACAAGCGATGCAGTTGAGACACAGAGCAGGCTATCTTGTCTCGGGATATCTGAGTTCGGTGGTGGGGGCAGCTGGCTGTCGGACAGGAGATGAGGCAGGGCTGGTAGAGGCTTAGAGGGCTGAGGCACCTACAGCAAACCATGTCGTCCAGGAAGTGCAGTGGGGGGAGTGCTCCTAAGGTACCCACAGCCCCGGAAGGGGCTAGTCGGATCTTTGCTGCTGTAGCCTCCCATGAGAGACCAGAGGTGACTGGGCGACCATGCCTGTCTGGTATAGTGTCTGCTACCTCATCTTCCACTTCAGCTTTTGTTACCAAAGAGGACCTGTCATCTGCATTATCTGGCTTAGAAAGCAAGCTGGCAGGAATAATTGCTGCTGTTACTCATGGTAACAAGAAGCAGGGCAGGTCTCCAGGGCCGGCTCTACCAATAGGCGGAGTAGGCGGCTGCCGCCTAGAGGCGCCTGGCCACTGTTGATTTGTCACTCGCTGCTCTGCATCAATTCATGTAATAGCTGACCTTGTCTGACTGAGATAATGAGATTGTATTAAAGCATGCCATTTGCAAATGTATATAGAAATAGTGACTGATCTGCTAAATACCCCCCTCCGCCCCCACCCCCCGTGAGGCTGTATTTTATGGGCACAGGTGACGCTGTATATGATGGGTACAGATGACACTGTATTTGATAAGCACAGGTGAGGCTGTATTGATTGCCGCTGGTGAAGCTGTATTTGGTGGGCACAGGTGAGGCTGTAATGATTTGCGCTGTCAAAGCTATTTGATGGGTACAGGTGAGGCTGTATTGATTGACGCTGTATTTGATGGGCACAGGGGAGGAGGTATTGATTGGCGCTGGGGAAGCTGTATTTGATGGGCTCTGGTGAGGCTGCATTTGATTGGCGCTGATCAGGTTAGGCAGGGGAAAGGGGGTGGGGTCAAGGGTGGGGCCAAGGGGGGAGGCAACATGTGTTTCGTCTAGGGTGTCAAAAATCCTTGCACCAGCCCTGCATGTCTCCATCTCCTGGCCCCCCTGTGCTGTAGCAGGAGTGGATGGATGAAGAGGAAGAGGTAGTGGTGGAAGATTTGGCTGAAATCCCAGCAGAGGAATCAGCCTAGGAGGAGTCTGAGACAAGTGATGGGCAGGAATCTTCAGGGGCTCAGTCACAAAAGCTACTCGCACATACCTTGACACGCAGAGTGTGCGCTGCTTTCGGGTTGCCTCCTGTACAGATCCCTGATAGATTTTTCTCCTCCTTGGGGTCATTGAAACCCTTCGCAGAGCTCTCGGGTGTTTCCTTTACGCCTACTATTGGAACAGGTGTTATACTCGGATTGGGAACACCCGGATAAAGTCTTTATTCCTCCCAAGAGTTTCCCCTTATTATACCCAAAGGAGGACATTTTTTTGAAAAAATGGGGAGTACCGGCAGTGGATGCCGCAGTATCTTCCCTTTCTAAAACTCTGACCTGTCCTGTTTCATGATTTTATAAATAAAGTTTGCCTGTTATGCAGTGAGCACTAGATGTGGCATTCTTATTTTCATGTATCGGGGAGCTGAGTCACGGAATCCTTTCTGGGAGATACTTCTTAAAGGAAACTTTCCCTATTGGTGCCCATGGTATGGAAGTCAAATGGAAGGGTTCTAAAGAGGAAGATTTCTTATCCCCCGCCTTCTTATGATCATCTGTATCCAGGAATAAGGTTATCTCTACACGCGCATTGTGGCTCCTGTAATGAGAGCCCATTAGGGAAGGTGAGCATTTAGTGTGGCTGGTGGAGGATCTGTGACACTTTACCACTTGTGTCTGCCTGTATCACATAGGCACACCGGGTGACATCGTACTAAAAAACAACAAAAAGGACTAATTGTAGTGTTTTAAGCGCTGCACTCTTTTTTTATTTTTGGACTTTGATTGAGGGGTTTTGATAAATTTCCTTTAGTGTTCAGCTGCTGCATTCATTCTTTGGTATTGCTGCGTGTTTGAATCTTTTATATTGGTTTCATTTAATTTATCACACATTCTAGCTGCAGTGATGGATGTTTTTCAATACCTGGAAAAGAGAGTTATTAATATTGGTGATGTGTTTTCTAGGAAAGTTTTAGATGACACATCAGGAGATATATTTTAATTGTTTAGAAAACTGGGCCATTTATTTGAAAAAAAGATTTAAGCATGGTGGGATATCACCACCTTTGAGCAGTACATCACAGCCAAATTAACCCCACGTAGGCTCAGATGGGATATCCCTGCAAATGATGGGTTGGTTGATGAAGAATCAATGAAAGAATGGGGTGACTTCTTTTGTAGGAAAGGATTGGAATTAATGGAGCTCCTATTGAAAAGGAAACAGAGAAGGATGAAAGCTCTGGAGTCTCAGATTCGGGAGCTGCAGACGAATCTCGAACCTTTTAAGGACACTGATGAATTTCTAAAACTTTCTAATGAGCCTAAAAGTAAATTAGCCAAATGGGACTTGGAGACCCAGATTAAGAAAAAAAAGAAGTTCATCAGGGATTTTAATGATTTCAATGGGGGCACCATATTCAAATGGCAAACAAAAATTACAACGGAAATTGAACCCAGGGAGATGGAATATTCCCAGGGGACAGAAGGGTATACCCCCACCCCAGGTGTTACCAATATCTCACAATTTCAGTACCCTGAGGATAGGGATCAATGGTCCCAATCTTTACCCCACACACCTAAACCCAATCAGTGGACTAAGGTGCGGAGGGGAGGAGGTAGGGGAAGAGGGGGGAGGGGGAAACCCCGCCACCCTGGGTATTCGGGGAATCATGGGAACCCCCAGCGAGATAACAGGGGACCCATTTACTATTCCCCTAGGAGACTGGACCCACCCTCTTATTATGGTTACCAACAGGGAACCCCCCAGGGGAGAGACCAGTGGAATAACCCCAGGGGAGGGAGAAATAGAGGGAGGGGAAGTGGATATTCAGTGCCCATTAATAACAGATTTGCTCCCCTCCAGACACATACCCAGAGGGAACAAGGGGATTTTCAGGAATCTCAGAATGGTCCCGGAGGGGGGAGAAGGGGCTATCACACGGAGGAGGAGTGGTGGCAACCTCTCCATATGGACCCACAACGGGAAGAGTTTTCCAGAAAACGAAAAGGAAAAGAGGAAGAAGGGGGGGTAAACGGATACAAAAGGCTAAAACCCCAGTAGGGGAAGGTATATTCAATTTAAGTGGTGTGGAATTGACTAGGGAAGAATTGCGAACCCTTGACAGGGGTTTGAAGTTCGCTCCAGTTCAAAATTTGAACAAATTTCAAACATATGTCAATATACACAAGTATATCCGTACTCTTAACCTTAAGAAATATTTTGCTGCCAATCCCATTAGTCATAGGATAGAAGTGGATGAGAGTGTGCATCACTCGAACCTACGCAACAAATCCACTTTTAATCCGGTGAATCGGGATAATAAATTTTTGGAGGTTTTCAAAAATAGTTATATCAGATTTGAATGTATTAAAGATCAGAAAAATCAACAATCCTCCTGATCTAAGTAAAGGGCTAAAGGATTTAGAGACCAGGAAGGATATAGTTATCAGGCCAGCTGATAAAGGAGGGGGCCTGGTCGTTCTCAGTAAAAGTTATTACCGATCTGAAATGGACCATTTATTGAGTGATAGGAGTACTTATCAGCTTCTGACTAAGGACCCGATGTTGCCCTTTAAGGATGAACTACACAAACTAGTAGAAGAGGGCAAGAGTAAAGGGGTCTTAACAAAAAAAGAGGTGCTTTATTTGGATCCACTCTTTTGTAGAATGCCTATTATTTATTTTCTACCTAAGTTGCACAAAGATGCCGTCAACCCACCTGGCAGACCAATAGTCAATGGTATTGACTCTGTGTCTGCCAGGTTGGGCCAATATATAGACGGTTTCTTGCAGCCGATTGTTGTCGCTACTAAGGCCTTCCTAAAGGATACTAAGCAAGTCATACAGTTAATGAGCGAGTTAAAACTTAACCCTTCAACTATCTTAGCAACAGCAGATGTAAGCTCGCTGTATACGATCATAGATCATGAAGCAGCTATTCTGTCAGTAAAGTGGGCTTTATCCTCCTCAGGTATTCCTATGAGGGTCAAGGAATTTCTAGTGGAAAGCCTACAGTTCTGTTTGAGTAAGAATTATTTTTGGTATAATGGGCAATTCTACCTGCAGACGAAAGGTGTGGCTATGGGGGCCTGTTCTGCTCCCAGTGTGGCTAATATTTTTATGGCCCACTGGGAGGAAGAAGCGGTGTTCGCCAATAGACCACCTGAATTAATTTGCTATAGGCGTTTTATTGACGACATTTTGGTTGTCTGGGAAGGTGAACCTGCAGGCTTAGAAAGATTTATGCATAGTCTGGACTTGAACTCCAGGAATATTTCTTTATCCTGGAATGTGAGCCATGAACGAAGTCTTTTTGGATCTAGACATTTTTGTAGAAAATGGTCATATAGGCATGATCAATCATGTTAAGCCCACCGATCGGAATGCCTACATACCCCTGGGGAGTTGTCACCACCACAAATGGTTGGACAACATCCCCAGGGGTCAGTTTATTAGGCTGAGGCGTAATTGCACTAAGGTTACTGATTTTCAATCACAGGCCAGTACTTTAGCAGCAAGATTCCAGCAAAAAGGATATGATAAGACCTTATTAGATACAGAAATTAGCAGGGTGGGAGCCTTGGACAGAACCAAACTTGTGGCAGACACAAGAAAACTGAATACAGGGGATGGTCAACAGTTCAGAATTATTTTGGACTATAACGTACATTACAAGAAAGTGGAGAGAATTATACAGCAGAACTGGTCCATCCTTAAATTAGACAAAGTACTTGGCCCTATGCTCCCAGATAAACCCCAATTTGTATATAGAAAGGCCCCCACCTTAAGGGACAAACTGGCTCCAGGGGTGGTAGACCCTCCCAGACAGGTGGAAAACCGGATTTTTTTCCTTCTTAAAAGGATTTTATGCTTGTGGACGATGGAAGGCGTGTAGGAGTTGTAGGTTTAACATCAAGAAGCGCAAATCATTTACTGCCACAGCAACAGGGAGGGAGTACCATATTAAACAGCTCATCACCTGTCAGACTATTGGGGTAGTTTATAGGCTTGAATGCAGCTGTGGTCATCAATACATTGGACGGACATCACGCCCCCTACATATAAGAGTGAGAGAGCATGTTAACAACATCCGAAAAGGTTTTAAAGACCATAATGTTTCTCTGCATTTTCGTAGACACCATAATAGAGACCCCAGTACACTTAAGTTTTGGGGGGTTGAGCATGTGCCCAAACACTGGAGAGGTGGTAATTTTATTAGGCAGCTTAGTAAAAGGGAATCATTTTGGATCCACCAAACTTCTGTAATGGCCCATGGGGGTTTGAATATTGAGTTTGATCTCAATTGTTTTATTTCTGATCGGTGACCTATATTATATTATGTTATTTTATTTAATGTGTATATTTTATTACCCCTCCTTCATGATTTTATAAGTTGGTTTATGGTGCTATCTTTATATATTTTATATATTTTTTTATGTGGTTATATATTTTATGGGGGCACACTTTTGAATTGTATTGGTGATAATGGTCGTAGACTATTAGTTTTTTATTAATGCATCTATGTTTGCTATAGTTGGAGACAGCGATGGCTGTGGGTTAATTATTAGTAGAACTATTAGTAGTCCTATCACATACTTCATCCCTGTTTTGTAAAATACTTTTTTCCTTTAATAGTGGCCCTGGTTATGGGCTATGGTTATAAGGGGTCTGGATATATTGGTAAGCCTTTACCCTGTATTCGGGAAAGAGGTGGGATCTATACCATGTAAGCCTTTACCCTGTATTCGGGAAAGAGGTGGGATCTATACCATGTAAGAAAGAACAGCGTTCAGCCTATGGGCTGCATAGTGCGGCGATATAAAGCGGATGTAAGCATCACTTCCCTATCCGCTGATGAAGCTCCGGTGGGATGACACGCGTACGGAATAGGGAAGTGACGTCATCCGCAGCCGCCGCTGTCTCCAAGTGTGGACGTCGCCTGGAGCGTCCACAACATCTGATGTACTCTTGGTCATATACACTCGATACAAGTATTTCCAAATGTGAGTACCCCCCTGTTTCATGATTTTATAAATAAAGTTTGCCTGTTATGCAGTGAGCACTAGATGTGGCATTCTTATTTTCATGTATCGGGGAGCTGAGTCACGGAATCCTTTCTGGGAGATACTTCTTAAAGGAAACTTTCCCTATTGGTGCCCATGGTATGGAAGTCAAATGCAAGGGTTCTAAAGAGGAAGATTTCTTATCCCCCGCCTTCTTACGATCATCTGTATCCAGGAATAAGGTTATCTCTACACGCATTATGGCTCCTGTAATGGGAGCCCATTAGGGAAGGTGAGCATTTAGTGTGGCTGGTGGAGGATCTGTGACACTTTACTACTTTTGACAGACAATTACTTATGCGTCCCCACACCCCCACTGTGACATCTTTCTAGGTTGATGAGTGAGCAGACCTCGCAGGCACTGTGCCTATATTCAGGAATCATATGAGTAAGTTAACTATAATTGGATTATACCAAAAATACTGCTTTCTTTTCCTACTTTTGGAAATTGTATTATTATAATCCTGTATTACAGATGAGTCTCAAATACCCTAATCTTCTGAAGAAGCGTGTACAATAAAAGAACGCGAAACATGTTAAGAGGAATCCCCAAGGCTGGACTGTGGGTTCAAGTGCCGGACTATACCAGCAGTTGTTGATTATTGAAGTATTCACCATATTCCCAGTGACATCATCAATGGAATTGTCTGTATATTTGTTTACTTACTATGTGGGCCATACTCATGCCCCCCAAAGCCACTGTGAGATGGGATATTAATGTACTTTATTACTGATAGGTATAGTCCCTAGCATATTTAGACCCACCAACCATGAGGGATTTCAAAGGGTTAATAGGCTTAATACGTCTCTACATTTAATGTTCTCTTGTTTTTATTGTCTTTTGGATTATACACTCACAATTGTGAGTTTTTTTAGAAATGCAAGTAAATAAAACAAAAATTTTCTTATGATTATCGGCTCCTGTGAAGGATTCATTGTATGGTACCCTTAAAGTCCCAGGCGCTATCCTCTGTTTCACTTTTTTCATTATGATTCAGGGACGTGGTACCCCAATTACATAATATAGGTCCCTGGCAGTCACCCAGGTGGACTTTAACTAATTCTCTATTCTCAATTGATTTAGGGTGGGAGCACCCCTAGCAATCTCACAGTGGCTTTAGGATTAAATGCAAGTAGTTGAATACATCCATGATATAAATGAGTATTTGCTGAGCTAAGAACTAATTGAGTGTGTCGTTTCAGCTACTGACCATGGACTTTGTGGGCGAGGCATGGGTGGGGCTGATGTCTGAATTTCAGACTCAACCCAACCCAGAAACTCGTAATGAAACAAATCTAATACAATATATGGGAAAACTGAAAAGAATACTTAAGAAAAAGTCCAATTTATATTGGCATACTGAATTTTTTAAATATTACCTACAGGAAGAAATATGCCCCCTAGGCCTAAGAGTCCAGGTGTACCCCTCAATTGCGGAGGTTACACCGGATTTTAAAAAAGCATGGGAGGAAACCCTCACGAAATGCAGCCTTAAACTGATGTCTCTATTGGTGCTGCAACATGAAAAAGACATGAACGCTATTGACGAAGAACTAAATACAATTAATGAAACATATGAGAGAATTAAGGAACACCCACAGTTCGAGGCCAAGCACCAAGAGCTGAGGGAATTCCTTAATAGACTAAACAAGGACATAGTCTCCAAAAAACAGTCCAAATTCTGTAAAGATAAGGCAGCGTTCACCGAGGGCTATGCCTACCGCTGGCCGTCCGCCCCAAGTGGCCGTGGTCGACCGCGGGGGAGGGGGCCCCCTGGTGAACATAGGAATTCCAACACAGCAGATGAAGGTACAGGCATGGAATCGGACTCATCTATTTCCTCTTATAATTCACAGAACCAACATGGATCTCTCACGCACCGGCAAGGTTCGAACCATCGAGGTGGACGTAAGTGTGATCACCATGGTGAAGGGTATGACACGGTACACACATCCAAACGCAAACCGAATACTACCCATTCCTCGCACCTTCCCCCCCAACGCACAACGTGGTGGTCCCAATGGTGAAAGCCCTGGCACACCCCTCACTTCCCCACTTAGTCGACCCACACACCTCGGTCCCCTAGCAGCCCAAGCACTGCAAATCTTCAAAACCCACACATCCAACACTACACAGCAACGCAGGAATTCCACCAAAAACACACCACCATCACCCCACGTACAAGGGGGTTTTTTACCGGGAACGCTGCCCCATACAACCGGGCGGCAGGGAACACTGGATCCACACGTAACTCGCAACACACCAACTATGGAGGAACTCGATCAGGGACCCAATCTACCTATCAACCACAATTAGACGAATTGAACATTATTAATCTCACCCCCTTTGTTCTATCTAAGGAGGAAATAGAGGTCATTAAACTAGGCCTGAGCTTTTGTCCTTCACACAACATAGATAAATATACAACCATCAAAGACCTACACCTTTTTTGTAGGAACCTTACATACAAATTTATGTTTGACCCAGAAAGACAGCGACTTAAACGTGATAAAGAACTCACGGAAAGCATGAGAGATTTCACGATGCAAGATTTTAGAGTTCTAAGAGATCTCATATTCCTCTTAGAGGAAAATGAAACAGGTCAAAATAATACTTCTGAGTCCCCTAAGGACTCAGAGGATATTATTGCTAATAAATTTAAAAATAAATCGCAGCGTTTCCCAGACCTGAACACAAATCCACATATATGGGCATTTCTAACTTCGGTAGTGGTGGATATTAAACAGCATCAATTCAGTGTAAAAACCCCACAAAACCTAACACCTCCCCTACAAGCAGGCCTACAGTCCCTACAGCAGAGAAAGGACATTGTCATCAAGCCCTCGGATAAGGGAGGAAACATAGTGCTAATGACACGCTGCTATTACGAACAGATGTGCAAAAAAATACTCTCAAACAAGAAATGGTACAATATAATTAGCCCGGAAAGATCAACACAATACATTGTAGAATATAAGGAACTGATCGGTACAGCCTATGCTCAGTCCTTGATTGACAAAGAAACATATGATTTTTTAAACGTACAATTCCCGAGACTGGCAACATTCTATGCACTCCCTAAAGTGCACAAAGACCTAATCCAACCACCGGGACGACCTATCGTGTCAGGAATAGGAGCCCTATGTGAGAACGCCAGTCGGCTGGTTGATTTCTTCCTAATGTAGCATGTCATTGGCCTCCCCTCTTATGTGAAAGACACCCTCGACCTATTAAAACACATCGAGAGCCTTGAGATACCTAAGGGCTCTCTCTTGGTCACTCTCGATGTGGAGGCGTTATATTCGAGCATTCCCCATGAGAAGGGAATAGACACGGTACGCTCCTTTCTCATGGAAGCAACCAACACCCAATGGGATTTTAATGAATTTCTATTAGACCTGTTGCGGTTTATCCTAACCCACAACTGGTTCGTATTTGACAATACCCACTACCTCCAGGTACAAGGCGTAGCTGTGGGCACATGTTGTGCACCAGCCTACGCCAACTTGTACCTGGGGGGGTGGGAAAGGGAGGTGTGGCAGTCGGACAGGTTGGAGGGGTTTGTACAGCATATCCTATGCTGGTACCGATATATAGACAATATTCTTCTAATTTGGACAGGATCGGAGTCCTTACTCGTGGAATTTGTACAGGCACTGAATCAAAACCCCTCCAACCTAGTCCTCACACTGTCATACCATCCCTCTATCATCAGCTTCCTAGACCTTGAGATTTTTTTTTAGATCATGCAGGCTGTTTGGCTACAGATTTGTTCCGTAAGCCTACAGCTGGGAACACTATCTTACATGCCACCAGTGCACATCCACCCACATTGATACGTAGCATTCCATATGCCCAATATATCAGACTAAAAAGAAATTGCACACACACAGAAGACTTTGAGAAACAAGCAGCAGGGCTTCGCCATAGACTTCGACGGAGAGGCTACTCGAAGACCCTCCTGCGAAAAGCATATAACAGGGCTTGTCGACAAGATCGACAGTCCTTGCTATATAAAACAAAGAGAGGCCCACGAGGTAACACTGTTAAATTTGTGACCCAATTTTCCACCCAACATTGTGAACTGAGACAAATCCTGGGCAAGCACTGGCATACTCTGAGACAAGATCCCATAGTCTCGAAGTATGTCAGGGACGCCCCGGACCTAGTCTTTCGGAGGGCACCATCCATACGTGGCTATTTAACAGCAAGCCACTATGTGAGCGCACCCCACACTCAATCCTTGAGATGGGGTACGTTCCAATGTGGGCACTGTGACATATGCCCATGGGTTCAGGAAAATACAAAATATTTATTACCAAATGGCCACACATTTTATCCCAGATTTCATGCGAATTGTGAAACAGAAGGGGTGATATACCTTATGAAGTGCATTTGTGGTGCATTTTATATAGGCAAAACCTTTAGGGCATTTAAAAAGCGAATACAAGATCACATATACTACTCGTCAGGAGGTAAAATGATCACACCAGTCAGTCGACATCTAGACTTATATCACAAATACGATACAAGCTGTGCCTCCTTTGTGGTCCTAGAAGTGGTCCCACAGGACCCCAGAGGAGGAAATTGGGATAGGAGAATTCTACAAAAAGAAACCCTCTGGATTGAACGACTGAATGCCACCCATTTCCCAGGGTTGAACGAGATTTGCTCGTACAAACCATTTCTATAATTTATATAGGAAAATCTAAATAATTTTCCCCCCTTCCTTCCCCCCCCCCCCCTATTTTTCTCCTCTCCCCCCCCCTCCCTGTATTCCCCCTCCCCTTCTCCCTTTCCCCCCCCCCTTCCCCTTTGAGCCCTAGGCTAAATTAGGGCATATATGTACATATTTTCATTTCTCGATTTTCGGGCTTCAGTTCCATAAAGTTATGAGTAGTTGTCAATTAGGGACACAATTACATTAATTATGTTTCAACTAAAATACTTAACCCTTATAAATTGTAAGGTCCAAGGATGTATGCTACAATGACTATCTGTTTTTGCATTATGGCTATTGGTTCTTCAAACAATATGTATATATGTTTCCTCAATGTACCAGTGTCATCTGCTCTACTTTTTGACCACTAGGTGTCATTCTATGCACCGGCCCCTTGTCTCTCCCTCCCTTCTCTTTCTGACTAGGCAGGTCGAGCTGGGCCGGTTCTGGGGTGTGCGGCTGAAGGCGCCGTACACCCTGTGTCCTTTCTCCTCCCTCCGGGGTCTTTAGGGCACTCAGGGATTGTGCGGCGCTCCCCCAACCCCACTCATTGAGGGGCTCTGGGGGAATTTCCCGAGTCAGCTATGGCGCGTGCCGTGCGCATGCGCCATGACAAGTGACACAGCCGGGCCGGAAATGACGCACGGAGAGGAGAGGAGTCTCCCTCCGATGACGTCAGGGCTGGGACACATAAGATGGCGCCGCTCCGTGAACAGGCCACACACCTGTGTCGGACGGACGCCTGTATACATCTTCTTACACCTGATCTGGTAAGCCGGAGAAAGCTCCAATCCCTAAGGCACAAGTAGACTTGCTGTCTTTTAGATATCCAGTTACTCCATTTTTATTCCCCTCCGGGGGGATGGTTAATTACTTTGTCACTTTTTTCTACCTAGAGTAAGCAATTTTGGGATGACTGGCAATCTTTTTTATGGGAGCTAGTGTCATTACTGAAAACCACTCACCACAGCTATTCCCTATAGCTATTTATATCTCAGCCAGACGCGGTGTAAGCTTTTTGGAAAGAGTATTGAACCAGGCGGATTGGCCTCTACCTCGTCAATTCCAGGTATTTCTAAATTTAACCATACGCTTACGGCAGTAAAGGCTATATTGATATGCTAATTCTTTTACATTAGGAAGACATTATATCCATAGAGACGACCACTTAGTGGCTATAGTTGTTATTACAACACCGTCTCTAATGACGATTTTTTGGGCTCTCTGGGGGTTAAGATGTAATATGCTTCAGGCATAACAAATATATTATCTTATTATTCTTATACTGAATGTCAACAAAAATACTTTTGACAGACAATTACTTATGCGTCCCCACACCCCCACTGTGACATCTTTCTAGGTTGATGAGTGAGCAGACCTCGCAGGCACTGTGCCTATATTCAGGAATCATATGAGTAAGTTAACTATAATTGGATTATACCAAAAATACTGCTTTCTTTTCCTACTTTTGGAAATTGTATTATTATAATCCTGTATTACAGATGAGTCTCAAATACCCTAATCTTCTGAAGAAGCGTGTACAATAAAAGAGCGCGAAACATGTTAAGAGGAATCCCCAAGGCTGGACTGTGGGTTCAAGTGCCGGACTATACCAGCAGTTGTTGATTATTGAAGTATTCACCATATTCCCAGTGACATCATCAATGGAATTGTCTGTATATTTGTATACTTACTATGTGGGCCATACTCATGCCCCCCAAAGCCACTGTGAGATGGGATATTAATGTACTTTATTACTGATAGGTATAGTCCCTAGCATATTTAGACCCACCAACCATGAGGGATTTCAAAGGGTTAATAGGCTTAATACGTCTCTACATTTAATGTTCTCTTGTTTTTATTGTCTTTTGGATTATACACTCACAATTGTGAGTTTTTTAGAAATGCAAGTAAATAAAACAAAAATTTTCTTATGATTATCGGCTCCTGTGAAGGATTCATTGTATGGTACCCTTAAAGTCCCAGGCGCTATCCTCTGTTTCACTTTTTTCATTATGATTCAGGGACGTGGTACCCCAATTACATAATATAGGTCCCTGGCAGTCACCCAGGTGGACTTTAACTAATTCTCTATTCTCAACTTTACCACTTGTGTCTGCCTGTATCACATAAGCACACCGGGTGACATCGTACTAAAAAACAACAAAAAGGACTAATTGTAGTGTTTTAAGCGCTGCACTCTTTTATTTTTGGACTTTGATTGAGGGGTTTTGATAAATTTCCTTTAGTGTTCAGCTGCTGCATTCATTCTTTGGTATTGCTGCGCTGTTTGAATCTTTTATATTTGTCCCGTGGATAATGCTCAGGGATTTAAGGAGCCGGCTGACAAAAAGTTGGAACCCTTATTGAAAGCCTCCTTCGCCCTAGCAGGCTCGGCCATTCAGATAGCAGTCGCTGAAATAGGGGTATGCCAGGCCTTGAAGGATCAAGCCATGCATACAGGCGAGGAAGGAGAAGAGGAGGAGTCTCTTAATTTACCACAGGCTTTATGTTTTGTGGTAGATGCCTTGAAGGACTCTATACAGCAGGTCTCCCGAATTGCTCTCTTATCTGTGCATATGCGCAGGATTCTTTGGTTAAAAGAATTGGTCGGCTGAGCTTCCTTGTAAAAGGTTGCTGACAGGATTCCCTTTTCATGGCGAGCGCCTGTTTGGGGGAAGATCTGAATAAATATATCCAAAAGATCTCTGGTGGTAAGAGTACTCTTTTGCCAGTAAAAAAGCCAGCTAAGCGGGCCTTCTTTTAAGCCTTCAGCTGCGGTTTCCTCTGAATTTTTAGGATCTACGCAGTCGCAACGGCCTCAAGGTCCTGAGTTTAGGGGAAAACAGCAGGGCCAGGGACAGAAGAGACCATGGGCCCAGAGGTCCTCCAAGCCTAAAGCCAAACCTTCCCTGTGAAGGGGCGCCCCCCACTCACTCGGGTAGGGGGAAGGCTGTTGCTTTTTGCAGGGGTATGGCGGGACATCATCCGAGACAACTGGTTGGGATCCCTAGTCTCTCTAGGCTACAAGCTGGAGTTTCGGGATTGGCCCCCTCAGAGGTTCCTGAGGTCAAGGTTGCCTGCAGATCTGGTAAAAAAGGATCAGCTACTCAAAGTATTAAGTCATCTGACCCTGCAAGGTGTAATTTTGGAGGTTCCAAGAACAGAGAGGGGCACAGGGTTCTACTCAAACCTGTTTACTGTGCCAAAACCAAATGGGGAGGCATTTTGGATCTAAAGGCCTTAAACCAGTTTCTGGTAGTACGGTCGCTTCGAATGGAATCCATTCCGTCAGTACTAGCCTCTCTTCAAAAGGCAGACTTCCTGGTGTCAATAGACATCAAAGATGCCTATTTACATGTGCCAATCTTAACTCCTCACCAGAGGTTTTTACGCTTTGCAATAGGACAGCGGCATTACCAATTTGTGGCTCTGCCATTCAGTATTGCGACAGCACCCAGGGTCTTTACAAGGGTGCTGGCCCCCGTTTTGGGGTTTTTCAGATCAAAAGGGGTCTTGACCTCGGGTTACCTGGACGACCTTCTGATCAGGGACCAATCCAGGGAGAGGCTCAAATTCAGTCTGGCCTTGACAGTCCAGGTACTAGAAAGCTTGGGTTGGATCATCAACCGGGGCAAATCCTCCATGGTTCCGGTACAATGCCTGGAATATGTGGGTCTGTAATTGGACACAAGGCAGGCAAAGGTTTTCCTACCCGTAAGGAAGGTCAATGATCTCAGGGACCTGGTGAGGCGGGTAAGAGATCAGAGACATCCTTCAATTTGGCTCTGTATGAGTCTGTTGGGCAAGATGGTATCCTCCTTCGAGGCTACCATATACGGTCAATTTCATTCCAGGGAAATTCAGAGGAACATTCTGGCAGAATGGAACAAGAGTTCAGTCTCTGGATTGCAACATGACCTTGACCCCCAGGTCGCGGCACAGTCTCGGTTGGTGGTTGGTTCACAAGGACCTGACTCGGGAGGTCTTTTCTCCCAGTTTTCTGGGAGATTGTCACCACGGACACCAGCCTCTCAGGTTGGGGGGGCAGTTATGGAAGACCTCACAGTTCAGGGAAGATGGTCTCAGGCAGAGCAGCAACTTCCCATATACATCTTGCTGGGGGCCATTCGGCTAGCTCTGAAACATTGGACAGTCAGGTTACGGGGTCCCCTGGTGAGGGTACAGACAGACAATGCCACAGCAGTGGCTTATATCAACCACCAGGGTGGCCCCAGGAGCAGGGGGGCCCACGAGGAAGTGAGTATATTGCTCAAATGGGAAGATCATCATGTGCCAAGGATCTCGGGCGGTTTACATTCCAGGGGTGGAGAATTGGAAGGCGGACTTTCTAAGTCGCCAGCAGGTCCTGTCAGGGGAATGGTCCCTGCATGCCGAGATTTTTCAAGAATAATGCCGGCGCTGGGGGATGCCAGAGGTGGATCTGATGGCTTCTTGGTTCAACAACAAAGTCCAGCGGTTCATATCCAGGGCAAGGGATCCCTTCACCACCGGGGTAGACGCTCTGGTGTTTCCTTGGGATCAGTTCTCGCTAATGTACGCTTTTCCCCCTGTCGCCCTACTCTCACATTTCTTACGCAGGATTCGGGAAGAGATGGCAGCAGTCATACTGGTAGCACCAGCATGGCCCAGGAAGGCCTGGTAACCAGAAATAGTCAGGATGGCAGTAGACGGTCCTTGGCGGATGCCGATGTGCCCGGATCTGTTATCCCAGGGGCCTTTGTTTCACCCGAATTTACCTGTGCTAAATTTAATGGCATGGCTATTGAACCCACAGTTCTGAGAGAAAAGGGGAATCTCAAGGGCAGCCTTATCTACCCTTATTAAAGTGAGAAAGATCTCCACCAGGAGAATTTACCATAGGGTCTGGAAGACCTACATTGGATGGTGTGAGGCCAAAAGAATGGCACCCGCGGATATGCAAACGGAAGGATTCTGCCCTTTCTTCAAACCGGAGGGGATTCGAAGCTAGCCTTGTCTACTATCAAGGGCAGGTCTCGGCCTTATCTGTGTTTTTTCAGAGACCTCTGGCTACACACTCTTTGGTCAAGACTTTTCTTCAGGGGGTAGCACATGTAGTACCACCAGTGACATGCCCTCCCTGTCCTTGGGATCTGAATCTTGATCCTTTTGGTTCGGAAGTTAGCTTTCCTGGTTGCAGTTACCTCGGCTAGGAGGGTTTCAGAGTTAACAGCTCTCTCCTGTAGGGAGCCTTATTTAAGGTTACATCAGGACAAGGTGGTGTTTCGCCCCCTTCCGTCCTTGCCATAGGTGGTGTCAGCCTTTCACCTCAACCAGGATATTGTGTTACCCTCCTTTTTTCCACATCCTACCAGTGGTGTAGCGTGGGTTGTCAGCACCCGGGGCAAGGCAAGTAATTTGCGCCCCCTAACCCGTCGATAATTTTGCAAAAAAACCCAAATTTCTTACTTTTTGCTAAAATACAAATCCAAAAAAAAAAAAATCTATAAAACATTTTTTTTTCATCGGTTTTGGCCGATTTATATTCTTCCTCATATTTGTGATAAAAAAAAAAAAATCGCAATCGGCGTTTGATTGGTTTCCGCAAAAGTGGTCACGTTTATGGATGATGAGAATTAATTTCTGGGGTTTTTATTTTACTAGTAATGGCGGCGATCTGCGATTTTTAGCGGTACTGCGATATTTCAGCGGACATGTTGGACCATTTTGACACTTTTTTGGGACCATTGGCATTTATACAGCGATCAGTGCTATAAAAATGCACTGATTACTGTGTAAATGCCATTGGCAGTGAAGGGGTTAACCTGCAGGGGGCGCTCTAAGGGTTAACTGTGTTCCCTCAGTGTGTTCTAACTGTGTGTGGGCTGCCCTAGCAGGGGAAGGGAAGTGATCACAGCCCTTCCCCCTTCACAGAACGGAGGTCCGTGTTTACTTACATGGACCTCCGTTCTTTCACTCCGGGGGG
>BLSH010471534.1:2893-24743 GCA_018402905.1 Glandirana rugosa
TATCTCGGGTTTCATATAACTCTACTTAGAAATAGGTCCACCTACCAGGGCGACAGAGGTCTGTCTATGAGGAGTCCACCATTCAACGTGAGTTCCACAACCTATCTTTTGTTTTTTTTGCGTTATCACATTATGACATACGTTTTCATAAATAACGCGGTTTTCCTTATTTTATTATGAGTGTTATACTATCCATTTGGTCTCGAGAAGTTTGTTTACACTGTCTCCCCAGTCCTTTGGGCTGCGCAAAGCCGAGTCTTTCGGCAGTAGACCCCATATTGGGGGGAGACAGTGATGGGAATAAATATTATTTGGGCTTTACATGTTCTTGTGCGGGGAATGCCCCGATTTTGGCCTACAGATTATAAATAAGGGTAGTGACAGAGGGGGGTTATACCCCAGATGACGGCTTTCTGAGCCGAAACGCGTCGGGTTTCCTGACCCCTCTGTCACATTTGTTTGAAGAGCTCTGGTTTACCTATCATATTGTGAGTATTATTTTATTCCTTTTGGCGCAATAAATACTTTTGCATACAGTATTACACTATTGCGTTTTTTTTGTTTTCTATCCAACACCTTGAGTGCAACTTACCACCTGAGGAGTATCTGTCTGGAGACAGCGGGACCATCCACCTGGATAAAGATTCATCTCAATATACTTTGGGCTCTATAGATGGATGACATCGCTTCTAGCATCTTTTTGGAACCAACTACCTGATCTCAACACACTACCCGATTGGATTCGGATGACAGCTGAGGACCATCCGTGGGTCTACCATTTGACCATTCGCGCATAGCCTTTGGGCTTCTGGTAAGCGTACACCCATACTCTATTTGGATTCATCATATACCCTGTTGCCTTGTCATATTCTCACAGGATTTACATTCTTTGGAACTGTTATAGGATTTGCATTGATTAATGAAGTGTCGATAAGACATATTGCATTACCTGTGTCCCTTCAGCGGATTCACCATCTGTATAGGATCCTGTGGTTATAATTATTATTTATTCATATTTTTAAAGGGGCGCTGCAAATATTTTATGGACCACTAAAAGAAAGCTCTATTTGTGGGAAAAAAAGGACGCAAATTTTGTTTGGGTACAACGTCGCACGACCGCGCAATTGTCAGTTAAAGCGACGCAGCGCCGAATCGCAAAAAGGGCTCCGGTCCTAAAGCTGGAAATCCTTCCGGGGCTGAAGTGGTTAAAATGTTCCTAAAGCACTCCCATTTTTCCTCCATGTTCAGTGTTTCAAGGATTTGGGCCCACTTAATATCCTGTAGCATTGAGCACAGTTTAGAAAAGTTGGCTCTTTTGAAATAGAGTGTTCTGTACTTCTCGTATCTCCCTTTCCTATGTTTTATGCTGAATGTAATGCACTCGGTGATACTTTTATTTAACCACTTGGCACTTAAACCCCCTTCATAACCAGACCAATTTTCAGCTTTCAGCACTCTCATATTTTGAATGACAATTACTCAGTCATGCAACATTGTACTCATATGAAATTTCTGTCCTTTTCTTCATACAAATAGAGCTTTCTTTTGGTGGTATTTAATCACTGCTGGGTTTTTTATTTATTGCGCTATAAATGAAAAAAGACCGCAAATTTTGTAAAAAAAAATAGCATTTTTCTTAATTTGTTATAAATTTTGCAAATTAATAATGTTTCTTCATACATTTTTGCTAAAATTTATACTGCTACATATCTTTGGTAAAAATAACCCAAATCAGTGTATATTATTTGTGAAAGTCTACAAGCTATGGTGGCAATCATTGAAAATTGATCACACCTGATGTACTGACGGCCTATCTCATTTCTTGAGACACTAACAAGCCAGAAAAGTAAAAATATCCCCCAAATGACCCCTTTTTGGAAAGTAGACATTCCAAGGTATTTAGTAAGAGGTATGGTTAGTTTTTTGAAGTTGTAATTTTTCCCCACAATTCTTTGCAAAATGAAGATATTTTTTTTCACAAAATGGTCATGTTAATAGGTTATTTCTCTCACATGGCATGTGCATACCACAAATTACACACCAAAATACATTCTGCTATTCCTCAGGAGTATGGCGATACCAAGTGTGTGAGACTTTTACACAGCCTGACCACATAGCCTGGCCCAACATTGAAGTAGTACCTTCAGGCGTTCTAGGAGCAGAAATTACACATTCCATTTCTTAACCACCTATTACAATTTTGAGCACCATGACAATGGAAATGCCCACAAAATGACACCATTTTGGAAAGCTAACACCCCAACATATAATCTGTGAGGCATAATGAGTCTTTTTAATGGTTCATTTTTTCCAGAAGTTTTTGGAAAATGTGGGAAAAAGATGAAAATGCATTTTTTTTTACACAAAGTTGTCCATGTATAAGATATTTCCAACACATAGCATGTAAATAGCAAAAATGACACCCCAAAATGCATTCTGCTACTCCTTCTGAGTATGGCGATAGCAAATGTGTGAGACTTTTACATAGCCTGGCCCAACATTGAAGTAGCGCCTTCAGGCTTTCTAGGAGCATAAATTACACATCTCATTACTCAACCAACCACCTATTACACTTTTGAAGGCCCTGGAGCATCAGAACAATGGAAACGCCCACAAAATGATCCCATTTTGGAAAGCTAACACCCCAACGTATAATCTATAAGGCATTATGAGTCTTTTGAACGGTCCATTTTTTTCCAGAAGTTTTTGGAAAATGTGGGGAAAAAATGAAAACACATATTTTTTTTTACACAAAGTTGTCCATTTATAAGATATTTCCAACACATAGCATGTACATAGCAAAAATGACACCCCAAAATACATTCTGCTACTCCTCCTGAGTATGGCGATACCCCATGTGTGAGACTTTTACACAGCCTGGCCACATACAGAGGCCCAACATCCAAGGAGCACCATCAGGTGTTCTAGGGACAAACATTATGCATCTAATTTCCTGACAACCTATCACATTTTTTAAAGCTCTTTATATTTCTAACATATAGCATGTACATACCAAGAATTACACCCCAAAATACATTCTGCTGAGCAAAGGGTAAACAAAAGATTACCTGTGAGTTTAGTAGTGCCGTTGTCCACAGGAGGAGAGCCCTGATCCAGGCAGCAGGCAGGGACATGGTCAGCGACGTCGAACTGAATTGTCCAGGCAGCAGGCAGGAATATTGTCCATAGTCCGTACCGGCAGGGATACTGTCCATATACATAAATAAATAAGTTGCGCTAAATAAGTAAATATAAATAATTGCTTGCTGTGAAGGATAAATCAATGTGAAAATAATGACTCAGATATAGATCATCACGAAAACATAAGTGCACATGAGGAAATACTTCCAAAGTAAAAAATGCAAAAAAGTGCAAAAAGTCTGAATGAAACAGTCTTAGATAAAGTCCAGATTAACTGTATATGAAATGATTCCCGGAGTTAAGAGTTGAGACCAGCGAATAAGTAAATAAGTCCACCAAAGGCATCAAGAAGAGACAACCCGACCACCAGCAAGGACATGCACACCCTAGGTGTTGTAGGGAGATACCCTTACCAGACTCTGTGGACACACTATCGCTAGTGGGTCTGATACACCAGCAGATATTACCCTCTGCAAGGTATACGGAGGCAAACTTCTTCCTCTAGAAAAGTCCGGTCTCACAAGCAGCGATTAAATTGTCCCGGTTCACCAATATAGAGCAACATAAAGCAGAGAAGACTCCATAGCGTGAATCCGTTACGATAAATTTATTAGAAATGCAGAAAGGTACTCACAATTTGATAAAGGAATTCAAGCGTAAAAAGCCAGCACAAACGATAAAAACAGTACACATCCCCGTGTCCCGTAATGCGTAGGCGTGGTGAGGTCAGTCCGTAGCTCCGCCCGACATGTTTCGCCATACGTGACGTCTTCCAGGGGCCCCTATTACCAGCAGTGCCAAAATATTGATCCTGGTAGTAGGCAGGAACAGGATCCATAGTACAGGTAGCAGGCCAGGAAAGAATTGGGGACAGAGGTAGAGCCTTCTCCCACCCAAATCTCTTTGAAGCCTCCGAGTCTCCAGACTCTAATCCGGAAATGAGAAAATGAAAAATTTAGTTTTTTCATCCGGAAAAAAATTCTGGAGCCCCTCACATATGTGAGACCCCTGTGTGTGAATCCCATTACTCCAGCAGCAGGCTAAAAGATCAGTCCAAGAGGTAGGCAAAAAAATGTGGTCAACCAGTCCAGGGTCAGTTCCAGAGCAGGCAGAGGTATGTTTACATTAAGCAGAAGTGTGGTCGTATAACAGGCCATGGTCAGTTCCGGAGCAGGCAGAGGTATGTTTACGTTAGGCAGAAGAGTGGTCGTATAGCAGCCCAGGGTCAGTTCTGGAGCAAGTAGAGGTATTTTTAGCGTGAGGCAGAAGCGTGGTCGTATAGCAGGCCAGGGTCAGTTCCGAAGAAGGCAGTGGTATGGGCAGTGCAGTGCAGTGGCATAAGGGGTGTGGCTGTAAATGACAATTACGTTTACCATACTTCACTAATAATGTAGTGAAGTATGGTAATGGCGGAAACAGTCACCTATACAGAGTGGGATTGGGAAGGGTGTTGGGGACAAAAATACACGGTGTCTCTTTTACCACCTCTTTTGGAGCACACCCGGCATTTTTCTGGTGTCTTTGGCCTGTTTCACTGATGGGGAGTTTTTGACGTTCTTGTAGTCTGCTCACTGAATCCGAGCGAATATTTTCTGGTGGGCCTTCAGGGTACAGTTTAACCCCATATCAGGCCCTTTTGCTGGGGATGAACTGTTTTATGGCCAGCCTGCCTGTGAATTTTACAAGGGACTCGTCAATAGAGATGTTTTGGTTGGGGGTATATAAAAGGGGGCGAATTTTAAATAATTTATCGAAAGCTCATTTCGGGGAGGGCACTGTGCGTTGTCATTATAGTGGAGGAACCGCATAATTATAAGGTATCTTGACCTTGGCATGAGGGATGAATAGATTGGCATGTGGTGGATGGGTTTGGTAGCCCAATAGGAGTACAGTTCATTTTTCTTTGTGATTCCCATATTAAATGTTAGGCCTAGAAAAAGTCTAAATTCCTCCACTGTAAGTTCTCTCCATTCAAAGGGTCGGGCATAACTAGAACCAGGGTTGTTTGCGATGAACTGCTAGGCATAAAGGTTGCACTGGGCCACGATGGATGACAGAAAGTCCTCTGTAAAAATTAAATTAAAAAAATCAATTAGGGCAAAACCTTCAGTGTTCACCTGGACACCTGGCTGGGGGGTGAAAGGGGGGAGGTTTTCTGCTCCAGAATTAGATGGAAGCCACAGGGGGTTCTGAAGGGCATAGGGAAGGCTGGCATGGGTCCTCGACATTTGGGGCTGAGATGACACCCCACTAGTGCTTGGCCTTTGTTGCAGTGGCACTGCACTAGAGGTGGGTGGCACTGCCCTAGATGTGGATGGCACTGCGTCAGAGGTGGATGGCACTGCACTACTTGTAGTAGCCTGCTGCTCCTCGCCAGAACGCCTTCGTTTCATGGGCACCAGTTCTTCTTCCTCCGATCCTGAATCAGATCCACTGCTTACAAACGGCTCATAATCCGAATCAGAATCGGACACAGACTCAGAGAGCTCCCCGCTGCTCTCTTCGCTCAGGCTCAGAATCTGGTATGCCTCCTCAGCGGAATTTTTTTTGCCATACTGGTGACTGGTACGATGTGGATACACTAATGAGCACTGATGAGGTTGCACTGATGTGCACTAATGCATTGTGACTGCACTGATTAGCTGGCACTGCTGAGGTGGCACTAACGGGCGCTGATGAGGATCCAATGATAGGGTGGCACTGGTGAGCGCTCACTTATGGGCACTGACGTGCACTATTGGACACTGTAGTGGCGCTGATGTGCACTTTAGTGGCAATGAAGGCACAGATAAGCGCTGTAGTGGCACTGATGATCACTTTAGTGGCAATGGAGGCACAGGTGGCACTGGTGTAGCACTGTAGTGACACTGATAACACAGAAGCACTGTAATGGTACTGATGGGCACAGGTGGCACTGATGAGCACAGGTGGCATTGATGAGCACTGGTGGGCCCAGGTGGCACTGATGGGCATGCTGGTGGCACTGATTTGATTCTGATAGCAAGTATGATTACTGTAGTTGCACTAATGTAGCATTGATGAGTACTGTAGTGGCACTGATGAGCACGTTAGTGGCAATGAAGGCACAGGTGGCACTGATGTTGCACTAATGTGGCACTGATGGGCACGTGTGGCACTGCGGTGACACTGACGGCACAGATAAGCACTGTAGTGGCACTGATTAGCACAGGTAGCACTGATGGCACAGCTAAGCACTGTAGTGGCACTGATTAGCACATGTAGCACTGATGGGCACCGGTGGCACTGATGGGCACATGTGGCACTGGTGTGCACAGTTGGCACTGTAGTGGCACTGATGGGCACTCTGGTGGCACTGATGGCGCAGATGAGTACTGTAGTTGCACTGATGAGCACTGTAGTGGCACAGGTGGCACAGATGATCACTGGTGTGTGGCACTGATGTGGCACTGATGGCACAGGTGAGTGCTGTAGTGGCACTGATGGGTACAGGTGGAACTGATGGGCATAGGTGGCACTGGTGGGCACAGGTGGCACTCTGGTGGCACTGATGAGCGCTATAGTGGCACTGATGGCACTTTAGTGGAACTGATGGCACTGTAGGGCACTGATGTGGCACTGTGGTGGCACAGGTTGCACGGGTGTGGCACAGATGTGGCACTAGCAGCAGAACTTGAACACTACTGGGCACAGTATATTTGAAAAAAAAACTTGGTCTTGCACTGCAGGGCATCAATCTCTCTCCTCTCCTCACAAACTGGATCGGTGTGAGGAGAGCAGAAAGCTGACACTTTCGATGACCCTGCAGTATTTACATTGTGATCACGCAGTCATTGGACGGCGTGATCACGTGGTAAAGGGCAGCTGCCATTGGCCCTTTACCGCGATCCGTGAGCACAGAGACTCCCGTGTGCGCGCGATTCTGGGAACAGAACAATGGATCCACCTTGCGGCCGTGCATTACACGGTCGGCAAGTGGTTAATATGTTCCTAAAGCACTCCCATTTTTCCTCCGTGTTCAGTGTTTCAAGGATTTGGTCCCACTTAATATCCTATAGCATTGAGCGCAATTTAGAAAAGTTGGCTCTTTTGAAATTGAGTGTTCTGTACCTCTCGTATCTCCCTTTCCTATGTTTTATGCTGAATGTAATAATCCTGTGGTTGTGGTTCCTAAGTTGTCCCATATTTCCACATCTGCAATCAGATCTGTATCTTTTGTAATTAATAGATCTAGCAATGCATCATTTCTAGTCGGGGAATCCACCAATTAGGACATAAAGTTGTCCTGAAAGACATTTAAGAAATGGTGGGCCTTTAATGAGTGGTCTGTCACAATGACATTTGCCGGCCTCGCTGCCATTTCTAATAGTGAAAGGAGATCCAACTCCACCTCTTCCTTCACCTAACGTCTACCCTTTAGAGTTCCACCCATACAGACTCCACCTCCCCCTTGCCCCATCACTACTGTCATTCCTCTCTTCTACCCGTAAATCATTCCTGATGATATATAGATACACCCATCCTCCGCTTCTACCCTCCATGTCCCTCCGATAAAAGGAATACCCCTGGATGTTTGCCAGCCAGTCATGCGAGCTGTCAAACCAAGTTTCTGTTATTCCCATGAAGTCCACATCCTCCTCGTGTAATAGCATCTCCAGTTCTCCATTTTATTGACTAGGCTCCTGGCCTTTGTGAACATTCCCCTGAGTTTTGTACTGGTGCATATTATTTCCTGTATATGATTTCTCAGGCTTCATTTTTGGTTTGGTAACTCATTAACCCGGGATTAGATGTTATGTATATATTCTCACTAGTACCTCCACTATTCCCCTCTGTCATGCTCACTTCCAGCTATCGCTTTCTGTGAACCCTACCCCCCCCCCCCCAACACCTAGTTTAAAAGCCCCTCCAACAACTTGGCCTTCTTTTTTCCCAAAAGAGCTGCTCCCTCCCCATTAAGATGCAGCCCGTCCCTACTAAAGATCCCGTAACTGACAAAAGTCAGCCCAGTTCTCCAGGAACCGAAAACCCTCCTTCGTACACCAGATTTTTAGCCACTTGTTAATTTCCCTAATCTCCTGCTGTCTCTCTAGTGTGGCTCAAGGTACCAGCAGTATCCCTGAGAATACCACCTTGGAGGTCCTTCTCTTCAATTTAGCTCCTAAGTCCCTAAAATCATTTTTTAGGACACTCCACCTTCCTCTTACTTTGTCATTGGTACCAACGTGTTCCATGACAGATGGGCCCTCCCCAACTCCACCCAATAGTCTGTCCATCCGATCTGCAATGTGTCTGCCTTGTTTTATTTCACACAGTGTATTGTTTTGCATTTAAGAATAATCTCCTGCACAATAATTATGAATGAGTAATTTTTAAACAATAATATTTTAAGATACAGGATCAATCAATGTGAACACAGACTAAAAATAGGATATTTATTCACCAGACATGTATTCATACAAAATAGTAATATGTATAGGTTGACAGAAATAAATTTTATATAAAATGAAAACGAATTGAAACACCCGCTAATGGTAGTGCTGTACCCTATAAATGACATATAAATTATTACATTCCCCTGTAGAGTCAATAACCGTGTATACAGTGCCTTGAAAAGGTATTCATGCCCCTTAACATTCTTCACTTTTTGTCATGTTACAACCAAAAATGTAAATGTATTTTATTGGGATTTTATGTGATAGACCAACACAAAGTGGCACATAATTGTGAAGTGGAAGGAAAATGATAAATGGTTTTCAGAATGTTTTACAAATATCTGAAAAGTGGTGTGCATTTGTATTCAGCCCCCTTTACGCTGATACCCCTAACTAAAATCTAGTGGAACCAATTGCCTTCAGAAGTCACCTAATTAGTAAATAGTCTACCTGTGTGTAATTTAATCTCAATATACAGTATCTCACAAAAGTGAGTACACCCCTCACATTTTTGTAAATATTTTTTGTAAACACTGAAGAAATGACCCTTTGCTACAATGTAAAGTAGTAAATGTACAGCTTGTATAACTGTGTAAATTTGCTGTCCCCTCAAAATAACTCAACACACAGCCATTAATGTCTAATCCGCTGGCAACAAAAGTGAATACACCCCTAAGTGAAAATGTCCAAATTTGGCCCAAGGTGTCAATATTTTGTGTGGCCACCATTATTTTCCAGCACTGCCTTAACCCTCTTGGGCATGAAGTTCACCAGAGCTATACAGGTTGCCCCTTGGAGTCCTCTTCCACTCCTCCATGATGACATCACAAAGCTGGTAGATGTTAGACACCTTGCGCTCCTCCACCTTCCGTTTGAGGATGCCCCACAGATGCTCAATAGGGTTTAGGTCTAGGGACATGCTTGGCCAGCCCATCACCTTTACCCTCAGCTTCTTTAACAAGGCAGTGGCCGCCTTGAAGGTGTGTTTGGGCTCCTTATCATGTTGGAATACTGCCCTGTGGCCCAGTCTTCGAAGGGAGGGGATCATGCTCTGCTTCAATATGTCACAGTACATGTTGGCATTGTTGGCATTCATTGTTCCCTCCATGAACTGTAGCTCCCCAGTGCCGACAGCACTCAAGCAGCCCCAGGCCATGACACTCCCACCACCATGCTTGACTGTAGGCAAGACACACTTGTCTTTGTACTCCTCACCTAGTTGCTGCCACACACGCTTGACAACATCTGAACCAAATAAGTTTATCTTGGTCTCATCAGACCACAGGACATGGTTCCAGTAATCCATGTCCTTAGTCTGCTTGTCTTCAGCAAACTGTTTGCGGGCTTCCTTCTGGGATGACAGCGATGCAGACCAATTTGATGCAGTGTGCGGCATATGGTCTGAGCACTGACAGGCTGACCCCCCACCCCTTCAACCTCTGCAACAATGCTGGCAGCACTCATGTCTATTTCCGAAAGACAACCTCTGGATATGACGCTGAGCATGTGCACTCAACTCCTTTGGTCAACCATGGCGAGGCCTGTTCTGAGTGGAACCTGTCCTGTTAAACCGCTGTATGGTCTTGTCCACCCTGCTGCAGCTCAGTTTCAGGGTCTTGGCAATCTTCTTATAGCCTAGACCATCTTAATTTAGAGCAACAATTCTTTTTTTCAGATCCTCGGAGAGTTCTTTGCCATGAGGTGCCAGTTGAACTTCCAGTGACCAGTATGAGAGAGAGAGCGATAACACCAAATTTAACACACCTGCTCCCCATTTACACCCGAGAACTTGTAACACTAACGAGTCACATGACATTGGGGAGGCAAAATGGCTAATTGGGCCCAATTTGGACATTTTCACTTATGGGTGTACTCACTTTTGTTGCCGGAAATTTAGACATTAATGGCTGTGTGTTGCGTTATTTTGAGGGGACAGCAAATTTACACAGTTTTACATGCTGTACATACACTCACTACTTTACATTGTAGCAAAGTGTCATTTTTTCAGTGTTGTCACATGACAATATATAATAAAATATTTACAAAAATGTGCTCACTTTTGTGAGATACTGTAAATGCATCTGTTCTGTGAAGCCTTCAGAGGTTTGTTAGAGAAACACACCAGACAGGTCAGGGATAAAATTGTAGAAAAGTTTAAAGCGGGGTTAGGTTATGAAAAAATATCCCAAGCTTTGAACATCTCACGGAGTACTGTTCAATCCATCATCCGAAAATGGAAAGCGTATGACACAACTGAAAACCTACCAAGACATGGCCGTGCACCTAAACTGACAGGCTGGGCAAGGAGAGCATTAATCAGAGAAGCAGCCAAGAGGCCCATGGTAACTCTGGAGGATCTGGCCTTTATGAAAGAATGTTAAAAAGAATTGAAAGAATTGTTAAAAAAAAAGTCATAAAAAGTCCCATTTGCAGTTTGTGAGAAACCATGTAGGGCACACAGTAAACATGTGGAAGAAGGTGCTTTGGTCAGATGGGACCAAAATTGAACTTCCTAGCCTAAAAGCAAAAGGCTATGTGTGGCAGAAAACTGAAGCCTCGTACACACGGGACGACGATCGTATACAACAGGTCATACGAACGACCGTTGTATGCGAAATCGATCGTTAGTACGCGCGATTAGAACAGCCGACATACGACGGTCGTACTACAGAAGTTGTATGAGCAGACTAGAAAACTTTGGTAGTACGACAAGCGGTCATACGACCGTTGTACGTGTGTACAGAGAAGTTGGTCCATAACACTGCATATCACCCTGAACACTCCAGCCCCACCATGAAACATGGTGGTGGCAGCATCATGTTGTGGGGATGCTTTTCTTCAGCAGGGACAAGAAAGCCGGTCAGAGTTGATGGGAATATGGATGGAGCCAAATACAGGGCAATCTTAGAAAAAAAACTGTTAGAGAGTCTGCAAAAGATGTGTGACTGGGGCAGAGATTCACCTTCCAGAAGGACAACGACCCTAAACATACAACCAGAGCTACAATGGAATGGTTTAGATCAAAGCATATTCATGTGTTAGAATGGCCCAGTCAAAGTCCAAACCTAAATCCAATTGAGAATCTGTGGCAAGACTTGAAAATTGCTGTTCACAGATGCTTTCCATCCAATCTGACAGAGCTTGAGCTGTTTTGCAAAGAAGAATGGGCAAAAATGTCACTCTCTAGATTTGCAAAGCTGGTAGAGACATACCCAAAAAGACTTACAGCTGTAATTGCAACGAAAGGGGGTTCTACAAAGAATTGACTCGGGCTGAATATAAATGCATGCCACACTATTCACATTTATTTGTAAAACATTTTGAAAGCCATTTATCATTTTCCTTCCACTTCACAATTATTGGCCACTTTGTCTTGATCTATCACATAAAATCCCAATAAAATGCTATTACGTTTTTGGTTGTAACACGACAAAATGTGGAAAATTTCAAGGGGTATGGATACTTATCCAAGTCACTGTATACAGTTGTGCTCATAAGTTTACATACCCTGGCAGAATTGATGATTTCTTGGCCATTTTTCAGGGAATGTGAAGGGTAACATAAAAACGTTTCTTACACTCGTGGTTAGTGTTTGGCTGAAGCCATTTATTATCAGTCAACTGTGTTTACACTTTTTAAATGATAATGACAACAGAAACTACCCAAATGACCCTGATCAAAAGTTTACATACCCCAGTTCTTAATACCGTGTATTGCCCCCTTTAACATCAATGACAGCTTGAAGTCTTTTGTGGTATTTGTGGATGAGACTCTTTATCTTCTCAGATGGTAAAGCTGCCTATTCCTCATGGCAAAAAGCCTCCAGTTCCTGGAAATTCTTTGGCTGTCTTGCATGGACTGCATATTTGAGATCTCCCCAGAGTGGCTCAATGATATTGAGGTCAGGAGACTGAAATGGCCACTCCAGAACCTTCGATTTATTCTGCTGTAGCCAATGACAGGTTGACTGGGCCTTGTGTTTTGGATCATTGTCATGTTGGAATGTCCAAGTACGTCCCATGCGCAGCTTTCTGGCTGCTGAATGCAAATGTTACTTCAGTATTTTTTTAATACCATACTGCATTCATACTGTGCCTTTGTAGCTCACTCATCCCCAAAACATCAGCGATCCACCTCTGTGTTTCACAGGCCTTGTTGACTCCTCTTCAAATGTACTGTTTATGGTTGTGGCCAAAAAGCTAAATTTTGGTCTCATCACTCCAAATGACTTTGTGCCAGAAGGTTTGAGACTTGTCTCTGTGCTGTTTGGTGTATTATACATGGGATACTTTGTGGCATTTGTGTAGTAATGGCTTTCTTCTGGCGACTCAACCATGCAGTCCATCTTTCTTCAAGTGCCTCCTTATTCTGCATCTTGAAACAGCCACACCACATGTCCTGTATTTCACCTGAAGCTATTTGTGGGTTTTCCTTTGCATCCCGAACAATTTTCCTGGCAGTTGTGGCTGAAATTGTAGTTAGTCTACCTGAACATGGTTTGGTTTCAACAGAACCCCTCATTTTCCACTTCTTGATTAGAGTTTGAACACTGCTGATTGGCATTCTCAATTCCTTGGTTATATTTTCATGTCTCTTTCCTGGTTTATACAGTTCAACTACCTTTTCCCTCAGATCCTTTGACAATTCTTTTTCTTTGCCCATGACTCAGAATCCAGAAACGTCAGTGCATCACTGGATGAAAGATGCAAGGGTCTGTCAGGAGTCCAGAAACTCATTGACCTTTTATACAAAGAAACTAATTACAAGCAAGCAGATCACAGATGAGGATGGTTACCTTTAATAGGTATTCAAACCCTTTTGTGTCAACTTGTGTGCATGTTATCAGGCCACAATCACCAGGGTATGTAAACTTTTGATCAGGGACATTTGGGTAGTTTCTGTTGTCATTATGATTTTAAAAAGAGTAAACACAGTTGATTGATAATAAATGGTTTCAGCCAAACACTAACCATGAGTGAAAGAAATTTTTTGTGTTGTCATTCATATTCTCAGAAAAATGGCCAAGAAATCATAAATTCTGCCAGGGTGTGTATACTTATGAGCACAACTGTAAATACCTAAAAGTTACACATAATAACTGAAATGATTATTTTCCTACCATATACTAAAATTCTGGTCTATAAATCCCCTCCATCAGTTCTCCTTTGCTGAATAGTGTAGTGATGATGAGAGGAGTTCAGCAGAGCAGGGGTCAGATGTAATTTCCTGTCAGTGAACTGGCTTGTCTACCTCTCAGACATCCAGCCTTCTATGATGCTCAGTCTATTTTACATAACACACACCCATCTGCCAATCAATAGCTGGGTGTGTGCTATGTACAGTACAGGTTCATTTGCACACAGATCTGTCTAGTAATCTGTGTGCTTCTCCCTGCCTGCTTTCCTCTGGTAATTTGTAAACTGGCAGAACAGAAGCCTAGCTAGGAGCTAGAGCAGTGGGCAGACAAATGCAGGACATAGGTGGGAATGGTCGGGGCTTCAGGGGCTGATTATGGGCGAGCCTAATCAGGACTCCTGTGTAAAATAAAATGCCTGAGATTTGCATGGATATAGGAGCCCCTCCCTCGGTGATGTCAGGACGTTTTTGCAGAGAGAATAGACGCAAATGGGGACAACAGGAGTCTAACAGGGGTAATTAGAAAACCAGGAAATAAAGTTGTCACCCCACTAGAGGAAGTACACATGACAGTAGTGTTGCCAACCGTTTGTAGATTTATGGGCAGCCCGTAAATTTCAGCCCATTTTCGGCTGCCTGTGAATGTCTGTTACGGGCAGCAGTGGCCGTAAAAAATATGGCCGCGGCTGACAATTACATTGCACATGCGCCATTCCGAAGCCTGCCAGGCTCGTACACACTCTGCCTTTTTCGGCCGTGTGGGTGTATGCACAGTGAGTAAATGACGTAATGGCGCCTCCTGGCGCCATTTTTCAATGGCGTCTCTGCACTGCATCAGTGAAGCAGGCGGCCCGCCACTGCGCCGCACTATGGCTAGGGCTTGTTTGGAGTTAGGGATTCCCACCATGACCACAGCACTGTGCCCCTGCCTGCACCATCCTTCCTTGGCTGCTGGTGTGGACTCTGGAGACTCCTACCACCGGACCCTGCCCTGGCCTGCATCCATCAATCCATTGCTTGGCTGGCTGCTATCGATTGTGATGCCCTCAGGCAGCAGTTATCAGGCAAGAACGCCAGTGGTGAGATGTTCACAATCTCTGTCTTGCTAACTCTTGTATCCTGTCTGCATCCTCTGACCACCTCTGTACCATGTCTGCCCCACACCCCTTTACATCAGAGTTCCCCCTTAGATCATGATCTGCAGAATTCCCCTTTATGTCAGAGTTCCCATGCACTGTAAGGGGGAATCCTGCAGACTGATATATGGGGGAACTCTGTGCTGGCTGGATTATATTAATGTAAATGGAGAAATATGTTTTTTGACTTTTATTTAACTTAAACATATATATAACTATATAACTATATGTTTGTAGTTTAATATTTGCATGGTTTAGCACAGAAAACAGGCATTTTAGGTATTTTTGCAGTGTTAGTAAAAAAAAATCTGCTCTGCCAGTAAATCTCATGATTTTTACCAGTAAAAAATTGCTACTGATTGTAAATTTTCACATTCTGCCAGTAAATTTCACTTTGGGGGGGTTGGCAACAGAGCATGACAGCAGGGGACAAGGTAGATATCTTAACATCCTTACTGCTTTTTGTGAAACAATCAGTGAGATTGTTAACAGACTGTATAGGTGCATAACATATTGTTTTCTTCATTTTAACCATAGTTCTACTTTAAAGCTTTCTCAATAGCTTCTGTCTACAGATGGGTTATTCACCTTGAAAAAGTCAGTTAAGTGGCTGTGTCTTCAGACTTTTTATTATAGGTACCAGGTTCCCTCAATCCTTTTATTTAACGAACAGAGTCACTAGGTGCTGGAAAAAAAGTAAAAGTGACCTGATTTTAACCTCATCTCTCATGGGGCTTATTCCATATAGAAATTAGCAAAACATGTTTCTATTTCTTCTTCTTGTAAGAGGACAGAGGCATGTCAAGTGAAGCCAGCAGGGAAAAATATAGACAACTGTTGTCTCTGGAGCTTGGGGCTCACTTCCAAGCATCAGAGATTGTGGGGTTGATTTACTAAAACTGGAGAGATTGAAAAATTTGGTGCAGCTGTGCATATTAGCCTATTATCAGCTTCTAACTTTGGCTGACTCTGCAATCCCTCATTCACAGCCAACTGTAGCGTATGTGCCATGCACGGTATGCTTTTAAGTTCACTGTCCTCCTTAGCCTTTGCCGCGCATTATCTCAGACAATCAGAGGCACTTTAGGCTTATCAATGTGCCAAGTGTTGAGCATGGTTTTTAAAGCTTCAGATATTGCTGCTGCAGTGTGTGATCCAACAAACTCATGTGCGTTAAGTAGGATGTTTTGCAATTGAAATTTGGCATCTATCCACTGTGCTGTCTGGCTAAGCATGCTCGTTGGACTGATGTCTGAACTCCAAATGTCGGTAGTAAAACTGAGAGCTGGGATGTTGGTAGTCATGATTAGGGATGGGCCAAACGGACCCCTGTTCGTTCGCACCAGAACTTTTGAACACCGCAAAAGTTCGGACCCAAATAAGGAAACCCCATTAAAGTCAATGGGACCCGAGTTTCAAAAATAAAAAGTGCCCATTTTGAAGGCTTATATGGAAGTAATTGGGGATAAAATGGTTATAGGGGCCCAGGTCCTGCCCTGGGGGACATGTATCAATGAAAGAAAAGTTTGTGCAAAACGTCATTTTTAAAGGAGCAGTGATTTTTTTTGCATAAAAAAGGGGGGAAAAGGGGTTTGGTGGGACTTTGTTTGAAACATATAGATATGCCTTCATCCCTAATTCAGTTACAACAAAGAGGAAATAGGTGGGACTTTATATGAGGTATGTGTGGCAAGGAAAACGCATTCATTCTCAAAAACACAAGGTTTATTGCTACATAATTGCATAACATGTAAAAAACTTTTCATTCATAGGTTTGTGTCTAAAATGACACCATGTAACAAACATAGTAATAATTGATACATTGTATAATATGTGAATGCTGCATCAAAATAATACATTATAGAGTAAATATAAAATAGCCATCCCATATGACACAGACCACCTCAGAGACAGTATGAAGATAAAATCTGTATAAAAAATTGGTTGAACCATCCAATGTAGATGAAATGCATCCAATAAGCCCTACACACGTTTCGTGGATTTAATCCACTCTTCAGGGGCAAATGCATTTAGTATCTGTGAAGAGACACAAATATATAAGGAAAAATAGATAATACAAAGCATTCTAGCCAGAGTGCCTGGCAAACTGAATACTGACTAGACGGAGGAGAGTGCTATCCCCCTTGGGTACTTACATATAGACTACAGATAAGGAGGCGAAATCGCAGCAACAGTGCCGCAGGCGTCTGTGATGGGAGCTGAGGTACTGGGACTTAGGGGGTGGAGCAGCAGCACAAGGGAACCTCACATGGAGAAGAGTATCCAGAGGTGGTGTACAGGCTCCAATACTATAATATGAAAAATGAATTAAGTGAATGGTTGTACTATAGTAGAGTCGTGAATAAAAAGTGAGTGAGAGCCTCCACCAAAGACAAACTGAAGATGCAAGAGAAGGGAATAGAGAGAATCCAGTCTGAACCAGAAATAATGAAGAACCTCATGGGTAGATGAGTATGTGCACTAAAATGATATAGTAAAATAAAGTATATAGACTCCAGTGATTACCTTACAATAAGAAGCCATGATATGGACAAGTGTGGGCAGTGTGTACAGTGTGTGATGCCAGAAGGAATAGTTGGAAAGAAATGAGGGTCTTGTATGCTCCCAGCCCAGCCCGGGTAGAGCTTATTGGATGCATTTCATCTACATTGGATGGTTCAACCAATTTTTTATACACATTTATCTTCATACTGTCACTGAGGTGGTCTGTGTCATCTGGGATGGCTATTTTATATTTACTCTATAATGTAGTATTTTGATGCAGCATTCACATATTATACAATGTATCAATTCTTGCTGTTGCCAGTTTTCTACATATTATTATGTTGGTTACATGGTGTCTTTTTAGACACAAACCTATGAATGAAAAGTTTTTTACATGTTATGCAATTATGTAGCAATAAACCTTGTGTTTTTGAGAATGAATGCGTTTTCCTTGCCGCACATACCTCATATAAAGTCCCACGTATTTCCTCTTTGCAGTGATTTTTTTTATTTTCAAAATGAAAGCATAAAAATGAAAAATTCCTTCCAATATAATGCCTAGGGGTCCCCTTAGTCTACCTGTATAGTGGCAGATCTGTACCATGTCTAGAATCTGCTGCAGCAATAATTGCATTTATAAAGTAAAAAAAAAATGCATTTTCCCTGCAAGCTGCCTTTATTTTGCTCAGCAACAGCTGGGGAGCCAGTGTGTATGACAAGGCCACAATGTAGTGCACTGGGAACAAGATTAGAGATTTTTTGGATAAGTTCTGGTGTCACTATGACTTTGGATAGAAGTAACGAGTGTGGAAAAATTGCTCTGTGGGTGTCCCTATAGAAGTGCTCTTCATGAAGGCAAGAATTGGCCTTTCTGTAAAAAAAATTGCAATGATATGCACCTGTCAAACAGGTGCAGAAAAATTGGTCTTTGGGTGTCGGTGGTGCCTTACCACCGTAATCCTATAGAGGTACTCTTGATGAAAGCAAGATTGGACCTTGCTGTAATTGTAAATCTGCTGCAGATGTGCTGAAAAAGGCCCAGACAGCTGAGCTTTGGGAAGTGGGCTGGGAGATAACAGCTGCAGAATGTGATGGAATAGGGTGGCTGCTCTCTACTCTTTCTTGTTGTCGGCCTCCTTGGGGTTGTGCCGCCTCACCTTCAGTTTCCTTTTCTGCTTTATCACCCAAGTTGCATCAGTGACCTCATCATCATCATCATCTCCATCTCCTCCATCTTCATCATCATCATTACCACTGGAGACAACTTGGCAATATGCTGCGGCTGGGCGAACATGAATGCCAATTTGTCTACCAGTGTTCTCCCCTCTCTCTAGGCTCATGTTCCTGTCATCCTCAACCTCAGAACCAACATCTGAATCCAGTAATGGCTGGGCATCATCAAGAGGCAAGTGGCTGACGTTGTGGTCAAATAACTCAGCTGACTCCTCTATGTCTGATGTTGGGGCTATGGCAGGAATAGATGTGGACAAGGAGGCAGGTTTATCCACTCTGGCAACTGCAGGAGACTGCACACTTATCTCTGATTGCGTGACAAAGGATGAGGAGGATGAGGAAGGTTTAGTAAGCCAGTCCACCACCTCCTCTGCTTGCTGTGGCTGGATAGCATGGTCAGACTCACTAAACAGAGGAAATGATGCCCTGCCTGAGGACTGACCGCCACGTCCACCTTTGCCTGTGTATATATTTGTTGCTGGCCCCCTTACAGTGCCAAGGCAACATCTGCCTCTCCTTGTTGTCCTCCCAGACATTATTGGGAGGGAGGGGGCGGTGCTTATTAGCAAATGTAAAGAAGAAGTGGAAATCTGTATGTAGATGTACTTTAACCACTTCCTTACTGGGCACTTAAACCCCCCTCCTGCTCGAACCAATTTTCAGTTTTCAGCGCTGTCGCTCTTTGAATGACAATTGCGCGGTCGTGCCACGTTGTACCCAAATAAAATTTGCGTTTTTATTTATTTATTTTTTTTACTGGTAATGGCGGCGATCTGCGATTTTTATCGGTACTGCGATATCGGGCGGACATGTCGGACGTTTTTGACACTTTTTTGGGACCAATGACATTTATACAGCGATCAGAAATTTAAATGTCCACTGATTACTGTATAAATGTCATTGGCAATGAAGGGGTTAACCAGCAGGGGGCAGTGAAGGGGTTAACAATGTTCCCTGGGTGTGTTCTAACTGTGGGCGGGCGGGGCTGGTCGGGACATAACAGATCTAACTGATCCCAGTGACAGGGATCAGTTGATCTGTTATGTTCCATTCACAGAACGGGGAATCGCCGTGTTTACTTCGGCGGTTCCCCGTTCCTCCTCTCTGAAAGGAGATCGCGGGTCTCCGGCGGACATCGGGTCCGCCCGACCCGCGGGCACGCTCCCGCAGTGTGCGGCGGCACGTGCGCGCGCCCGCGGGAGTGCGTCCAGCACGAGCCAAATGGGAGGACGTCTATTGACGTCCTCCCGGCATTTTAGAGCCGCGCTGTAGCCGTCATTCGGCTATGGCGCGGGTGGGAGGTGGTTAATCAATGTAAAGTGGTGTTTGGTGCACTTTAATTTGAGTACTCACACTAAACAGACACTCTCCACAAATACACTATAATATACTGCAATATAATGCATCAAACATACCATGACGCACAGATCTATATGGCGTTAAACTGGCAGTAACGCACACAGAAGTAAATGGCTTTAACCGGCAGTAACGCACAAAACTATATGGCGTTAAACTGGCAGTAAGGCACACAAAACTATATGGCGTTAAACTGGCAGTAACGCACACAGAAGTAAATGGCGTTAAACTTGCAGTAACGCAATCAAATATACAGTGTTCAACTGTAACTACACTGGCGTTATCTGAACTGTCCCTACTCTAGCTATACACTAATGTAAAGATTAGTGACACGGTCTCACTACACTACACTGAAACTATCTGAGCTGTCCCTACTCTACATATACACTAATGTATGTATGAATGACACTGTCTCGCTAAACTACACTGAAACTATTTGAGCTGTCCTTACTCTAGCTGCACACTATGCAAAGCTGAATGATGGTCCTCCTCACTACACTCACACGCCTCCATGGCTAATGTTGGGGCTATGCCACATCTATATGCATTTCCTGAAATGTCTATCCTAATACTATATAAACCTCAGCAAAGTGCAACAATAAAGCAGAAGTATCTTAACTCTGAACCTTGGTGTCAGTGTATGATATCTTTCTCAGTGTGTGCACACATCGTACAGAAACCGTCCGCACTTATACCTGCCCCTGGCCTGATTCAGTATGATGTGTGCACACACTGAGAAAGATATCATACACTGACACCAAGGTTCAGAGTTAAGATACTTCTGCTTTGGGGCGTGGTCTGGACATGGCGGTGTGAGGACGCTTCTTTCTGGAGCTCTGCACTGACCGGGACAATCTCCGCTCATTTACCGACCAGAGAACACAGATAGCCCATGCCCGGGGCGCAGAAGCAACCACTGCACCCGGGGACGCCGCGGACGGCCGAAATCACCAGATATTTCCTCCGCCAGCACCCTGCGCAGACACAAGTACAAGCGGCGGCGGGGAGTCTCAAGATGGCGCCGCCACGAGTCACACAGCCCGGACCAACACAGGGAGTGAAGAAGAGCACAGCGCCGAGTGGCACAGGTGAGCCCTCTGTGGAGATCCCTCGCCCGCTATCCCCCATCCCATCCCCAGAACTCCCCCGGCCAGGTACACCGGCCACAGCGTGCAGCTCCCAGGACCCAGGGACACTAATAGGGGGAGACATCAGGGACATGCTGGCAGACCTCCCTACACGCCAGGATATTCAGGCTATGGCTGCCTCTATTGTCTCAGCGCTGTCTAAAGAGCTGAGTGCCCTGAAACAGCAGGTCGATGGGGTGGAGGAGAGAGTGGAGACCCTGGAGAGTAGCTCAGTGTCTGTGAACGCTAGGCTGGAGGCTCTGGAGGCTCATCAGGCCGCAAACAAGCAACAACTCATAGACATGTGCCTGCAATTAGATGATGGGGAAAACCGCAGCAGGAAGAACAACCTCCGTCTCAGGGGTATTCCTGAGGCAACCATGGGGGGAGACCTGCGTGCTACTGTGGCTGCCATCCTTAATACCCTCCTGGAGCGGGCCCCCACTACAGACATTGAGCTGGACCGCGTACATAGGATTCACGAAGACATACTAATACACTTTCCCTACCGGGGTCGCCATTCAGCGGGGTCGAAGGAACTACTGAAGGTCGTCGCCCGCGTGGTATGAGGAGTAAGAGGATCAAACCGCACTGTGTAGTCCCATTTAGACATGACTCCGAGGTAGTTTTAGCTATCCGGGTACCCGGGTCCGGGCGACATCCTAAAGGAGGAAATCTGTCTTCTTTACGTGGGACGTCTCGTGTAGAGACCCACCGCCGGAAAGGCGACGAGGGACTCTGTTCCCTGCACCCGGGACTTAGGATACATGCGCCAGGTCGAGTTACAGACATCACCCCCGGG
>BLSH010471598.1:0-10268 GCA_018402905.1 Glandirana rugosa
ATGAGGGCAGTCCAGCTCTCAGAGACCAAGGATTGCACAGGATTCTGAAGGATGAAGACGGAGCTCACCAGAAAAACGTCCGCCGCCGCTCACATCCCGGACACGCCCCCCGACCTCTCTTTCTTTAATTTTGAGGCTATCTGTATGAGTGTTCCTCTAATGAAAACTTTGTGGGCTGCCCACAGAGTTTCAGCAGAAGTCTCTTCTTTGTTATTGAGGAGAAAATATTCCTTGAGGGAGTTGTTAATTTCCATGAGCCTGATGGGGTCAGTCAGTAGTGACTCATTTAATCTCCAATGAGATTGTTTCGCATAGAGTGGGTCTGAACGGAATTGTATGAGGACTAAAGAATGGTCCGAAAGCGGGGTGTCAATTATTCGCGAGTTCAGTACTAGAGGAGTTAAGTGTGTATGTACCAGTATGTGGTCTATTCGGGCAAATGAATTGTGAGGGTGAGAGAAATGCGTATAATCTCTCCTGTTTGGATTCAGTTCTCTCCACGCATCTGACATATTGGAAGAGTGTAGCAATTTAGCCAGTTTCAGACTTTCTTTGGTTGGGCGTGTCAGTTGGTTTCTGATAGGTCTAGTTTTATCAAGTCCTTGATCGAAGGCAATATTAGAGTCACCTCCTAGTATTACCCTACCCTCCAGATGGGGTTGGATAATGTCAAATAGTGCTTTAAAAAAGCCAATTTGGCCTTTGTTGGGGGCATAGTAGGAGATTGAGGTATAAAGAATTCCATCTATGTTGCCTTTGATTAGGATATCTCTCCCCTGTGGGTCTTTAATTTCCCTGAGAAGGGAAAAGCTACAAGTTTTGGAAATAAGGATCGCTACTCCTTTCGTTTTGGTTTCTGCATTAGCCAAGAAGAACGTGGGATAGTGTGGGTGAAGGAATTTAGGGCTGTACCTTAACGGAAAATGGGTCTCTTGAGCCATAACTATATCTAATTTAAGTGTTTTGTATTGGGAGAGTAATTTCCTCCTTTAACAGGAGAGTTCAGGCCCTGAGCATTGTGGGTTGCTATTCTAAGCTGTCTGTGGAGAGTGTTAGCCATGGAGCTTATGAGGTTTGAGGCAAATGTTTAATGCGGCACTCACCCTTATCTCCGAGGTCCCCGATGAGGTAATATAGAGTTCGAGGAAATCCAGGAACCCCGCTTCGCCATCGGCATGTCTGAAACATAGATACTGGTTAGGTGATTTTTCCAAGACGGAGAGAAAAGGGGAAAGATAGAAAGAGAAGGAAGATACCAAACAAAACAATAGTAACTGTATAAAGTTGTAGAAGTCTGATCCAGAGGGGGAGAAATCCCACTCTGTTCCGCCTCAATTGCCCTACTGAGAGGGATCAAAATAGAGATTGAACAGAACAAGTAATCAAATATCTGACCCATTAGGGGCAGACAACTCAGTCCAAGGAGCTTCTAGAAAGTCCCTGGAATAAGTAAAGGCACATGGGGGCCCACCCCGGCCGGGATACCCCCAGGCTGAAACATTTCTTAAGAGAGGAACAAAAATGAGGAGCCCTGGACATGTGTAAGTAGTGAGGGCTATACGTAACAACTTAAGTTTAAATGCATTAAGGAGGGTTGAGGATTCTTATAACATAAGGAATGAAATAAAGAGTCTTGAAGTAATTAAGTACCTACAGGAAAAAAACGTGTCAAAGGGGAGGAGCCAAAAGGTCCTTGATACATATCTGACTCCTGATTATAAGAAAGGAACTTCCATATTCTCGAGGGATCCTAATAAATTGTAGTTGAGAAGGTCTATGTAGGCCAGCCTGTGAATCACGGAGGTCTATTGTCTTTAGCCTTCTTGCTCTTTGACTTGGTCCAGAGTGGTGAGACTGGACTAGATGGGGGCGGTCTCTTCGTATGGGAACCAGCTGGGTCAGTAAGATCCATTGGAGCTTCTTGGGTGATCAACTTGAGTTGTAGGAGGAGTTTTTCCCCCTCCGCTAGGGTGGAGAAGGCAAATGTTTTTCCCTTCAGGTTGAATTTAACTGCAAATGGAAAGGCCCACCAATACTTGAGCTCTGCTCGTTGTAGGACCAAAAGAAGTGGTCTTAAGGCTCTCCTCTTTTGTATAGTATTCAGCGATAAGTCCGCAAAGATCTGGACTGTGTGCCCCATGCAGGAGATAGACGGTTTGGACCTGGAGGCTCTCGTTACTACTTCCTTAACGGCATAGAAGTGAGGCTTAACTATGATGTCCCTTGGGGATCCGTCTTTCCTTTGGGGACCAAGTGATCTGTGGGCTCTGTCCAGCTCTAATCTGTGTTTGGGTATATTTGGGATGATGGATTGGATCAGGTCCTGGATTGCAGGGATAACTTCAATTATACTCCAGAATACCCCTTACCCTAAAATTGTATCTTCGAGACCTGTTTTCCAGGTCGTCTATTCTTGCCAGGGCGGTGTCAAGCTGATCCTGTAGAACTTGTAGGTGATCCGAGTTTTGGTTGGTTCTGGCCACCGTGAAATCCAATTTTTGTTCAATGGTGTCTATTCTAGCCCAGAGATTATGAAAGTCTGCTTTTATATCCCCCGTAATTTTCGCCAGACCGCGCTCCAAAAGGTTGGAGAATTTAATGAACAAGTCTGTGGTGTTAAGGAGAGGTTCTTGAATTATGGGGCTGGGGCTATTTATGTCTTGCTGAATGGAGGAAAGTCGTACCGCCGGAGATAACGGGGACTCTTCCATTGTTCGGCGTATGAGGGACTCAGTGGAGGCCGGGGAGGCAGATAAGAGATGGTGTGTGGCTAGGTTGGGTCCTGGTGTAAGGGTAAGGGTAGCCGGAGATCTAATAGGTCTGTGCTCCACAGAAGTCTCCTGGGATGAGGAAGGAGAGAAGGCTCCAATTGTAGTCATTCCAGGGGGGGGTCTAGTTCAGATTCGGAGAAGTGGTGAGTTGGCGCCCTCCTGACGTTTACTCCCTGCATGTGGGGAGCTTATGTGGCTTCTGCCTCAAATAGTGCCCTGGGAATTGCAGGCTACTGTCCGTCAAAAGGTGCAGAATGTGGTGCCGTGGCCTATTCACCCACCCACCCCTTTTTTTTTCCCTGTAGGGAGAGGCAATTCACTGGTGCTGGGAAGTGGGAGTGAGGTCCACTCACCTTCCCCCAGGGCAGTAATCTGGTGGGGATCCTGAAAAGGTATGCGATAACCAGTCCTCTATGAGAAAGGAGCTGACTGTAGGCTCGGTATTCTGGAGGCCTGGGGACACGCTAGGCCTTGACAGTGGCCATCTAGGTCCACCCGAGCTCACACTAAAGCCTGCTGTGGGTGAGGGGGAGCCCCGCAATACCTGGCCCCGGGAGGTTTCTTGTTCTCCGTTACTGGAGAATAGTCTTTGTGTCTAGGATGGGGCTCCGGCTGTTTCCAGTGAGTGGTGGGGCTGTTTATAGGTGCTAGGCCGCGGCCATATTGGTACACGCCGGCGGCTGTTTCCCCGCTGATTACGGAGCTGGATGCGGGCTCTGGGCTGGTCCACAGGCGGTCGGCTGAAGGCGGGGCACCTCAGTGCTTGTTCCCCTCCGTCTCGGGCGAGCTGGTTGCTTGATATGCCAGCCCGGGGGTCCGAAAGCCGGGGCGGGTGCGAAGCTCTCGGACTAGGCGTTCATCCGGGAGCTCCCGCGCATGCGCTCTGCATTTGTTTTTTGCCCCCAACTGCATTATTTTACATTTCTCCACATTTAAACCTCATTTGCCATTTGGTTGCCCACTCCATTATTTTGTTCAGGTCATTCTGTAAAATTTCCATATCCTGATGTGGGTTTAGTGACACTTAGACCCCTTTCACACTGAGCCGCTTTACAGGCGCTAAAAAGCACCTATAAAGCGACTCAAAAATCACTCCCCATCCAACCCAATGTGAAAGCCTGAGTGCTTTCACACTGGGGCGGTGCACTTGCAGGACGTTACAAAAAGTCCTCAGATCTCATATTTACAGTAAAATGCAAAAAATAAATAAATAATTTGAAAAAAAATGACAGCCCAAAAAAAATAAATAAATAATGGGCCCTTTAAGACCGTTGGGCGGACGTGACTTCTGACGTAATTTCCGCCCTGCCGTACTATGGAGCCGATCATCTCCGCTGCTGCCAGTGGGTCCGGTAAGCGGCGGAGATGACGGAAAAGAGGTGGCACCTCTCCCACCGCTGATAAAAGTGATCTCGCTGCAAATTTGCCACTTTTATCAAACACTAAATCGCCTGCAGAAAAAAATTTTGATATTTAAGAGGACCTGTCATGCTTTTTTCTATTACAAGTAATGTTTACATTTCTTGTAATAGGAATAAAAGTGATCAAAATTTAAAAAAATAAAAAAGTGTAAAAGTAAAAAGCAAAAGAAATAATAAAAAAAAAAAATTAAAGCGTTCCGTCCCGCCGAGCTTGCGCGCAGAAGTGAACGTATGCGTATGTCCCGCCCACATATGGAAAAATTTTACTCGGCGTAACATTATCTTTCACAATATGGAAAAAAATTGTCCTAACTTTACTGTTTTCTTATTTTTTAACTAAAAAAAAACTGAATTTATTCAAAAAAATGCACGCTTGGAAGACCGCTGCGCAAATACGGTATGACATAAAGTTTTGCAATGACTGCCATTTTATTCTCTAGGGTGTTAGAAAAAACAATTATATGTTTGGGGGTTCTAAGTAATTTTATAGCAAAAAAAACTGGTTTTAACTCGTAACACCGAACCCAAAAAACAGGCTCGGTATGGAAGTGGTTAACAATAACAAACATGTTATACCTGTTCTGTGCGATGGTCTTGCACAGAGCAGCCTGGTTCCTTTAGCCGAGACGCAGCTCCCTGTGTCCATTCAGACATGGAGCTGTGGTTTGGCCTACCCCCTCTCTCTCCTCATTGGCTAACTGACTTTGACAGCAGTGGGAGCCAATGTGGCGCCGCTGCTGTGTCTCAGCCAATCAGGAGGGAGAGTTCTAGACAGCAGAGGCACTTGAGCACAATGCTGGATCAAGATGGGCTCAGGTAAGTATTAACTATTAGGGGGGCTGCTGCACACAAGTGTTTTTTTTTATCTTAATGCATTAAGATAAAAAAAAATTTTGCCTTTAGAACCACTTTTTAACCACTTGCCGACCGCCCGCTGCAGCGTGATGGCGGCAAGGTGGCTTGTTATCGTGAACCGCCGTCACAGGATGGCGGCTGCGATAACTAGCATTGTGAGCGCACGCCGCCGGAGGCACGCTCATGTGTTCGGGGGGAGCCAGGGAGCGGGTAGGGCGGACTCTATCGCCGCCGGCTACCCGCGATGGCTCCCCCGCACTGACAGAACGGAGGTCCGTGTATGTAAACGCGGATCTCCGTTCTGTTGAAGGGGGAAGGGCGATGATCACAGCCTTCCTGTATATGGAAGCTGTGATCATCCCCTTTCCCCAGCCAGGGCAGCCCACATACAGTTAGAACACACCCAGGGAACACAGTTAACCCTTAGAGCGCCCCCTGCAGGTTAACCCCTTCACTGCCAATGGCATTTACACAGTAATCATTGCATTTTTATAGCACTGATCGTTGTATAAATGCCAATGGTCCCAAAAAAGTGTCATAATGGTCCGACATGTCCGCTGCAATATCGCAGTACCACTAAAAATTGCAGATTGCCGCCATTACTAGTAAAAAAAAAAACAAAAAAAAAAACCCCAGAAATGAATTCTCATCCCTAAACGCGGCAACTTTTGCGCAAACCAATCAATAAACGCCGATTGCGATTTTTCTTTTTTTTTACCAAAAATATGAGGAAGAATATAATTCGGCCATAACCGATGGAAAAAAATGTTTTATATATATATATTTTTTTTTTTTTTGGATTTGTATTTTATCAAAAAGTAATAAATTAGTTTTTTTTTTTTGCAAAATTGTCGCTCTTCTTTTGTTTATAGCGGCAATCAGAAACGACGCAGAGGGGATCAAATTCCACCAAAAGAAAGCTCTATTTGTGGGAAAAAAAGGACGCAAATTTTGTTTGGGTACAACGTCGCCCAACCGCGCAATTGTCAGTTAAAGCGATGCAGCGCCGAATCGCAAAAAGTGCTCTGGTCCTAAAGTGGGAAATCCTTCCGGGGCTGAAGTGGTTAAGGTGTGTCAAGCGTTCGTTCCAGTGGTCAGAATAAATTTAATTTATTCTGGCCATTAGAATAAATGAACTCTTAAACGCTAAATGCACCTAGAGTTTAGCAGCGTTTACATGTGCTTTGTGTGTTTTTTTTTTTTTTCCTGCCTAAACGCTCTTTTGAACGCACTGTTGTTGCATTCTTTTTTTTTTTTTCTCCCAGTTTCTAAACGCTCCTCTTCTAATACACCTGTGAACACGGGGGGCTAATGTAGAGGTGCATTTAGAGCAGTGGTTCTCAACTCCCGTCCTCAGGACCCACCAACAGGCCAGATTTTAAGTATTACCTTGGGGAGATGCAGACTAGAATACTGCAATCACTGAGCAGCAAATTATATCACCTGTGATGTATTTCAGTTATCCTGCAAACCTGGCCTGTTAGTGGGTCCCGAGGACAGGAGTTGAGAACCACTGATTTAGAGGCTAAAAAAAGTAAAATGCTTGTAAATGCAGTGTTTTTTTTTTTTTTTTTTACATCCAGTGTGCAGTGCATGAGGACTCTCCTGGCTGTGGTAAAATTTCCGGAAATTTTGAAGCTGTGAGAAAATGTTTCTGAGGAAGAAATAGAAAGTCATTTTGGTAGATGAAAAACAGCGTGTGTGTATATATAAAGTATTCAGCTTATCCAGTAAATGAAATAAACTTGCTTTTTAAAATTTGTCATTCGGGTGCGACTTTGAAGACATCTGTGCGGCTTCATGCAGTGTCTTAGCACTCCAATGTAAATGAGGACTTAGTAAATCTTCCCCATTGTGTCTTTTTCAGACAATAATTTTTCTGCAGTTTTTTTATTTTTATAAATCTACTTTTCCATAGACACAGTTGGCCTCAGCTACAAGTGTGACTTCTGGATTATGCAGAATGACTAAACAATGAAGGCATATATTTTGTAGACGTCACGTTTGCACAGCCACATTTTCTACTTCTTTCCAGCTGATATAAATCTATAAATAAATAAATACATTTTCTAAGTGGCACTGACATGAGGCTTTTTGCCTTCTGTGTGCTAGCCATTAGCAGATTGGATTTAAAATGGCCTTATCTGGCCACTAATGGCCTGAATATATGTGTCTCAAGTCTTCATGCTGATCAGTTGCAGCTGCTAACCCCTAGACTAATCTACAAACCTCAATGCTACTTTCAGGCTGGGTTCACACTAGTCCAATTCTCGGACCGACATGAGGAGCACAAGTCACATTACGTCACAAAAACAATGATTCCCTATGAGAGCCGTCTTAACTGGTCCGACTTGTGTTTTTCAAAGTCGGACCGACTTTGAAAAAGGTTCCTGTACTACTTTTGTCCGACTTTGATCCTACTTCAGCCCATTGAAAGGCATTGAAGTCGGATCAAAGTCGTATCAGTGTCTTCACTGATCCAACTTTGGCATGCGACTTGTGCTCTGGGGATCTTGAAGGGGAACTCCACACCATATTTTTTAAAGAAAGAAAATGGCATGGGGTCCCTCTCCAGGAGCATACCAGGCCCTTTGGTCTGGTACAGATTTTAAAGGGAACCCCATTCCGAAAAAACAGCGTGGGGTCCCCCCCAAAATCCATACCAGACCCTTATCCGAGCACGCAGCCCGGCAGGTCAGGAAGGGGGGGTGGGGACGAGCGAGCGCCCCCCCTCCTGGACCATACCAGGCCGCGTGCCCTCAACATTGGGAGTATGGGTGCTTTGGGGCAGGGGGGGCTCTGCGAAATATGTACAAAATAAACACCACACAGCTTTTTAAAATATTTTATTAAATCAGCTCCGGCGGTCTTCTCCCCTCTCTGGCTCTTCTTTTCTTCGGCTCTTTTGCGGGGTCTTTCATCTTCTGAGGGGTCTTCTTTCTTCTCCTTCTCTGCGGCGTCTTCTGCTGTCCCCTTCCCTCTGTTCTTCTTCTACTTCTTCCCATGTTGACACGACGCAATCTCCTTCACGAATGCCCTCTCCGCTCTGTGCTGTGCCTTATAATGGCATGGGGCGTGGCCACCAGATGACATCACCCGGAGGCCCGCCCCATATGAGATCACAGCTCCGCCCCAGGATGTGACCTCATATGGGGGCAGGGCCTCCGGGTGATGTCATCTGGTGGCCACGCCCCATGCCATTATAAGGCACAGCACAGAGCGGAGAGGGCATTCGTGAAGGAGATCGCGTCGTGTCAACATGGGAAGAAGAAGAACAGAGGGAAGGGGACAGCGGAGAAGTCCGGCAAAAGAGCAGAAGACGCCGCGGAGAAGAAAGAAGACCCCTCAGAAGATGAAAGGCCCCGCAAAAGAGCCGAAGAAAAGAAGAGCCAGAGAGGGGAGAAGACCGCCGGAGCTGATTTAATAAAATATTTTAAAAAGCTGTGTGGTGTTTATTTTGTACATATTTCTTTGCAGGTAAATGGGTAGGGGTACGATGTACCCCATACTCATTTACATAGGGTGGGGGGCTGGCATCTGGGGGCCCCCTTGTTAAAGGGGGCTTCCAGATTCCGATAAGTCCCGCCCGCAGACCCCGACAACCAACGGCCAGGGTTGTCGGGAAGAGGCCCTTGTCCTCATCAACATGGGGACAAGGTGCTTTGGGGTGGGGGGCCCAGAGCCCCCCCTGCCCCAAAGCACCCATACTCCCTATGTTGAGGGCACGCGGCCTGGTATGGTCCAGGAGGGAGGGGGCCACTCGCTTGTCCCCACCCCCCTTCCTGGCCTGCCGGGCTGCGTGCTCGGATAAGGGTCTGGTATGGATTGTGGGGGGGACCCCACGCAGTTTTTTCGACGTGGGGTTCCCCTTAAAATCCATACCAGACCAAAGGGCCTGGTATGCTCCTGGAGGGGGACTCCATGCTGGTTTTTTTTTTTTTTTTTTTAATTTGGCGTGGAGTTCCCCTTCAAAATCCCCAGAGCACAAAGTGTTCACAGACAAACGGTCCGACTTTGACCCTATGTAGGATCGTAAATCGCACAGCAAAGTAGGATCAAAGTCGGACCGTTTTTTTGTCGGATAGTGTGAACCCAGCCTCACACTGAGATGTTTATGCTAATTTGTTTTTATAGCACTAGGCAAATCATTCACTGAATGCATGTGTGTGTGGAACCATACAGGACACTTAGACATACAAGACACACACACACACACACACACACACACACACACACACACACTTTTTTTGGCTGAACAAAAAAAAACAGACAGATTGCCGTACCAACATAAGCGATGTTAATGCAGCTATCAACTCTGCTGTGTTTTTGTATTGTAACAAGGGGGTTCCTGATGAACCGGACGATATTCGGATCATGTGTGCCCATATACTAATATAATTTTTAGTTAGAAAAATGTTCACAATGTTCTTTCGATCTTCTAATGGATAATAAAGACAAATGAATGGCAGTTTTAGACCATATGGATGAGAAAATGTGAAGGCTCTCAAAAAATCATTTAAACTCCATCAAAGTAAAGCTGACACAAAATGATAAGGTTTTTTATTTTTTAGCTGTATATTTCTTGCCACAACCATAACCTACCACCAAAGTACAACCCCGACAATCGCAGCCATGCAATATATGCTATTGGTTATTTTAACCAGTAGTAGGGCCCAGAAACGATAGTGAGCATTCTGCTTTTTTTATCCTGCCTAAAACACACTGACACTAATTGACATAGCTAGAGGTAGACCGATATATCGGGCCGATGTTTTGACGGTCTTTAATTAACCCCTTCCTTACCGGGCACTTAAACCCCCCTCCTGCCCAGACCAATTTTTGGCTTTCAGCGCTGTCGCATTTTGAATGACAATTGCGCGGTCGTGCGACGTTGTACCCAAATAAAATTTGCGTCCTTTTTTTCCCACAAATAGAGCTTTCTTTTGGTGGTATTTGATCACCTCTGCGTCATTTCTGATCGCCGCTATAAACAAAAAATGAGCGACAATTTTGCAAAAAAGAACAATATTTTTTACTTTTTGCTAAAGTACAAATCCATTAAAAAAAATATTCATCAGTTTTGGCCGATATTTATTCTTCTACATATTTTTGGTAAAAAAAAAATCGCAATCGGCGTATATTGATTGGTTTGCGCAAAAGTTATCGCGTCTACAAACTGGGAATTGATTTATGGCGTTTTTATTATTTTTTTTTTTTTTAC
>BLSH010471598.1:32629-53209 GCA_018402905.1 Glandirana rugosa
TCTCAACCCCCCCCCCCCCCCCCCCCCCGAGTCAAAACTTTGAATCACCTTCCGCTGCAATTACAGCTGCAACTCTTTTTGGGGATGTCTCTACCAGCTTTGCACATATAGAGAGATTTTTGCCCATTCTTTGCAAGAAAGTGCAAGCTCTGTCAGATTGGATGGAGAGCATCTGTGAACAGCAATTTTCAAGTCTTGCCACAGATTCTCAATTGGATTTAGGTCTGGACTTTGACTGGGCCCTTCTAACACCTGAATATACCTTGATCTAAACCATTCCATTGTAGCTCTAACTGTACGTTTAGGGCTGTTGTCCTGCTGGAAGGCGAACCTCTGCCTCAGTCTGTATTTTTGTAGGCACTTTCCCATCAACTCTGACAAGCTTCCCTGTCCCTGCTGAAGAAAAGCATCCCCACAACATGATGTTACCACCACCATCATGTTTCACAGTGGGGATGGTGTGTTCAGGGTGATTTGCAGTGTTAGTTTTCTACCACACTTAAACTTTTTGGCCTAAAAGCTGTCAGCACCCGGGCTTTCTCCTCCTCCGCCGCCAATTAGAAAGCGCAGCGGCGGTTCGCGCATGTGCAGTAGTGAAGCCGAACGGCTACACGTCTGGGTTCCCTTACCCTCGATGGCGGCAGTAGCAGCACTTGTCCACCAATCCGAAGATCGGTGGGTGGTGCCGACATCGCTGGACTCCAGGACAAGCAAGTGTCCTAAAGTTAAAAGTCAGCAGCTACTGTATGTGAATTTTTTAAAGGGGCGGCGGCCCTCCTCTTTAAAGCTGCTGTGCTGTTTGTCTTTGGCTGTTTCTTGCATTGAGCATGCACTGAAAGACCTCATGTCCACTGGATGTTTTTCTGCTGCTCCTAGGGGCATTTGGCATCTTGTTTGTTTATTTTTTCTTCCTGTAAACACCCCTATCTGCCGCTTATAAATGCAAAGTAAATTCCCAATAGACAATGTGTCCAGGATCAGCAGCGATTTGCAGGGAAAACGATTGACGTGCCTAAACGTGTATAAATATATGGTAATGCTAGGCGTGTTTAGGGCTTGAGCGTGAATTAATTTGAGTGGCCAGAATGCATATTTATTCTGGCCAAATTAATTATTGCCCAAGCGTTGACGCACTTAAAACTATACTAAATGTTCCTTTTTTTTTTTTTTTCTTTAAAGTAACAAACATGTCATACTTAACTCCTCTGTGCAGCGGTTTTGCACAGAGTGGCCCCGATCCTCCTCTTCTGGGTTCCCTCAGCAGTGCTCCTGGCTCCTCCTGTTCTCCGACTGTCCCCTCAGGGAAGCGCTTTCCCTAGGGGCACTCGTGCGGTCGCACTCCCGAGTCCTGCTGCTACATCCATCGACCCCGCCCCCTGGCTTCTGCGTCACTGGACTTGATTGACAGCAGTGGGAGCCAATTACTCCCCTGCTATCATTCTATCCAATGAGGACCGGAGCACGCGGCTGTAGCTGCTAGGCTCGTCCCCGGCGCGGGAATGATTGGGCTCAGGTAAGTAAAAAGGGAGGGGGGGATCTGGGGGGCAGCTGCAACAGAAAAGGTTTTTTCACCTTAATGCATAGAATGCATTTAGGTGAAAAATGGTGAGGGTTTACAACCCCTTAGACGCATTACACACATTTACAAGTGTCCAAGCTTTTTTTTTGCCAAAACTTTGCTGCCTGTAGGAAAGGAGTCTAGGAGAGTCAGCAAAACTTCCTGTGTGTATGAGGCCAAATTGTCAGACTGAGCTTCCGCTATACTCTAGTCTGGATGCATCTCTTCTCTCCCTCACTTACTTTTGTAACAAGATGCATACTTTTGTGGTCACCCGGCATAGATTTATATTACCAAGCCAATTTACAGTCCTGTTACCATGCCTAAAATGCCAAAAATAAGAAATGTAATGGACAATCCAATCTGTTTCCTCTATTTTGATTGCTGCTGGCATACCTTACATGGAATACTGATGCGTTTTTTTTTTTTTTTTTTTTTTTAACTGCTTTAACAAGCAAAACAAATGCTGTAGGCCAGGGTGCCTTTTCTATGGAGGTTAAACCTATACTACTCTAACTACATAGTGAAAGATAATGCTGCCTAAACCACCCCAGGTCAATTAGTTTGATGTGCAGTTTTAGTTTAGCAACTAACGGAATGTCATGTTAGTGTTTGACTAGAAATCACGTTGTCTTAACATTCCAGTGACAGGTTGGTCTATATTCACAGCAGGCAGGTATTTGCTACCGCTCTGATTCACAAAAGCGTGGGTGAAGGTGTGGGTAGCTGGAAATGCTTGTGTACTTATAAAGGCCTAAGTGGTGATGCAAAACCCTGTTTCGGCTTCTCTATCGAAACTCTGGGCTTGAACTGCAGCCAACATTAGGCTGGCTGTCGGTGGTGAGACACAGGGTGTGATTTTCAGACTGCACTGAACTAATTGGTAGGCTCTGTCCCCATGGCAACACTTAATATTCTGATATAAGATTTAGGAAAGACTTATTCGGATTCTACCTTCTCATTTCTTTAATTTTGTTAAAGCTGAACTCCAGGCAGATCTAAAATACAGAAATGATCTAGCAGATGGTCAGATTGAAATGACGATCACCTGCCCAGTACATCCCTGTGCCATGTTATGGCCAACCTTAGACTAATTTATTACCCAACTTAGAAATGTATGTCTGAATCCGATGTTGTTCACCCTGTCTATTTGGAGGAGGTGTTCACAACGGTTTTCCCTCTTTCCTCCATGCCCACCTCTACTAAACATGCTCTTTAACCTGGATATTTCTGATAATTTATCTTACAGCCAATTCCTCGGTCACAGGCTGGTATCTTCCATCTTCGACACATGGTGCACCCACTAACACAACAATTTTATTCAATCAGAGATCCAACACAAATACCAGATCCCTTAGCAACTTATGTATTCCTACTTACAATTTAAACACTATTTCTCCTCCAAATCCTCATCCCTAACCCTAGATAAACCCACCACATTTGAACTCTTATGTGCCCAAGGTCCTGATCAACCTCGTCTTATATCATCTATTTATCAAATTCTTCATGAGGCTACCCCGCTTGATAACTCTCACCACCTCTATAGCTGAAATGGGTTATTTGTGTTGATTTGATCCTGCTTTCTATGCCCACTCTACTGGAGGCCACCTATGTATTATATACAGTTGTACTTCGATTTCATGTTTTACTGAAGCTCTGTAATGTACTATTGCATACTGTGATATGCCCAAGCCTTTTCTACATTACTTCAATGTCTTTCTCACTGTGTTTTGTACTGTTTTTTGTTAAAATTTAACAATAAAAATACAATTACAAAAAAAAAAAATAATACAGAAATGAATGCAGCTCTGTATTCATTAAAGTGGTAGTAAATGCTTTTTTTAAATGTATACTTTACTATAGGCCCCTACTATACCCCACTATAGGCTTACCTGTAGGTACGGTAAATATCTCCTAAACATGCACTGTTTAGGAGAGATTTACTTTACCAGCGCCGGTGATGTCACTGACGCATGCACACTGCACTTTAAATGGACAGTGTGTCCATAGAGAGCTGTGCCGCGGCCGTGATGTCATCAGTGCTCAGCCAATCAAAAGGTGGCTGCAAACCCGGAAGGAAGTGACAAATAAAAAGATGTACACTGTGCTCACAAGTCTCTCCCACCTATTGGAGATGCCTTTCAACATAACAGTCAATAAAATAGAAAATATAATCAAGTTTTAACTGTCCGTGAATAGATGCAGAGGATCTCATGCAAACAGAAGGCAGCCAGCTGAAAAGAGCAGGAAGAACTCTGTGAAGCAAAAACAGAAGAATCGCAGTGCCTCTGAGTGCAGTAGCCTTTTAATGGAACAATAAAATATTGATATGGTGATACACTCACAAAAGAAGACCGGTTTATCGCATGAAGAGAACCCGGAAGGAAGACAGGGTGAAAATGGAAGCCCTGTCAGCGGTTACAGTGCGCCGCTAGAGGGCTTTGTTTTTAGGCAAGTCTTTCATAATGTGCATTAATTTTTTTTTTCTATTGCGGTTTACTACCTCTTTAATACATCATTATTTGTTTAAGTGTAAGTAGTTTAAGTAACAAAAATACCGCGCTTGTGAAAATACCAAAATCTTTAAGCTGCAACTTCAACATGTGAGACTGTCATGTAACCAAAGATAAATTTAACTAAAATTTGCGCTAAAACTGATGATCCAGATAAGTGCAAAAAAACCCAGAAATTAAATAGTCCAGGAACAATCTTCTCATTCAGGAAAAGTGCAAGTGCATAAATCCATCACCATGTGAAACACCTTAAGGGATGTGTGTTTACCAGAATCAAATGACCCTTTGTTACAGAGTGTCTAACACGCTTGTGAATGAGCCCCACTCGCATTCGTTGTCCACCAGGTCATAGGAATCTCCTCAGCATGGAACCTCCCAGAGTCAGATGATATAAGGGAAGCACAAAAAGTCTCCAATAGTGCAGTTAAACCAAGGGCGTTTATTCGACAAGTGTCTCAAAAAAATCTCACAACACTTCAGCAGACCGTATTGGATAAACAGCATACTGCGGTGTTTGAATGTATCCTCGTCCGACCAGTGTCGTTCCAGTGAATGTCTTCTCCTGAATTTAAGTAGTTTAACCACTTCAAGACTGAGCCTGTTTTTTGGGTTTGGTGTTCACGAGTTAAAACTAGGTTTTTTTGCTATAAAATTACTTAGAACCCCCAAACATATTATATATATATATATATATATATATATATATATATATATATATATATATATATATTTTTTTTTTTTTTTCTAACACCCTAGAGAATAAAATGGCGGTCGTTGCAAAACTTTGTCACACCATATTTATGCAGCGTTCTTACAAGCACGTTTTTTTTTTTTTTTTGGGAAAAAAAGTTTTATGAGTTAAAAAATACGACAACAGTAAAGTTAGGTCAATTTTTTTGCATATTGTGAAAGATCATGTTACGCTGAGTAAAATGATACCCAACATGTCATGCTTCAAAATTGCATCCGCTCGCGGAATGGCGACAAACTTTGCAACATAAAAATCTCCATTGGCGACGTTTAAAAAAATTCTACAGGTTGGCATTTTTGAGTTAGAGGTCTAGTGCTAGAATTGTTGCTCTCGCTCTAACGATCGTGGCGATGCCTCACATGTGTGGTTTGAACACCGTTTTTCATATGTGGGCGGGACTTGCGTATGCATTTGCTTCTACGCGTGAGCTCGCGGAGACGGGGCGCTTTACATTTTTTTTTATTATTTATTTTACTTTTTAATTTTTATTTTTACACTGTTCTTTTAAAAAAAAAAAAATGTGATCACTTTTAGTCCTATTACAAGAAATGTTAACATTCCTTGTAATAGAAAGAAGCATGCCAGGACCTCTTAAATATGAGATCTGGGGTAAAGACCTCAGATCTCATATTTACACTAAAATGCAAAAAAATGGCAGTGCAAAAAAAAAATTAGCCCTTTAACCAGTTCCCCACCGAGTCATATTAAAATGACGTCGGCAGGAATCGCTCATCACGACGTCGGCCGCTTCGCGCCGCTACCAATCGCGGATCGATCGTCCCCGTCCCCCCCCCCGATCCGGGTAAAGAGCCAAAAATATCTTTACCATGTGCCCGGCTGTGTCCAATCACAGCCCGTCACTACCGACCTCCACGTGCACGCCACTCGCTTCAGTGATCTTGTGGCGTATCCGCCACTGAGGCCACTTTTATCTTGTGCAGAATCGCCTGCACTAAAAGAAGATACCGGGGTTATGGTAGCTATCTGCTACCATAACAACGGTATTCCACTTCAAAGTGACCGCCGTTACCTGGTCCGGAAGTGGTTAAAGTGGATTTCCTCCCAAAAATGGAACTTCCGCTTTAAGCACTCCTCACCCCCTTACATGCCACATTTGTAATTTTTTTGGGGGGGTGGAGTGTGTCCCCAGGTTTCAGAGGGACTTCCTGTCCCTCATCCACCTTCCGCCTCTGGGCCGCCTCGGCAGCGACTCCTCTCCTCCTAGGCGGCCCCTCCCTCCTGGCAATCTTCTGGGACACGTCACAGGTCCCAGAAGATTGCCTGGCCACTAGGCATGCACAGCACGACTCGCGCAAGCGCAGTGGGTGCCCGGCCGGGAAGCCGGGCCGGGTGCCCACACTAGGAATGGCGGGGCCGTCGGGAGGGGGGAGACGAGCGAGGCTTCGGGCGCAGCCGTCGCTGGACCGGGAGACAGGTAAGTTACTGTTACACTTTTTGTAGCTGCTGACTTTTAATAAACAAAAAACGTGTGGAACTCCGCTTTAAGTACCTGAATGTGATCTCTATTGTGCTGCAGGCCCTGTACAGCAGAGCTCAGACTTTTGGCCCTTTCAAACGGGTGATCCGCCCGGCGGACTCCGCTTTGCTCAACGGGGGACCGCTCCGCTGATCCACGCAGAGCAGGCGGATGACTGGTCCGTCTCCCTCTTTCTTCTATGGGGAGATCGGATAAAAACTGACCGCCTGTCTGTTTAAGTCCGATCTGCCAGACAAATGGAAAATAGAGTCACCATCCTTCTGGATTTCACAGACAGAATCGGAGAGCAGTGGCTCTCAACGGACATATCATCGCTGACATCCGCCGCTCCATAGGAGTGACTGGATCGTCCAATCAGGTCCGCCTGAAAGACAGACAGGCGCACCTGATTAGAAAGCCTTTGTGAAAGGGGCCTAAGGGAAGGTGGAGTAGGATAAGGGCTCTATCAGGTATGATGCAGTATTCCTATGCTGCCAAGGTGCATGCTGATGGAGGGCTGCAGAGTGACAGAGAACCAAGTTCATCAGACTACTGCAATATTTTTCACTATCCAGTCACAGATTTGGGGAGGTACAAGACTTTTAAGGACCAAGCCACATGGGTGACAGCCAGTGAGAATGTGTGATTTTTGCCAGCAGTGATACTCCCTATGCATTGGATAAACTATCCATAGGCAGCAGCCAGGAATGTAAAGAAATCTAATACTGTTTGAAAGCAATGCGGGGAGAGACATCAGGAGCCTAATAAAGAAGGACCTGTTGCTGCATAATACTGTCACATAGGGGACGCACATATGAGTAAGTACAATTCAGTGTACGCACTACTAAGGCTTGGCATATTTGGTATCCTTTTGCTGAAACAAAGTCTCGTTTTTTCGTTTTCTATTAATAAAAAAAAATTCTATTGTTTTTGTGTGCGCTAGAATCGGTTATAGTATTTTTTTCTAATAAAATGATTTTTAAAAAAACAAACCGTTGTGCAGCATAAAATATTTTGCAGCTGCCCCTTTGTACGCACCTTTTGGGCCCAGATCTTCAAAATCATCCAAGTTGGCTGGCTGCCACCTTGCCCCTGATCCTACTATAGCACTTTTAAATCAAAAGCCCCCAGAAGTAACCAGACCCCGATTCAAACTGCTCCTGCAGGCCACCACTGCGGCTAAGCAAACTATCTCGCATGCATGGAAATCGCCCCAGCTACACATGGCGGAAACCAAAAACAGGATCACCAGGCCATGATCCACGCCAGAATTGAGGCAGTCATCCTGGACAGGATCCCTAAGCACGAGCAGATATGGGGACCCTGGCTAGCCCACTATGCCCCCCCCCAGGCCTTGACATCTCAATGTTAAAACCTTGAACTCCCAACTGATACAGACCTGACTGGTAACGCTGCCTGGCGGTCCCCTAACTTAGAAGTTCCATGGCTTATTTCCCCTGGGTTTCCCTCCCCCTTTTCTTTTCTTCCCTCTTTCCTCTTCCCCCCTTCTTCTTGTTTCACTTTCCCTGTTCTCTGCTACCACCTTCGCCACAATGATTGCGCCTAAAAATCAGTTCCAACATGCTAACGCAAGCTAGCCTTCACCTACCTTGACCCTGCCTATTGTCTAGCATAGATAGGCTTCACAAAACACCCACCTGCCCCCGCACTAGGACCCACACAACCAATACTCACCAACCCATCCTATTGAGTGCGGTGACACTAGACATCTGGCTCCCTCATCGGAGTGTCAGGAGAATCACGATATTGGTAGATATAGTATCGTCCCTGTATGCCTTGTGGAACCATGTAAGCTATATATCATCGTAACGTTACTGTAATGTCTTTACCTGTTATTTTACAATAAAAACCATTTGAATAGTAAAAAAATATTTTGCAGCTACTGACTTTTTATTGCACAGGTTCCCAGGTTTCAGAAGCTATGTAATTTTCTGGCCTAAAATGCTCACTTTTTATTGTGTGCGCTGAGAAAAAAATCAACTTTTTGCATGTTTTTCCACAGGGGAACGTTATGCTAGGGGGGGTTAAACTTTTTAGCTTTAGGCTGATACTTTGAATCTGTGATTGCTCTGTACTGGGCCTTTATAGCATGGCCCATTCACACCTGAGTTTTCAGCTCGTAAAACGCTCATTTCTGCAGCTCCAAAACACCCAACAAGCAAAATCCCATTCATTTCAATGGCCCCTGTTCACATCTGAGCGTTCTGTTGCGTGAAACAAAACGCTTGAAGCTCAAAAAAGTACATGAGCTTCTTTTACAGGCGTTTTTCTGCTTTTTACATTGGTGACCTTTTGACAAAATTGCAGCAAAAATCGCACAACTTCCGATATGCTCGGGTTTGAATGCAGCCTGAGCATCTTGGTGATGTTTTCAGAAAGTTTTTGTTTGGTGTTAACTAGTCAATTTAGACTGATCATATAATTAAATAAACAAAGGATACAGTTAGTGGAACTGCAGTGGAAACGTAAAGTAGATGCAGAGCTAAGGACAGCTGAAGGTAAATTAACTCTTTCTGTAAAATTTGAGCTTGGACTTGCCCCTTCCACCTCCAAAAGACCAGGATGTCTATTTCTACAGGATAAGTCAAGATTTTTATATAATTCCAGCTGTATACTGTATCTTTGTTTACAGATTGTGCACGGATGTACTATATATTGCATTCAGATCTGTAACTTACAGTGGATGTAAAAAGTCTACACACCCGTTTAGCCACTTAAGGACCGGAAGGATTTCCCACTGTAGGACCAGAGCACTTATTGAGATTCGGCACTCCGTCGCTTTAACTAACAATTGCGCGGTCGTGCAAAATTGTACCCAAACGAAATTGACTTCCTTTTTTCCCCACAAATAGAGCTTTCTTTTGGTGGTATTTGATCACCTCTGTGTCACTTCTAATCACCGCTATAAACGAAAAATTTTTTTTTTTTTCAAAATTGTCACTATTTTTTACTTTTTTGCTAAAATATCCCAAAAAAAAAAAAAATAAAAAAAAAACAAATATATTAATCAGTTTTGGCAGATATATATTCTTCCTCATATTTGTGGTAAAAAAAAAATCACGATCGGCGTTTGATTGGTTTGTGCATAAGTGGCCACGTTTACAAACCATTAGGATTGATTTATGGCATTTTTTACTATTTATTTATTTTTTTTTAACTAGTAATGGCAGCGATCTGCGATTTTTATGTTGACTGCGATATTGCAGCGATGTCAGACCTTTTTGACACTTTTTTGACAATGGCATTTATACAGCGATCAGAAATTTAAATATCCATGGATTACTGTATAAATGTTATTGTCAGGGAAGGGGTTAACTTGCAGGGGGTGATCTAGGGGTTAACTGTGTTCCCTAGGCATGTTTTAACTGTGAGGGGGCTGGGACATAAGAGATCTAACTGATCCCAGTGACGGGGATCAGTAGATCTTACATGCCGCCTGACAGATCGGGGAACCGCCGTGTTTACATCGGCGGTTCCCCGCTTTTCTTCTGTGCCAGGCGATTGTGGCTCGCCGGCGGACATTGACACTGCCCGGCCTGTGGCCATACTGCTGGAGAGTGCAGCGGGCATGAGAGTGCTCCGCGCTCCCTCCCGCTAGCCGCACATGCGCAAGCCGGCGTTTCCAGATGGAGATTTGTGATATGCGACCACTCTGCAGCAGTAAATGTCCAGAACCTGTTAAATGTCAGGTTTCTGTGATGTAAAAAATGAGAAGATAAATCATTTCAGAACTTTTTCCACCTTTAGGCTACTTTCACACTGGGGTGGGGAGGGGCGGTAGCAGTAAATCGCAGGTAATTAGCGGCGCATTTACCGCTAATATAGTGGCGCTACGGCGCCGCTATGCAAGCGGGAACAGGGCACTTTTAACCCCCAAGAAGGGGTTAAAAGCACCGCCGCTCGGGGCTTCCGTGGCGGTGTACAGCCGCTTCGGGAGCGCCGTCCATTGCTTTCAATGGAGGGGGGCGGTGTAGGAGCAGTGTACACACTGCTCACCGCACTGCCCCAAAGATGCAGCTTGCAGGACTTTTCTTACCGTGTGCTTTCACACTGGGGAGAATACGGGAGAGTTTTTCAGGCACTTTACAGGTGCTATTTTTAGCACCGCAGCGCCTGAAAAAACTTTTCGGTGTGAAAGTAGCCTTAATGTGACATATAAACTGTACAATTCAGTTGAACAACAAACTGAAATTTTAGGTGGAAGGAAGTAAAAATAAAAAACTAAAATAATATGGTTGCATTAGTGGGCACGCCCTTAAATTAATACTTTGTTGAAGCACAGTTTGATTTTATTACAGCACTCAGTCTTTTTGGGTATGAGTCTAAAAAAACTCCAAATCTGTCAGATTGCGAGGGCATCTCCTGTGCACAGCCCTCCTTCAGATCACCCCACAGATTTCCAATCGGATTCAAATCTGGGCTCTGGCTGGGCCATTCCAAAACTTTCTGGTGAAGCCATGCCTTTGTTGATTTGGATGTATGCTTTGGGTCGTTGTAATGCTGAAAGATGAAGTTCCTTTTCATATTCAACTTTCTAGCAGAAGCCTGAAGGTTTTGTGCCAATATTGACTGGTATTTGGAACTGTTCCCTCTACCTTGACTAAGGCCCCTGTTCCAGCTGGAGAAAAAAAGACCCAAAGCATGATGCTGCCACCACCATGCTTCACGGTGTGTATGGTGTTCTTTTGGTGATGTGCAGTGTTTTTGCGCCAAACATATCTTTTGGAATTATGGCCAAAAAGTTCAACCTTGGTTTCATCAAACCATAACACATTTTGCCACATGCTTTTGGGAGATTTCAGATTTGTTTTTGCTACATTTAGCTGGGCTTAGATGTTTTTCTTAAGAAAAGGCTTCCGTCCTACCACTCTACCCCATACCCCAGACATATGAAGAATATGGGAGATTTTTGTCGCATGCACCACACAGCCAGTACTTGCCAGATATTCCTGCAGCTCCTTTAACGTTGCTGTAGGCCTCTTGGCAGCCTCCCTGGCCAGTTTTCTTCACGTCTCCATCAATTTTGGAGGGACATCCAGTTCTTGGTAATGTCACTGTTGCGCCATATTTTCTCCACTTGATGAGGACTGTCTTCACTGTGTTCCATGGTATATCTAATTCTTTTGTACCCTTCTCCTGACTGATATCTTTTAACAATGAGATCCCTCTGATGCTTTGGAAGCTCTCTGCGAACCATGGCTTTTGCTGTAGAATGCGACTAAGAAAATGCCAGGAAAGACCTACTAGAACAGCTTAACTTTTATTTGGGGTTAATCAGAGGCCCTTTAAATGATGGTAGGTGTGTAAGGACTCCTATTTAACATGAGTTTGAATGTGATTTCTTAACCACTTCAATACTGGGCACTTAAACCCCCTTCCTTCCTGGACCAATTTTCAGCTTTCAGCGCTGTTGCAGTTTGAATGACAATTGGGTGGTCATGCGACACTGTACCCATATGAAATTTTTATCATTTTTTTTCACACAAATAGAGCTTTCTTTTGGTGGTATTTAATCACCCCTGGGTTTTTTATTTTTTGCGCTATAAATTAAAAAAAGACTGAAAAAAAAAAAAAACAATGCATTTTTCTGCGTTTCTGTTATAAAATTTTGCAAATAAGTAATTTCTCTTCATAAATTTTGACCAAAAATTATACTTCTACATTACTTTGGTAAAAATAACCCAAATCGGAGTTTATTTGGTGTTGACGGACAGACAGATGTGACGGGGGCTGTGACAGATGTGACGGGGACATACAGATGTTTTGTGTATGGTGACAGATGTTTTGGGGACAGACAGATGTTTGGGGACTGTGACAGATGTTTTGTGTATGGTGACAGATGTGATGGGGTCATACAGATGTTTTGGGGGCTGTTTTATGGGGAAAGCGATCTGTGACAGCTTTCTGCATGAAATCCTCATCATGCAGAAAGCTGTCACAAAGCTGCAGCTCCCCCCCCCCCCCCCCCCACTGAGCTCTCACTGAGCTCTCACTGAGCTCGGCGGGGGGAGAACTGTCACAGAGACGTTCGTCTCTGTTTACAATGTGACGGCTGTGATTGGACACATGATCGGGAGGGCCAGTCACTGCGCCCGTATCCCGATCTCTGCTCAGCTGGATCCTGTGATCATGATGATCACAGGATCCAGCAGCAGCGCGGCACGTGGCCGCGCTGCGAGCTCCCGTTCTGCAGGACGTATATGCACGTCCTGTCAGAACGGGGAAGCTCCCACCCGGCCGTATATGTACAGTGGCCGGGTGGGAGGTGGTTAATTCTGAACACCTCTACATCCCCAGTTAAGAGGGTGCACACACTTATGCAACCACATTATTTCAGTTTCTTATTTTTACTTCCCCCTAAAAGATTTCAGTTTGTTTTTTAATTGAGTTGTACAGTTTATAGGTCACATTAAGGCCTCATGCACACAGGACGTTTGACTGTTTTTCAGCAGCTGTTTTCAGCTGCAGACGTTTTTTTTTTTCTACAGTCAATTAACCCTCCATGTTATCCTATGTGTTCATGCACACATAGGCTGTTATCAACTGTTTTTATCAGTGACGTTTTTGAACTGTAAAAAAACCCAAGACCACAGGGTTCTTTTGGTCGTTTTTCAGCTGTAAAAACGTTCAAACGTTCAAAAACGCCCAAAAACACTCAAACGTCGATCCCCAACATTTTTGGACGTTTTGGATCAATTGGGAAAAAAAAAAATGCTGGCCCTTTAAAAACATTAACCACTTTATATTGATCTAAATGCAGCATGCATGCTATGGGCGCATTTTACATCCATGTTACGACTTTTGACTATATTTACTCTGTATGCATTTAAACACTTGTGCAATAGTTTGTAAAGTAAGTAAATGGTTCATATTATTATTATTATTATTATTATTATTATTATTATACAGGATTTATATAGTGCCGGCAGTTTGCGCAGCGCTTTACAATATTAGGGCAGACAGTACAATTACAATACAGGAGGAATCAGAGGGCCCTGCTCGTTAGAGCTTACAATCTAAGAGGGAAGGCTGAATGATACGAAAGGGCAGTAAACTGCAGGGGATGAGCTGATTGAGAAAATAAGGAGTGTAGTTAGGTGGTGGCAGGATAGGCTTCCCTGAAGAGAAAAGTTTTCAGGGATTGCTTGAAGGTGGATAGATTTGGGAACATTCTGACCGATTGGGGTAGGGAGTTCCAGAGGATGGGAGAGGCTCGGGAGAAGTCTTGGAGGCGAGTATGAGAGGAGGTGATGAGGGAGCTGGAGAGCAGGAGGTCTTGGGAGGAGCGAAGAGGACAGTTAGGTTGGTATTTTGAGACGAGGTTGGTGATGTAGCTGGGAGCAGAGTTGTGGATGGCTTTTTAGCTGATTGTTAGTATTTTGAATTTAATTAGTTGGGCGAGTGGCAGCCAATGGAGGGATTGGCAGAGGGGGGTGGCAGACGTTGAACGGTTTGTAAGGTGGATGAGTCTGGCAGCGGCATTCATGATGGACTGGAGAGGGGATAGTCTATTTAAAGGTAGACCAGTGCGGAGGGAGTTGCAGTAGTCGAGGCGAGAGATGACCAGGGAGTGAATCAGGAGCTTTGTGGTTTCATTGGTTAGGAAGGGACGTATTTTGGAGATGTTGCAGAGATTGATTCGGCAAGCCTTAGAAAGTGATTGGATGTGGGGCCAAAAGGAGAGTTCAGAGTCCAGAGTAACACCAAGCACCCTGACGTGGGGATGGGTGGATGGTTGTGCCATTGCTCTTGACAGAGAAGTCGGGGGAAATGGCACGTGGGGGAGGAAATATTATGAGTTCAGTTTTGGACAAGTTGAGTTTGAGAAAGTGGTGTGACATCCAGGCAGATATGTCTGTTAATAAGCTAGTGATATGTGAGGAGACTGATGGGGTGAGTTGGGAGGTGGAGAGGTAGATTTGGGTATCGTCAGCGTATAAATGATATTGAAAGCCGTGGGAGGCTATCAGCCGACCCAGGGAAGAGGTGTATATTGAAAATAAGAGGGGTCCAAGAACAGAACCTTGGGGGATACCAACAGAGAAGGGAAGAGGAGAGGAGGAGGTAGAATTGTAGGTTACGCTGTTAAGTGCGATGGGATAGGTAGGACGAGAGCCACTGAAGAGCACAGTCACGAAGACCGAGGGAGTAAAGTTTTTTGAGGAGGAGGGGGGTGGTCGACAGTATCAAAGGCAGCCGAAAGATCCAGGAGTAAGAGTATAGAGAAGTGTTCATTGGTTTTTGCAGTAAATAGGTCATTTGTGAGTTTAAGAAGGGCAGTTTCTGTGGAGTGTTGAGGGTGAAATCCAGATTGAAGGGGGTCCAGAAGGTTGTTCTTAACAAGGTAGTCACTCAGTTGGTTGTAGACTAGGCGTTATAGGAGTTTGGAAGAAAAGGGGAGCAAGGAGATAGGGCGCAGATTGTTTAGATCGGTAGGGTCCAGGGATGGCTTTTTGAGTATGGGGGTGACCAATGCATGTTTTAAAGCATTGGGGAAGATGCCAGAAGAGAGTGAGAGATTGAAGATGTGAGTTAGAGAGTGTAGGATAGAGTCAGAGGGTGAGCGTAGTATTTGAGAGGGAATAGGGTCCAGTGGACAGGTGGTTAGGTGGGCGTTAGAAAGGAGTTTAGCAACCTCGTTTATAGTAGCAGGTTTGAATAAGGATAGTGTCAATTGTGCTTGTTGACATGGGGTGTCAACTGGGGAGGATGCCTGTAGAGTGGAGATTTCGTCACGAATTGTGTCAATCTTGCTTTTGAAGTGGTTAGCAATCTCCTGGGCAGTGAGTGAGTTAGTGGGCGGAAGCAGTAGAGGTCGAAGTAGGGAGTTGAAGGTAGAGAAGAGTTGACGGGGACTGGATGAGAAGGTGTTAAGAGTGGTAAAATAGGTCTGCTTGGCAGTGTGGAGGCGAGAATTGTATTTTTGGAGGGCAGATTTGTATTGGTTGAAGTCTTTGAGGGACTTGGTCTTGTGCCACTGGCGTTCAAGGGCGCGGCTACGCTTTTTGAGGTTCCTGGTGTTTGTTTGCCAGGGTTGCAGGGGTCGAGGCCTGATTTTGTGTGTGGTGAGGGGAGCAAGCTTGTCCAGGGTGCCACCTTTTTCTACCTAGTGAATTTGGGGCCAAAAAGGTGCAAACCTAAACGGTGTGCAGGCAGTGCTACAGGTGCAGAAGGATCTCGACCCTCAGCCATTCTGCAGGGTGAGGTCATGCTGCACCGCCACTGCGTGAATGAATAATTCACGGAGGAATGTACAGGTAGATATAAACACTATGTAGGTGGTAGCAACACAGGTGCAGAATGACTTTACGTAGTACACATCTGAACGAATACACATATATGTGCATCAGAGTTGAAATGCGGTACAGAAGGTAAAGGTTGGCCAAGCATATTTTCATTTTATAATTCTTTCATATTTTACTTTAATGAGTATTAAAGTGAATGTAAACCCGGAATCTATTTTTTGGTTTGTTTGGTATCATGCCTTGTGCAGTTTTCTTTAAAAAATGTTTTTTTTTTTGCAAATCTATTACAAATTGTTTTTATTTGGAAATCCTGTCGGTAGCACTATTGTAGTTGTTGTCTTAACAGCTTCACAATTGGCAGCAGCGTTGTCGGCCCACCACGTGTGTTCCTTCAGATGACTTTTGGGATACCTATCGTATTGAACCAACAAGCGTAGCATGCAGCCAGGTGTCAGATTTTGACCAATGTCTTGGGGAGAGGGCGGTGTGATGCGTGTTCCAGCGCATAACACTGTTTACTACTTTTTTTTTTTTTTGTAACTTTATTTATTTTATTTTTTTTTTTTAAGAGTCTTTAACATTTATCAAGTTAGAAAGTTAGGGGATACAATCCCGGTGATGTCAAATGAGATAATACAAATATAAATGTTAACAAAGAAACAACACGTTTATGTACGTTGTACCAAATATTAGTAAGCCAGCTGTATGACCAACCAGATTGCACCAAGTAATCTCCAGCACCTCTGATAGAAGAAGATGGGAAAGAGAAGGACAAGACAAGGGGGAAGAAAGACAAGAGGGTGAGAGGGGAGAGGAAGGAAAAAAAAAAGGGGGGGGGGGATCGGGTGGGGTAAGGAGAATGGGTGATGTGAGCATGTGGGGCATAAGTCTCTTCCAAAATCGGAGTCCCAAGGAGCGGAGGGGGGGTGGGCACTCCACCAACAACCCCCTACACTCCTTCGGACTCCCCTCGCCTGCTTTAAAAGCGGCAAGAAAAAGAAAGAGGTGTTGCTTGTGTAGCAGTTTTGGGACCTGCTATCCCCATTGTTTCACTACTTTGATAGAGCTAGATCTAAAAGAGTCAGATTTTCGAAATACGGTCCACTTTGCCCAAATTTTTGAGAAGTGGGGAATTTTATCCTGGGCCATGTGGATCATCTCCTCCATCGTTTCAATGTAATTTAGGCGATTGATCCATTCTGAAATTGTGGGAGGCTTCACTGATCGCCAGTGTCTCGGGATACACATCCGAGCTGCATTTATCATGTGCATCGGTAAAGACTTAAAATATTTTTTCCCTGCTGTTGGTGAGGTGTGTAACAGGAATTGGGCTGGGGTGAATTCTATTTGGCAAGATGTGAGTTTCCGAATCGTATCAAAGACTGTGCGCCAATAAGGCTGGATTAGTGAACTTTCCCACCAAATATATAGGAGTGTTGCCTTCTTCTCACATCTCCAACAGATATCTGGGACTGAAGGTATACATTTGTGAAGCAAATCAGGGGTCCTGTACCACCTCGTTTTTTAGCTTGTACCCATTTTCCTGAACACTGACATTAAGTGAGCCCTTATGTATGTAAGACTCAATTCGTTGCCAGTCTGTTTCTGTCAGTGTCAGTTTCAGTGCCTTCTCCCAGAAATTCCTTTCCGCATGTAAAATCTTATGTGTATTCGGAAACAGTGAGGAATATACTGTTGAAATCACATGGCTTTGAGGCGTTGATTCGGAGCATAAAGACTCGAAGGCTGTCAATGGTCTAGAGAAATGGTCTCTGTGCGTTGGGTTGTCTAGGAAATGTTTTAGTTGTGCATATGCCCAGAATGGAAAGGTGTTTGTTAGGGAGAGGTCCGCTAGGTCTCTCTGGCGCTTAAAGTTGTTTCGTGTGAAAAATTTTTTCGCTAGCATCTCCGCCATTCTGAGGCCAGAAAAGCAGTATTCAGTCCCGGGGGGAAGACTGGGTTACCTTTAACTGGGGTGATTGGACTGAGTTTTCCATGACGTGTTATATGTTTTACATGCCTTGTGAAAGGCCATAAGAGTGGACCCAATCAGGGGATGAGCATCTAGCTCTTTTGGTGTATCCCTGGAAGGGAACCAGGGGATTTATCCTAGGTCAGAGCCTGCAATCATGCTTTCCAAATTAACCCACCCTTTGTAATTAGCATGCACCCTCCAATCTACTACTCGGGCCAAATGACATGCTGTATGGTACCGCTGGAGGTCCGGAAGCCCGATTCCCCCCTGCGTTTTCGGTAGCACAAGCTTAGACCATACAATTCGTGCCGGCTTGCCTTGCCACAGGAATGTCTGACATAGTTTTTTGTATTGGGAGAAGAATGAGAGCGGCAAAGCTATTGGTAATGTTTGCATCTTATATAATAAGCGAGGAAGGACATTCATCTTGACGATGGATGCCCTCTCAAACCAGGAAATTGTGGGTACATCCCAACGTTTAAGATCTTTCTGTATTGCGTGAAGTTCCACTAGAAAATTTGTTTTGTATAGCTCTGTAAGGCGGTTCGGGATCTGAATGCCTAAGTAGGTGATCGCATCAGATTTCCACTGGAAGGGGAAGTTTGCCTGGCATTGTTCCACTAACTTAGGTGGGAGAGATACATTAAGCGCAAATGATTTGGGGTAATTAATTTGCAAATTAGACAGACACTTGAATTTTTCAAGGGTGGCCAGAACAATCGGGAGGGTAGTTAATGGTTCTGATAGAGCAAGATATCATCTGCGAACGCAGCAACTTTGAATTCCCTTTCCCTTACTGTAATGCCTTTTATGTCCGACTGCGTGCGGATGCATCTTAGCAGTGGTTCCAAGGTGAGAATATATAGGAGAGGGGACAGTGGGCAGCCTTGTCTAGTCCCATTATGGATGGAGAAGGCGTTCAAGAGGCAGCCATTCACCTTTACACGAGCTTCTGGGTTGGTATAAAGGGCTCCAATAAATGCCTTCATATTTGCCCCCAAGCCCAGTGCGCCCAGGACCTCCGTCATGTAATCCCATGCTACCCGATCGAACGCCTTCTCTGCGTCCATCGCTAGAAAAAAGCCTTCCTGTTTGTTCGTCTCAAGCCGGTGTTGTAGGTTTAGGGCTTTAATGGTATTGTCCCTGGCCTCCCTCCCAGGGACAAATCCGACCTGGTTTAGGCCTATCCAATTCGGGATGTGGTAGGAAAGTCTCATTGCTAGGATTTTATAGAATATTTTCAAATCTGTTTTAAGAGGGATATGGGCCTATAGTTGGCCACGTTGTCTGGTGCCTTATTCCCTTTTGGAATCACGGCGATGTGTGCCTGCAGTAATGTGTGGGTCCGGGTCGAAGAGTTGGACAGGTTATTAAAGGCTTTCAAGAAACTTGGAGCTAGGAGGTCAGGAAAAGCTTTGTAGTAGGCTGCCGGGAAGCCATCCGGGCCCGGACATTTGCCCGGTTTTGTTACCTTAAGGGCTTCTGTCCATTCCGTGAGAGATAAAGGGTCTTCCAGAGTAGCTCGATCTTCCACGGATAGCGGTTTTGGGCTGTGGAGAGAAAGGAAGTCCCTAATCATATTAATGCGTTGGCCATCTCCCTCAAGGTGTGATGTCTCTTCCCGTAGGTGGTATAGCTTACTATAAAATTCTTGGAATTGTCTTGCTATGCCTTCATTGGTCGCATGTTTTTTCCCCGTAGCATCCGTAATATGGTGTACAGTTTGTGTTAGAGTACGTTTCTGTGTAAACTTAGCTAATAATCTACCTGGTTTATTCGCCTGTTCATAGAATAGGTTCTGTGTCAGCTAGCATCGCTTCTGGGCTTTGGAAGAGAGTTCCTGCAGTAACAATTTCCTGGTTTCAGCTAATTCCTGTGCTATCTGGGTAGCTAGGGAACTTTTATGCTTTTTCTCTAGTGTAGCTATCTTATCAGACAGCTCAGCCACTCTCTTCTGGGCTTCCCTTTTTTTCTGGGATGATAGTGCGATAAGATGGCCTCTCACCACATACTTATGCGCTTCCCATTGTGTCATGGGCGAAGTATCTGGGGTATCATTTGTTTTGAAGTCTTCAATTGTTTTCCTCACCGCTGTCAGATCCCCAAGATCCGAAAGAAGTGAGGTGTCCATTCTCCAGATGCGCACACTCTGTTCCCTCAGTGGGAAAAGCAGTGTCATTGTAATCGGATGATGGTCCGAAATGACCATGTTCCCTATCGATGCCTCGTGAAGATAGCACAGATCTGCTTGACTTAAAAAGAGGTAGTCTAGCCTCGAGTATCGACCATGCGGTGATGAAAAAAAAGTGTAATCCTTAGTATGCGGATTAAGTGTTCGCCAACTGTCATGAAGCGCCAGAGAGGCCAATTGCGTTTTAATTTGGCGTAATGCAGCGTAAGGCAGGGAGGATGAGCCACTGGACGAATCCAAAACTGGGTCCAATGTCACATTAAAGTCCCCCCCCCCCTCCCCATCACTAAAATGCCTGACCGAAACGAAGTAAGTTGAAGTAGCGTTTCCCTTAGAAACGACACTTGCTTGGAGTTTGGGCAATAGATGTTCGCTTAGGGGTTTGCCCTTCCGAGGCCTTTAAGAAACATAAATATGCCCTCAGGGTCTACCAATTGCTCAGTGAGGTCGAACTGACATGATCTAGAGATTAATGTAGAAACCCCTTTGGTTTTCGAGTTACTGCACGTAGCATGGTATACTGTTGGGTAGCGGGCGTCATGTAGGCGCTGAATCGCATCCCTTCTGAAATGTGTCTCCTGTAGGAAGACAATCTGGGCTCTATTGCGATGAGCTTCTGCAAGGACATTACTCCTTTTCTCAGGAATGTTGAGGCCTTTGGCATTAAGGGAATAAACTTTAAGGGATAGTCTATCCATTCTGGTAGAAACTGCTGCCATTTTGTCTCCCGCCACCACTTAATGTCACTGCAAGAGGAAGGGGGGGAGAGAAAAAAAAAATGGGGGATAGAAAAAAAAAAGGAGGGGGGGCAAAAGGGAAAAACAGGCGGAAAAGGAGGAAATTTAGAAC
>BLSH010471598.1:66856-78825 GCA_018402905.1 Glandirana rugosa
CCCCCCCCCCCCCCCCCAAAAAAAAAAAAAAAAAAAAAAAAACCTTCAAATGTGTGGGCAGGAAGGAGGATGAACTGTACTTTCACTTTTGAGTGAAGGTCAACATTAAATATTGAATAAGAAGTAAAGAGGTATGGTGATAGAGAATTATGTTCAATAAGCTGGCTCCAGGCAGAGAGTTGACATGGCAGAGTTATGATGCTGAACCAGAAATTGTGGGGGGAGGCATCGGCATTGCTATGCAATGTGATAGAGGAATGTGAATCACAAGACTACCTGAAAAGAGCTGAAAATCTTTTGGCACATAAAACCATTCACCTTTAGGTCCCATTTATTTCTGTGTCATGACAACACTAGCCAATGGCCATTACATGTGTTAGCTTTCCATACATTTGGAATGGCAGCGCACATGCATTACAGCAGCAGTGCCAGCAGTTGGCCTTTGAAAAGAATGGAATATAGAAATTAAAGATTCTATTTTGCAGTGACTGAGTATTTTTTTTTTTTTTTTTGGGCTTCTCAGCTTAGTGTATGAGTATCTAGGAAAATTACTACATGTACAATGGGATGCCAACCACCCATGAAGTATTAGCGAAAACAAGGATTTCTCTTTCATTCATTGACGGACGCAGCCTCTTATTCTTGACATGTGGGTATGCACTTTTTACCAGGAGTAGACTAGGCAGAACATAGTTCAGACAAAAAGCAAGCTAGCCCCTCCCAGGGGGCAGTCCTCACTCTGCGTAACCCCCTCTGCCCTGCTAGCACTTCAGTTTTATCTGCCTAGTGCAAGGAGTAGGACCTGGCTCCCTGCTGGGATCTGCGGTTCCCCAATTTTTTATTTTTGCTCAAGCTATCTGTTATAGAATGCAATCAAGCAGCCGGCTGGGTGACAGGCTGGAGATCTTTAGGTCCAGGTAGTCTCCCCAGTGCGACCGACGGATGCGAGCCGTCCCTTAGCTACTTGCGGGGTCGGCCGCATCGGGCCCAGTTCCGTGTGGGGCGGATGGCGGGTTAAACGTCCCGCCAGCGCACTGAGTGACTCCTTCCCCATCTGTAGGGACGGCAGGTCTGTCTCGGGTGGCTACCCGCTGCACCCGTCTGGAAGGGTGAGTACGCTTCCCCCCCCGTCTGGGTGTAGGTGGTTCTGGTCTTCCCTCTCGCCTTCCCTCCCCCCGTCGCATCCCACCTCCGTTGCTCCTGTCCTGGGTCCCCTGGCCATGCGGCGATCGCTGCCATTTTTTCGGGGCCAGCCACCATTTTGCCGGAGTCGCGGCCATTTTGTGGTGGTTTTGGCCTCTAGTGATTGTTTGGCGGCCATTTTTGGTTGGTCTCCTGATGGGCAAATAGCATGTGCTTTGGCGCCGTTTCCTCAGTCTGGATGGCGCGGTCGGCACGTGTGGGGGAGCTCCCAGCAGCAGTGAGGCAGATACGGCAGGTCTTTCAGCAAGTATAGCTGGCTTCTCCCTGGGGTGCTGGTAGCGGTGCAGTGCGGGTCCTCCTGTGCATTTCCGGGCCACTGTGCTGGGGCAGCTGAGGGGTGGCCTTGTGGCGGGCATTCGGCCTGTAGGCCTCACAGGTGTTCTGGGGGGTGGCGCAATGGCGGCTGAACCGGGAGTGTATGTCCTGGAAGTCTCCGCAGAGGCTCCAGCTGCACTGGAACCTGTAGTCCCACTAGATAAGCTGACTTCAATTTTGCAGGAATTTCTTGCCTGGGTGGAAACGGTCCATGGTAGGGGGGTGGCGAAGAAGCGTTCACCCCCTCCCCCATTCTCTGAGGAGGATTCGGAGCCGGAAGGGGGTTATGTGGTCACAGGGACCAGATGGGGATGGGGAATTGGACCCTTCTGACGGTGAGGAGGAGCAGGGGGCCACCGTAGCGTGGGAAAAAGCGTTGGTGGGCTCCCTGGTGGCTCGGGCCCCTAAGGTTTTCCCTTAGGTGCCATATTTTGATCAGTTTGTCTACAATGAGTGGCAGCATCCTCAGAATTCGTTCGCATTACCAAAGCGCTTTTCTGTCCGCTATCCTTTTGAAGATAGCTTGTTGCAGAAGTGGGTGTCCCCCATGGTAGACCCGCCAGTGGCCCGTCTGAACAAGGCTACCACTATCCCAATGGAGGGTTCTCCACCATTTAAAAATCCAGCTGACAGGCGGACGGTGGCGGTGTCCAAGGCTATGTTCCTGGTGGCGGGGGCGACCATGCGGCTGGTACTGGCGTCAGCGATGGTGGCGCAGTTGCTCATGGAGTGGGCGACAGTGTTGCACAAGGATTTGGGGAACCCCGTGGTTCCTTCGGAGTCGGTGCAGCTGTCTGACCAGCTGGCGCAGGGTCTCGGATACCTCCTGACGCGGCCTTGGACGTAGCTCCCATGCTGTCCAAACTGGCAGTTTTTGCGATCATCATTAGACGGCTGCTGTGGCTGAGGGGCTGGTCGGGTGACCATGCGTCGAAAAAAGGCCTCACGGACCTGCCGTTTCAGGGAGGTCGGCTGTTTGGGACTTCCCTAGATGAGATCATTAAGGATTTCACAGGGGGAAGAGTACTTTTCTTTCGGAACCCAAGCGGCGGTAGCAACGCGGAAAACAGGGTCCCTCTTTCTCTACCCAGAAGTGGGTTTTTTGTGCAGCGGGAGCAGGTGCTCGGTCCGGCAAGGCTGCCGCAGGGAACCAGAAGCGTCCCTGGCAGCGCAAGTCCGGGAAGGCGGAGGAGAAGCCCACCTCCGCATGATGGGTTGCCCCCGCCCGACGCTCGGGTGGGGGGTCGGCTTCTGGGGTTCGCGGCCCGGTGGCCCGCCGCATCTCAGATCTTTGGGTGTGAGAGGTGGTGTCGTCCGGGTACAAGATAGAGTTCTGTACCCTACCCCTGGACAGGTTCTTCCCCCCCAAATCTGAGGCTCCCTCCGGGGCGTCGGCAAGCTCTGTTTGGGGCTCTCCAGGCTCTGTTCGAGCAGGGGGTGATTGTCTCAGTGCCGCCTGCGGTACGTTCCGCGGGTTTTATTCCAACCTCTTTGTGGTTCCAAAGAAGGACGGAGTCAGGCCGGTTCTGGACCTAAAGGCGTTCAATCACTTCGTGAAGGCACGCAAATTGCGGATGGAGTCAGTCCGTTCTGTCAAGGCTGCGCTGCACCAGGGGGATTTCCTGGCTACTCTGGACATCAGGGACGCGTACCTCCACGTTCCCATTTGTGTTCGGCATCAGCGGTTCCTGCGTTTCGCGGTGGGGGACCTCCACTACCAATTTGTGGCTCTCCCCTTCGGCCTAGCCTCCGCTCCGCGAGTCTTCACCAAGCTGTTGGCTCCGGTGCTGGCTCTGATGAGGCAGAGGGGCATTGCTGTGGTGGCTTATCTAGACGATCTGCTCCTGAGGGTGGAGTCGGCTCCTGTCCTGGGGGACAACATCTCGATCACCCTGGCCTACCTGCGGGACTTCGGCTGGTTTTCAACCTTCAGTAGTCGACACTGGTCCCATTACGCCGCCTAGAATATCTGGGCCTGATACTGGACACACAGCAGACGAGGGTGTTCTTGCCTCCGACCAAGTTGCTGACGCTGCAATCGGCGGTACAGGCTCTGCTGTCACGACGGTGGTCTTCCTTATGTTTTTGCATGCAGGTGTTGGGGCTCAAGGTGTCGGCTTTCGAGGCGGTACCGTATGCCCAGAGTCACACCCGGCTCCTGCAGCGGGCGATTCTGCTGCAGTGGGATAAGTGTCCGTTGTCTCTGGATCGGATGATCAGGTTGGATCATCAGACCAGAGCGGCTCTTGCCTGGTGGCTACGGGCCCCGGCGTTGAGTCTGGGGGAAGTAATTTCTTTCCCTGGAGTGGTCGATTGTCACGACCGACGCCAGCCTAGCAGGCTGGGGAGGAGTCCTGGGGCGGTTGTCTGCCCAGGGCCGATGGTCATCGGAGGAGTCCCGCCTTCCGATCAACGTGCTGGAACTGCGGGCGATCAGCCTCTGCCTCTCCCATTGGTCGGAGAGGTTGCACGGTTGACCGGTTCGGGTGCAGTCGGACAACGCCATGGCGGGGCGCAACAAAGAGCGTGGCAGCAGCCGCGGAAGTGGCCCACATCTTGAGGTGGGCAGAGCTTCATGTGCCGGCCATCTCCGCTGTTTACATTCCGGGCGTAGAAAATTTGCAGGCGGACTTTCTCAGTCGCCAGACTCTGGATCAGGAAGAGTGGTCGCTGCATCCAGAAGTGTTCTGTCAGATCTGCAAGAGGTGGGGCACGCCAGACATGGACCTGCTGGCGTCCCGGTTCAATCACTAGGGGTGCGAACCTTTGTGTGCAGAGCAAGGGATCCGTTGGCGGACGCCCTTGTGGCTCCATGGTCTCGGTACCGGCTCCTTTACGCCTTCCCTCCTCTCAAGCTTCTTCCGCACCTGTTGCGCAGGATAGAAGTGGAGGGGATTCCGGCTATCCTGATGGCTCCAGATTTGGCCTCTGCATCCTGGGTACGCCGATGTTGTACGGATGGTAACGGATGTTCCCTGGCGGCTTATGCTAAGCGAAGATCTGCTGTCGCAGAGGCCCATTCTGCACCCTGCTTTACACTGGCTTTGACGGCCTGGCTATCGAATCCCAGGTATTGAGGGATAGGGGGGTCGTCTGAGTCGGTGATCCCCACCATGCTTAAGGCACGCAAGTCCACGTCACGCAAGATGTATCACCGCACCTGGAAGGCTTATATTGCTTGGTGCGAGGCTGGGGGGTGGAACCCCCCTTCCTTTTCAGTGGCTCGTGTGCTGGCCTTTCTTCAGCAAGGCCTGGATCAAAAACTGGCATGGAGTACCCTCAAGGGGCAGATTTCTGCCCTAGCGATTCTTTTCCAGTGTCTGTTAGCGACGCACTCTTTGATTCGTACGTTTGTACAGGGGCTACGTCATGTGGCCCCTCAGGTGCGGTTGCCCCTGGCACCGTGGGATCTGAACCTGGTACTTTCAGTACTGCAGAAACCGCCATATGAAAAGATCAGAGACATTTCTTTGCTGTTGCTCTTGCAAAAGGTGGCCTTTTTGGTGGCCATCACATCCACCAGTCGGGTGTCTGAGTTGGCGGCTTTGTCTTGTAGGTCTCCCTACTTGATCCTGCATAAGGACAAGGCGGTGCTGCGCCCATCTTCTTAGTTTCTACCCAAGGTGGTTTCCTCTTTTCACATTAATGAGGACATTGTCCTTCCTTCTTGTGTCCACGCCCGTCACATCCTAGGGAGGTTGCTTTGCACTCCTTAGATGTGGTTAGGGCTCTGCGGGTGTATTTGATGGCCATGGCCTCCTTTCGGAGGTCGGAAGCGCTGTTTGTGGTGGCGGATGGGCCGCGCAAAGGACTGGTGGGCTCGTCAGCCACTATCTCTCGTTGGATCAGACAGACTGTGACCCGTGCGTATGAGGTTCGGGGTTGAGAACCCCCTTTTCCGGTTACGGCTCATTTCACCAGGGCAATTAGTACTTCCTGGGCTTCCCAACACCAAGCGTCGGTGTCTCAGGTGTGCAAGGCTGCCACTTGGACCTCTGTGAACACCTTTGCTAAGTTTTACAAAGTTGATGTGTCAGCATCTGCGGATGCTGCTTTTGGCCACAAAGTTTTGCAGGCGGCGGTGTAGGCGCGTCTGGCGCCTCCCGGAGAGTTTTCCATTGGGTACGGTTGCTATTGTGTTAACCACCCATCTTTGGTTGACACTGCTTTGGGACATCCCCACATGTCAAGAATAAGAGGCTGCGTCCGTCAATGAATGAAACAGGAAATAGGATTTTTTGACTTACCGTAAAATCCTTTTCTCTGAGTTCATTGATGGACGCAGCACCCACCCCTCTGTGTTCTGAGTTTGTACTGCTTGTTACGAACTGAAGTGCTAGCAGGGCGGAGGGGGTTATGCAGAGTGAGGACTGCCCCTGGGAGGGGCTAGCTTGCTTTTTGTCTGAACTATGTTTTGCCTAGTCTACTCCTGGTAAAAGGTGCATACCCACATGTCAAGAATAAGAAGCTGCATCCGTCAATGAACTCAGAGAAAAGGATTTTACGGCAAGTCAAAAAATCCTATTTTTTCGCAATCGTTCATTGACGGACGCAGCCTCTATTCTTGACGTGGGGTTTATGCACCTTTCACTAGGAGTGGGCTAGGCAGAATGTAGTTCAGCTCAAAGTAGACACAGCCCCTCCCAGGGGGCAGTTCTCACTTGGCATAACCCCTCCTGCTCTGCTCAGCAACTCAGTTTTTTCTGCCTAGTGCAAGGAGTAGGACCTGGCTCCCTGCTGGCATCTGAGGTTCCCCGTTTTTTTTTTTTTCTTTTTCTCAAGATTTCTGATGAAGACTGCAATCAAGTAGCCGGCTGGGTGACAGGCTGGATATCATATCTCCCCATCGCGGCCGATGGATGCGAGCCGACCCTTAGCTGCACACGGGGTCGGCCCTCGTTCTGTGCGGGGCAGCCGGCAGGTTAAACGTCCCGCCAGCTCACCTAGGACCGGGCCCCCGGAGTTCACGTCATGGGTGATGCATGGCCAGCAGCTCCCCCCGAACCGGCGGGGTGACAGGTCTGCTTCAGGTGGCTACCCGCTGCGCCCGTCCAGAGTGGTGAGTACGCTTCTCCCCCCCCCGGCGGGTAGTGTCCCCCTTCTGCGGATATAGGTGGTCCTTCATATCCTCTAGTATTGCCCCCCCACCCCACCCCCCCTGGGCTGTAGCACTCCCTGCCTGGCTGCGTTCCCCTGGATGGCTGCGGGCGATCGGCTTGTTAGTCAGCCGCCATTTTCCCGTAGCCGGCTGCGTGCTGTGCATGTCCGCCATTTTTCTGTAGCCGGCCGCATGTTGTACACAGCCACCATTTTCCTGTAGCCAACTGCGTGTATATCGTGGCCACCATTTTGCGGTAGCCGACCACTGTGTTTGGCCTCTAGCGCATACGACGGCCATTTTGGCATGGTACACCGTATCCTGGCCTTAGATATACCGGCTGGATGGGCGGTCCTATTTTCTCTTGGCACGGATCAGGCCGGAAGAGCCTATCCTACACGTGGGGGACACAGAGCAGCGGCAGTGGTGGTTACAGGCAGCTACAGCAGCACTAGCAGCAGCACCAGGTCGGTGGGGTGAGTCCTCCTGGGAGCCTCTGGGGCGGTATGGGACACACACTTCTCCCGGGTGGAGCCGATCCGTGACCGTGGGGTGACGAGAAAATGTCCACCCCGTCCTCTAGTGAGGACTCGGAGCCTGAGGGGGGCTCCATGGTGTCGGGGACCCCCCTGGAGCTGTCGGAAGGCGAGCTCGGACAACCCTCTGATGAAGAGGATGAGCCCTCGGGGGGCCACCGCGGCTCGTGAATGGGCTCTGGTGGGCTTATTGGTCTCAGTGGTCCGTGAGATGCTGAAGCTGGGCCCGGCTGGGACACGGGACGCCGTACGTTTTTGGGTCTTATAGGCCGTCCGGGACGCCTAAGGTATTCCCTTATTTGTCGTACTTTGATCAGTTTGTTCTCAAGAAGTGGCAACGACCTCAGGGGTCATTCCCCATGCCTAAACTTTTTCTGTGCGTTATCCCTTTGAGGATACCCTGTTGCATAAGTGGAAGTCCCCGGCGGTGGACCCGCTTGTGGCTCGCCTCAACAAAGCGACCACTATTACGATAGAGGGCTCTCCATCATTCAAGGACCCGGCTGATAGGAGGACTGAGGCGATGTCCAAGGCAATGTTCCTGGTCGCGGGGTCGGCCATACGGCCGGCACTGGCTTTGGCAGATCTCCAGGCTCCTCCGGAACCTGTGCAGATGGCGGACCAGCTGATTCAGGGCCTTAAGTACCTCTGTCATGCGGCCCTCGACATGGCTCCCATGCTGTCAAAACTGTCCATGTTTGCAATCGTCATTAGATGTCTGCTGTGGCTTAGATGCTGGTCAGGAGACCAGGCATCAAAGAAGGGCCTGACGGACCTTCCGGTTGAAGGTGGTCATCTCTTTGGGGTCTCCCTGGATGAGATCATGAAAGATTACACTGGGGGGAAGAGTACATTCCTCCCGGAGCCTAGAAGGGGCAAGGAGCCCCGGCGCAGGAGCGGGCCCTTCCTTCCCTACTCAAAAGAGGTTTTTTCATGCACCGCATGCCCCAAACAAGGTCTCTCAGCCCGCCAAGGCCCCCGCGGGGGGCCAGAAGCGTCCCTGGAAGCGTAAGACCGAGAAGGCAGAGGAGAAGTCCCCCTCCGCACGATGGGTCGCCCCCGCCTGCGGCTTGGGTGGGGGGGGGGGCGGCCCTTGCGGTTCGCGGACCGGTGGACCTCTCGGATCGCTGAGTGCGCGGGGTGGTTTTATCCGGGTACAAGATAGAGTTCCGTACCCAGCCCCTGGACAGGTTCTTCGCCTCCAATCTGAGGCTTCCCCCGGGACGACAGCAGGCCCTGTTTGGGGCTGTACAAGTCCTGCTCCATCAGGGGGTGATTGTTCCGGTCCCTTTGGCGGAGCGTTTCTGCGGGTTTTATTCAAATTTTTTTGTAGTTCCGAAAAAAGATGGGGTCAGGCATGTCTTGGACCTGAAGGTTCTCAACTTCTTTGTAAAGGCGCAAAAATTCAGAATGGAATCTGTCCGCTCTGTGGTGGCGGCGCTTCGTCAGGGAGACTTCTTGGCCTCTTTAGACATCAAGGACGCGTATCTGCACATGCCCATATGTGCGCGCTTCTGCGTTTTGCAGTAGGGGATCTCCACTACCAGTTTGTGGCCCTTCTGTTTGGTCTGGCCTCAGCCCCGTGGGTCTTCACCAAGCTCCTAGCCCCAGTGCTGGCTCTGCTGCGGCAGAGGGGCATAGCAGTAGTGGCATATCTCGGCGACCTCCTGCGGGCGGAGTCGGCCTCAGCCTTGAAGGACAGTGTGGACATCACCCTCGGTTTCCTGCGGGACTTCGGCTGGGTGATCAACCTTCCAAAGTCGGTACTGACTCCGTTGCGCCGGTTGGAATATCTGGGCTTGGTCCTGGACACGGAGCGGGTGAAGGTGTTTCTCCCTGCCGCCAAGGTCTTGACGCTCCAAGTTGCGATGCGGGCCCTGCTGTCCCAGCGGTGGTCCTCTCTGATTTTGCATGAGGGTGTTGGGGCTGATGGTCTCCACCTTCGAGGCGGTGCCCTATGCCCAGAGTCGCTCCCGATCCCTGCAGCGGGCAATCCTGCTGTGGTGGGACAAGTCTCCGCTATCCCTGGATCGGATGATCAGTTTGGATCACCAGACTCGAGTTTCCCTCGCCTGGTGGCTGCGGGCCCCGGCCTTGGGGCTGGGGAAGTCGTTTCTTCCTGTGGACTGGGCGGTGATCACGACGAATGCCAGCCTATGCGGCTGGGGGGAGGGTCGACCCAGGGCCACTGGTCTCCGGAAGAGTCCCGTCTCCCGATCAATGTGCTGGAACTTCGAGCGATCAGGCTTTGACTTTCCTACTGGTCGGGGATGTTGCACAGGCGTCTTGTTTGGGTCCAGTCAGACAACGCCACGGCTGTGGCTTACGTGAACCGTCAGGGCAGAACGAGAAGCGCGGCAGCGGCGTCAGAAGTAGCCCACATTCTGCGGTGGGCAGAGCTTCACGTGCCGGCAATCTCCGCCGTTCACATTCCGGGCGTCGAGAATTGGCAGGCGGACTTCCTCAGTCGCCAGAGGCTAGACCAGGGAGAGTGGTCCCTGCACCCGGAGGTATTCTGTCAGATTTGTCAAAGGTGGGGTACACCAGACGTGGACCTCCTGGCGTCCCGGCTCAACCGGAAGGTGCCGGCCTTCGTGAGCAGAACAAGGGATCCGCTGGCAGATGCCCTCGTGGCTCTGTGGTCTCGGTACCGGTTGCTCTATGCCTTCCCTCCACTTCCGCTACTCCCACGCTTGCTGCGCAGGATAGAGGCGGAAGGGATTCCATACATTCTGGTAGCGCCAGACTGGCCTCGGGGGATGTCGGTCGATGTTCCCTGGCGGCTCCCGCTTCGCGAGGACCTACTTTCACGGGGACCCATCTTGCACCCTGCTTTACCCTCGCTGGCTTTAAGGGCCTGGCTATTGAGTCCCAGGTGTTAAAAGATAGGGGACTTTCTGAGTCTGTCATTCCCACTATGCTCAAGGCGCGTAAGGCCACTTCGCGTAGGATCTATCGCTGCATCTGGAAGGCTTACATTGCCTGGTGCGAGGTGTTGGGATGGAACCCCCGTTTTTTCTCGGTGTCTCGGGTGTTGGCCTTCCTTCAGCAAGACCTGGATCACAAGTTGGCATGGAGAACGCTTAAGGGGCAGATTTCTGCCCTGGCGATTCTTTTTCAGCATCCTTTGGTGATGCATTCCTTGATCCCTAACCTTTGTCCAGGGGGTTTGTCATGCCGCTCCCCAGGTACGGTCGCCTTTGGCGCCTTGGGACCTTAATCTGGTCCTTTCGGGGCTTCAGAAGCCGCCTTTCGAAAATATCAGGGGAATTTCCCTGCAGCTACTTTTGCAGAAAGTGGCCTTCTTGGTGGCGATTACATCTGCTAGGCGGGTGTCTGAGCTGGCGGCTTTGTCCTGTGGGTCCCCATATTTGGTCCTACATAGGGGCAAGGCGGTTTTGCGCCCTTCTCCTTCCTTCTTACCGAAGGTAGTCTCTTCTTTCCACATCAATGAGGACATTGTCCTCCCTTTGTGTCTTCACCAGACTCATCCTAAGAAAGTTGCTTTGCACTCTCTGGATGTGGTTAGGGCTCTGCAGGTGTATTAGGCAGCCACGGCCTAGTTTCGGAGGTCCGATGCGCTTTTTGTCGCGGTGTTGGGTACAGTTGTTGCCCACCCCTCGTTGTGACACTGCTTTGGGACATCCCCACATGTCAAGAATAGAGGCTGCGTCCGTCAATGAACGATTGCGAAAATAGGATTTTTTGACTTACTGTAAAATCCTTTTCTCTGAGTTCATTGACGGACGCAGCACCCACCCCTCTGTTGAGTTTGTACTGCTTGTTACGAACTGAGTTGCTGAGCAGGGTAGGAGGGGTTAGAGGGGTTATGCAAAGTGAGGACTGCCCCCTGGGAGGGGCTGTGTCTGCTTTGAGCTGAACTACGTTTTGCCTAGTCCACTCCTAGTGAAAGGTGCATAAACCCCACATGTCAAGAATAGAGGCTGCATCCGTCAATGAACTCAGAGAAAAGGATTTTACGCCAAGTCAAAAAAATCCTGTTTTTTGCATCTTTAACCACTTAACAACCGCTCTATAGACAAATGACGTCTACAGGGCGGTTGCTTAATTCTGGGAGGACGTCTATTGACGTCCTCCCAGAATCACGCTTCCCGCGCGCCCCCTGGGGCGCGCACACAGGAACATCCGTGACCGTCGGGTCCGGGGGACCCGACTGATCACGGATTGCGGTGAATGGGCGCTGTGAGCGGCCTTTCACCACGTGATCGCGCCGTCAAATGACGGCGTGATTACATGTAAACAAGCCGGCGGAAGCGTCGGCTTTTCTCTCCTCTCCGCACCGATCGGTGCATTGTGAGAGGAGAGAGGGGGGAGAGAGGAGGTGCTGCAGCGCTGTGGGCGATGTGCAATGCCCACAGCGCTGCCTAGTGACCGTTGGCAACCCCCACCATGCATTTACCACCCACCCACCACCCCCCAGCCACCATCAGCCACCCACCCAGCCATCATCAGCCACCCACCCCCCACCCAGCCATCCACCCCCCACCCATCCTCACCCAATCCATCCTCACCCACCCACCCATCCATCCATCCATGCTCACCCATCCATCCATGCTCACCCATCCAGCCATGCATGCTCATCCACCCAGCCGTGCTCACCCATCCAGCCATGCATGCTCATCCACCCAGCCGTGCTCATCCATCCATCCATGCTCACCTACCCAGCCGTGCTCAACCATCCATCCATCCGTGCTCCCCCATCCATCCATCCCTGCTCACCCATCCATCCATCCATGCTCACCCAGCCATCCATCCATGCTCACCCACCCATCTATCTGTGCTCACCCACCCAGCCG
>BLSH010471598.1:91465-135217 GCA_018402905.1 Glandirana rugosa
ATACGATACACAACCTTTATAGAAGATTTACCTGTTGAAACACAATGTTTTTACGAAAAAGTAAAAAAAAGGGTGTAAAAGGTTTTTTAAGACCCTTTTTTTTACTTGGCAAGTTTTCTGAGTAATACGGAGTATCTAACATGCAACCCCACAAAAGAAAGGTTTTACCCCAGTAAAACAACCGCAAATGTAACAGGACCACGAGGTCCCCGAAGTTTTCACACTAGTTAACTCCTGGTAAGACGAACATAAAACCCACAAAGTCAAGAAGAGCTGCGTCTGTCAGTGAACTCTGAGAAAAGGATTTTACGGTAAGTTATAATAAAATCCCTTTTTTTACACAAAATTGTTATAACAAGTTATTTCTAACACACAGCATATGCATACTTGCAATGACACCCCAAAATACATTCTGCTACACCTGAGTAACGGTGATGCCACATACAGAGGCCCAACATCCAAGTAGCACCTCCAGGCGTTCTAGGAGCATAAATTGCACATCTAATTTGATGATGACCTATCACACTTTTGAAGCCCCTGGAGCACCAGGACAATGTAAACGCCAACAAAATGACCCCATTTTGGAAAGAAAACACCCCAACGTACAATCTATGAGGCATAATGAGTCTTTTGAACGGTTCATTTTTTTTCCCAGAATTTTTTGGAAAATGTGGGAAAAAAAATGAAAAAGCATTTTTGTAACACAAAGTTGTCCATTTAGAAGATATTTCCAACACATAGCATATACATAGCAAAAATGACACATTCTGCTACTTCTCTTGAGTATGGCGATTACACAGCCTGGCCACATACACAGGCCCAACATTGAAGTAGCACCTTTAGGCGTTCTACGAGCATAAATTACACATCTCATTTCTCAACCACCTATTACATCTTTGAAGGCCCTGGAGCACCAGGACAATGGAATTGCCCACAAAATGACCCCATTTTGGAAAGCAAACACCCTAACGTATAATCTAGAAGGCATAAATGAGTCTTTTGAACGGTTCATTTTTTTACAGACGTTTTTGGAAAATGTGGGGAAAAAAATGAAACCGCATTTTTTTTTTTTTTTTTTTACACAAAGTTGTCTATTTATAAGATCTTTCCAACACATAGCATGTACATAGCAAAAATTACACCCCAGGGTTTGGCCGAGAGCCTGATGTAGCAGGAAGTTTGAGTGAGCTCTGCCGTCCATCCTGCAGAATCCTCCTGATATCTTTGCCATCCTACTCTGCATCGCCTTGAAAGCACCGTAGATCATCTACCCTCCATCCCTGCTACAGTTTGCTGCCAGCATCGCCGCAATCCGGCATGGCTAAACGGTTGCAGGGCCTACACTTCCAGCCAGACACACCGGGTCACGATGTCGGCCTTCCACCCCACTCTGCTAAAGAGGCTGCACAAAGGCTGTTCTCCAAGGGCCTTAGGAACACACCGATGCCTCCGCTCCTGGACATGGAGGAGCCCGACTCTGCTAAGGACTGGGGAGACCTGGATGATACTCCACGTGCCTTTGCAGCAACTGCGGCCTCCACGACTGTGAGTACCCACACCACATGTTCTCAGGCTTCCAACATGGCGGTTGGGATTCATGCTGACACTGATACTGAGCCTACGCTTAGAGATATCCTAACTGCACTAATAGCATGTAGTACCTCAATAGCTGACCTAACTGGGGAGGTGAAGGGTATGAAGATGGAGATAGCCCTGGTGAGACAAGACATGCAGAAGCTGAGGGAGCGCACGGCTGCAGTGGAGGGCAGAGTGAGCACACTGGAAGATGAATAAGAACCTTTGCAAAGAGATTTGAAATATGTTCACTCCATTGCCTCCGCTGCGCTCCTGGAGGATGTGGAGAACCGCCTCCATCGCAACAATGTGCGCATGGTAGGCATCCCAGAGAGAGCGAAGAGTAAAAACCTTGTGTTTATAGAGCCATGGCTGACAGACACATTTGGAAGGGATGCGTTCTCCAATATGTTTGCTGTGGAAAGGGCGCACAGGGTCCCAGCGAGGCCTTCACCTCAAGGTGCCCCAGCTAGACCCTTCCTATTCCGGCTTCTTAATTACAGAGATAGAGATGCCATTCTAGCACAGGCCAGGAAAGCTGAGTCGCTCAAAGTGGACAATGCTAAAGTTTCATTCCCTGATTTCTCGGCTGAGATACAGAGGCAGAGAGCAAAATTTCTGGATATGAAAAAGAGGCTACATGCACTTGATGTGAAGTATTTGAAAAATTTAAAGTAATAGCTAATGGAACATCACACTTCTTTGAAAATCCTGCTGCAGCAATGAACTGGTTGGACAGAGAGGAACACAGCTTGGCGCGCAGACTGGATTGATGCAAGAGAAGAAATTTCCTTTCTATTTTTTTTGCTATAGTTCTTTGGTTTAGTTTATATTTTAATAAGCGGCAGAGCGGACTTTGGAAGTGCTACTAAACCTTAGCAAAACCCACCATTTGGCTTCTGCAAGGTACATGTGCCGCTTTCCTATGCACATTCCTGGATAAATGCGAAGCATTTGGCACATCTGCCTACCAGGCCACTCTGGAACCCTCTCTCAAGTTAGACTTGAGAGGACTTTGCCCCCGTTCCCCAAGGGGCACGCTCTAATCTGTTGACCCTAGATATCAGGTACTGTTCTGTTATTCATATCTGTACACACACCTGCTTCCCTTACCCCTTTCTTATCTTACAGGTGGATTTAAAATATGTTCTTATTAGACAGAATGTTTCGGACTTCACCACTAAATGGTGCTCTGACCACACATTGATACTACTGGAGGATTTGGTATTCTGTTCAATTGCTTTTCATGTAGGATGGTTGTCTGTCTTATATACATTCCCGTGGCTTACGCATAGTCACGTGGATGTCCTCGGGCACTCACGAACCATTCAACAAAATGCTAAAATGGCTGTAGCTTCCGCTAGAGGTTATCTCCTCCTCTCTTGGAACATAAGGGGGGTGAATAATCCCATTAAGCGAGGAGCCATCTTTCACTACTAATAAAAAACCACATGTGGTGTGCCTCCAGGAGACACACTTGTGCTCAGACACTGTACATCTGTTGCAATCCCATAATTTTCATACGCAAATTCATGCCACTCACTCCTCCTATTCCAGGGGAGATAGCGTGCTAATATCTTGTGATGTACCATATGTTTGCTTTGAGCAGCGGGTGGACAGGGAAGGGCGCTACATTTTTTTAATTCTATAAACTGAAAGGTTTTGTGTGTATTGTGGCAGTTATGTATATCCCACCGCCCTTTTACTCAGACCCGCTAAAGAAACTGGCTCAATTAATGGCATTGCACACTGGGATACCTGTACTGGCTATGGGGGATTTTAATAATCTCCTGGATCCCCAGCTAGACAGATTGATGACTCAGCGGAGTAATATTTCCCACACACCTAGTAAAACCCCATTTGCCGCCTTGGTCAGTGAGTTGGGTCTGAGGGATGTGTGGCATACCCGCAATACCAATGTTAAATGTTATTCATGTTACTCAGCCACTTATGGGGGGCTATTGCGAATTGATATGGGACTATCAGATCATTCGCCCTTCTGGGTATGCCTGGATATTGCAGACAATCCCCTGCGCCCATTGTGGCGAGTGAAACCATTTTGGTTGACACTGTTTCCAGTCCCAGATACTGTCTCTAAGGCTTTGGGAGACTTTGCAATTCAACAAACACTCCTCCAGCAGGGCCATTGTCTGGGATTCCCTGAAGGCCTACCTTAGGGGGCTCATCATAAGGGAAATTACAGGTATTAAGCGGAGATCACGTGAATGGGAAGACACCGTACGCTCCGATCTACAGAATAGAGAGGCAGCATATGTTACTAACCCTACCCCCTTCAATTATGCTAATTGGACAGAAGCCCAATCCCTTTACAATATGGTGGTAATGTCAGCGGCAGAGAAGAGAAGGTATTTCCTTCAGAAAAATTACTTTGAAGAGGGAGAGAATACAGGATACCTCTTGGCCATGGTAGCAAAAGCACAACAGGAAGATCGCAATATCACTGCCATTAAGTCCCCGAGCGGAACAATCTGCACTACTATGGAGGATCTATTGGGTACATTCCAACACTTTTATACAGATTTGTATGCCTCTAGATGCGCCTCTGGGTGCACTGACGGACCTACTATGGGACTGCGCATTCCCCCAATTATCAGAGTGGGAACGTACAGCCTTGGACTCCCCTCACACACTGGAGGAGCTGAGTGAAGCCTTAGCTATGGCCCCTAGGCATAAATCACCAGGTTCTGATGGCCTTCCTGCAGAAGTTTACCTTAAATATGGGAATGTTCTTCTCCCACCACTGCTTCGGGCACTTCATGAGGCAGCTGACACAGGCAAATTGTCCGATTTCCATGCAGGAAGCCATAATAGTGGTGCTCCCCAAACTAGGAAAAGACAAACTCATCCCAGACTCCTATCGACCCATATCTCCGTTGAAGACAGATGTTAAACTCCTTGCCTGAGTACTGGCCAATAGATTGCTAATAAATTTAGATAAACTTATTCACCGAGACCAATCAGGTTTCGTCCCTGCCCAGTCCACAGCAGACAACATAAGATGTATTCCTGCAGATAATCCTGGAGGTAGGGCCATTTTATCCTTCGATGTGGCAAAAGCATTTGATAGTGTTGAATGGCCCTACCTCCTGGATATCCTGTCTAGGTTTGGCATAGATAAATATTAATGGGTGTCCTGCGATGGCCAAGAGGACCCCTGAAAATTGTAAATCCTTGTGCCACGTCCCAAAATTTTAGACAGTTTAGTGTTTGTGAAAACCAAAGAAATGGACTTTGTCGGCACGTACAGATATTTAGTAAAATCAAATTTATTGAATGATTATAAAATTTTTTCCTCTAAAACACCACATATGCATATATGGTGCCCCACAAAAAGTATCTGACATACAAAAGTGTCTAACATACATAAATTACCCTAAATTACCACCAAAACAAAGATCCTCGTGGGACATAATTGAATGTATATACACCAGTGCATGCAATGCAACATCATTTGATATGGTAAATGCCCACAGAGGAAAGTTCCACTTTGTTATTCTGGTGTAAATTAGTTGTTTTGTTGGTTCCAGCTCGACATGTTTCGCAACTCAAGGTTGCTTCCTCAGGAGCCCAACTTTCTAATCTTAAGAATAGAAACATATATTAGTACATTTTATTAACAACAACAACCTGTAAGAGGTAATGACATGTGCTTACTCACTCGCGCCAACTGGACTAACAGACATCCACCCCGATAGGCCACTCGAAAGGCCCGTCCACTCTCAACCCCATCCCAGCCGTATTGTGCTGAGTGTGGGGGCACATATGTAAAAACTAAACGTGAACAAGAGTGCACAGGTTATTATGGGTGAAAGGAAATGGTTTATATAGATATTCAAATTTGATCGATTAGCTACCCCTACCGTATGCTTACATGTAACTTGTTAATGTAACCTTGCGGGTTTCCAAGGTACCAGTTATATACAGTTAGTGGCGAGGGTCCACGCCCGCTTTCTTGAAGCAATTTAGCCTGCCATCCTCCAATGACACCCGAATTGTTTCAGGGAGTCTAGATAATCACATGTATAACATATATATTGGCGCCTTCTCTTAATAGCAACACGCCTTTAAATAGAATAGGGGCACCCCCCATAAGTATAACTATACAATTCAACAACTTTACCTGAGCGTATAAGTTAGGGCAAAAATTGTCCTCTCCTGGCCCCCGATAGCCCGCCCGGTCGCTGTCCAAAGGTCCAAGGAACCCTGGAGCGACAAGGGCATGGTTAAATGATTCAGCAAAGCGTGTTGCAATTGGCGCCAAAACGAAGGTCTTAGTCAGTCATTGATTGTGGCTTACCTATAGTTACATCCAGTGATGGAACAAAGCCTGGGCGTCTCCACTTAACAGGGCAGGTGCTTGTGTTGTGGCGTCAGCCAACTACATCTGCCCTGTTCCTTATATATGCCCCGACTGAGGTCCTCCGTCAGAGCGTCTGACGTCACTCAGCCCGGCCGCGTCATGTCCGCACATGCGCAGTCCCCTCTAGGAGCTTTCCATGTGGGGCTGGAAGGCGGGCTGACGTAAGGGCGACTTGCGTCGCCACATGCCATCGCGTCAGTACATGCGAGCGTCCCCGCTCCGCCCCCTCTCCAGAGAGCAACCGCTGCTGGATGGAGTCCGAGCAAGAGCCCGCCCAGAAGCCGACGCGCGGCCCGGGCGGCCGCACACTCAGCTCGCGGCTGTTGGTGGGGAAGAGAGATTGGAAGCGGCCCCCCGGCGGCTCGGAGGGATGTCTGCATCCGATATCCCCAGCGCAAATGAGCACATTGCACATGTCAGATATCATTAAATTAGGTTTGGCATAGGACACATCTAATTGGATTAGAGTCCTTTTCTCTGCTCCATGCAGTAGATTAAGAATAAATAATGCCCTTTCCTCGTCTTTTTCCTTGTCTTTTTCCTTACATAGAGGCACTCGGCAGGGGTGTCTGCTGTCGCCACTGCGGTTTGCGATGGCAGTGGAGCCTCTGGCAATGCTCATCCGTAATCACCCATCTATAGTTGGATTCTGCAGAGGCCCCATGGAAGATGAGGTGTCTCTTTATGCGGATGACTCACTACTATATCTGGGTGACACGGGGAATTCGTTAACCACAGTCATGAAACTCATGTCAGACTTCGGCAGTATTTCAGGATTTGCCATCAACTGGTCCAAAATGGAGCTTATGTCGCTAGACCCACTCTTGACACCTCTCCCAGACAAGGCAGCACAAATTGCCATAGTGGACTCCTTTAAGTACCTGGGGGTCATGGTGTCTAAAGATCCAGCAGACTGTCACTTAACTTAACCAGCTCCCCTATTAAATAAACAAAAATTCATAGGTAATAGCTGGTGCAAACTGCCGCTATCGGTGATGGGTCGTGCAAACCTTATAAAGATGGTGTGGGCCCTGCAGCTATTATATATATTTCATAATACACCCATTTGGATTCTGAACAAATGGTTTAAATGTATAGATTCCCAATTTCCGGATCTTATATGGAGAAGGGGGCAGGCCAATATGGTTAGGATCGGGGTGGTCTGGCGGTCCCTCACCCCAAGATGTATTTCCTGGTCTCCCAGCTGCAGCAGCTCGCGGAAGTTGGATCCAGCTGCTCGGTTGGTGTCCTGGACTATTCCAGAGCTCTCGGCCATATCACACTTGGAATGGATCTCCCGGGCCTACCTCACTCTTCACCTACAGGAGACTTGCTTAAAACAGTGTGGAAAACAACTAAACAGGCACTGTCTATTTCTAGTATGATGGAGTTTACTCCACTATGGCACAATCTCAATTTTGCAGAAGTTAATAAGCTACAGGTGTTCTCCTTATGGAGGAAACCGGGGATACGGTTCCTCCATCAACTGTACTCCAATGGCACCTTACAAAACTTTTGAACAGTTGCGTAATGAATTCTTGTTCACTAATGGCCAATTTTATCAATACCTCCAGCTTTGGCATGCACTGCAAGCGCAAGTGACACTCCTCTCTATATCCTCCGCCCCCCCCCCCCCACAATACAAAATCTTATGTGGGCCACTTCCCGTAAGGGTCTAATTTCCCACATGTACTCTGTCCTTATGTCAACCATCCAAAATCCCTCCTTAAATGCAGGTCTTCATGGGTCACAGATATAGGAGAGATAGACGATGAGCAGTGGGACATGGCATTAGAATCCCTCCCAGTAGTTTCTGCCTCCCAAAAACTTTCTCAACTCTTCATCCTTCTTCATAGGTCATATTGAACTCCAGCCAAACTGTTTGCTTGGGGCAGAAGAGACACTCCTCTCTGCCCAAAGTGTGTAGCTCACACAGGTGACTTTATACATATGACCTGGAGATGTCCCAAACTGGCAAGATACTGGGCTGAGGTCATTCAAACCATTACTGAAGTAGTTCAACTTCGTATCCCCTTTACACCCCACTGGTGTGCCTGTTGGGAGCTATAGATAAGGAGATGTTCCCTAGAGGCATATACTACATTATCACAAGACTGCTATATCTAGCCAAGAAGTTGATGGCAAGATTATGGATATCGCATTCCTCGCCTACTAAAGCCCAATGGATACATTGCGTCAACAACACTCTCCTTAGTTTTGCCATATAAGATCAAACTTTTGCTGTTCTCTAATACCTCAGTAGCCCCGGTACAACTGGTTAGAGACAGATTGTTACTGATGTAAGTCTAACAGCAAGTCTTGAACATGAATTCCTAGGTTTAGGGCATAGTATGTTTGACACATGAGCAAAAAAGGATTTAGGTACCCTAGTAAGCCTCATTAATAAGCCTAGGTAGTCTACAAGGTTTATCCACCTTATAAGGCTTCATGCACACAGGACTTTAAAAAAACAGCAAAAAAACGTCAGTAGCTTATCAGGGATGTTTTCAGCTTTTACCAGCATTATATTACTGCTGTTTTCCCATTTTTTTCCCATTTTTAAAGGGCCCGCATTTTTTTTTTTTTCAATTGGTCTAAAACTGACATTTTTTTGGACATTTTTAAGTGTTTTAACGCTATTAAAGCTGAAAACAGTCCAAAAAAACCCTCAACTCTTGTTTTTTTTTTTTTTTACAGCTCAAAAACGTCACTGCTAAAAACAGTTGATAACAGCCTGTGTGTGCATGAACACAGGATAACATGATGGAGGGTTTATTGACTGTAGAAAAAAACTTCTGCAGCTGAAAACAGCCAAAAATGTCCTGTGTGCATGAGGCCTAATACTTTATGAAAATCCCAGGGAAGGGGGAAAAAGGAGGGAACAAGCACAGTTTGGAAGTCCTCTATTTTCTTTTATCTTCTCTCATTCATTAAATGCTGCCATTCTTGAGATGTATTACAATGACTATACCCATTTGATGCATATTACTTTGCTATTCTGGACAAATCCATTGTAATGCTGTACACTCTACTATGGATACTGTAATAAGTGCATGTGCATTCTTGTTTTGACGGCGATAAAATATTTTTGATTTAAAAAAAAAAAAAAAAAAAAAAAAAAGACCCCCCCCCCCCAAAACACATTCTGCCACTCCTCTTGAGTATGGCGATACCACATGTTTGAGACTTTTACAAAGCCTGGCCACATACACAGGCCCAACATTGAAGTAGCACCTTTAGGCGTTCTACAAACATAAATTACACATCTCATTTCTCAACCACCTATTACACTTTTGAAGGCCCTGGAGCACCAGGACAATGGACCCCATTTTGGAAAGCAAACACCCCAACGTATAATCTATGAGGCATAATGAGTCTTTTGACCATGTCATTTTTTTCCAGAAGTTTTTGGGAAATGTGGGAAACAAATGAAAACTCCTTTTTTTTTTTTTTTTTTTTTTTTTTTTTTTTTTACACAAAGCTGTCCATTCATAAGATATTTCCAACACATGGCATGTACATAGCAAAAATTACACCCCAAAATACTTTCTGCTTTTCCTTCTGAGTATGGTGAGACTTTTAGACAGACTAGCCACATACAGAGGCCTGACATCCAAGTAGCATCTCCAAGTGTTCTAGGGACATAAATTACATACACAAATTCCTGACAACCTATCACATTGTTGAAAGCCCTTCATATTTCTAACACATAGCATGTACTCTACATACCAAAGAAAAGATTACCTGCGTTTTTTGAAGTGCAGTGGCCCACAGAGGAGAGCACTGGTCCAGACAGCAGGGAGGAATGTGGACAGTGACAGCAAAACAGACAGGCAGTAATACTGTCCATAGTCAGTACAGGTAGAGATATTAGCAGCACAGCCAAAGCATTGGTCCAGGTAGCAGGCAGGGATGTGGTCAGCAGCAGTGAAAGGATTGTCCATGCAGCAGGCAGGAATACTGTCCATAGTACAGGCAGCAGGCAGAGATATGGTCAGTACAGCCGAAGTATTGGTCCAGGCAGTAGGCACATGGTCCATAAAAAGTACTGGGTCAGTACAAGCAGAGATATTGTCAGTACAGCCAAAGTATTTGTCCAGGCAGCAGACAGGACCATCAAGCTTAGGGCCTCGGCCATGAAAGAATGGGGACGGGTAGAGGCTTCTCCCACCCAAATGGCTTTGAAGACTCTGGACACCAGACCCTGTTCTGGGAATTACAAAACAAAGAAAAAACCAATAACTGTTTTTCTCAAATCAGAACATCATTCTGGAGCCCCTCACATATGAGACCCCTGTGTAGCAGGGTGAAAGATCAGTCCAAGGGGCAGGCAGAAACATGGTCAACATTCCGAGGTCAGTGCAGGTAAAAGGCAGAAATAGACGGTTGGCGGAGGCATAGTCGATACAGTCCAGGGTCAGTTCACGTGAAAGGCAGAAACATGGCGGATAAACAATGCAGACGGCAGGCAGAGGCATAGTTGATAAACGTGCCAGGGTCAGTTCACATGGAAGGCAGTGGTATGGTTGGTTGAGACAGGGAAATAATCAGCACAGGAATTAAAAATGGGGAAATGGCAATCTACTTGAAATATGGGCTAATAATTTACAAGGGTAAGATGGTGTCGGAAGCATTCTCCGTTGCAAAGGCCAGATTGGGAGGGACATTGGGGACAATGGAATCTAGTGTCTCTCCTAACTCCTCTTTTGCTGCACACCCGACATTTTTTTGGGAGTCTTCTTCTGTTTGCTGATAGGGGAATATAGTCAGAAAAATTACGCTCATGCAGTCTGCTGACACAATCGGAGCAAAGGCTTTCTGGGGGGATCCTTGTTGCTATATCAGGGCAGTGATGACATCTTCAATGAATTTTAGGAAGGTGTTGGATACTTGGTGTTCGGTCGACTTTTGATAAGTGATGAATGTGTTGTACATAGTGACTTTTTTATACCAGAAGAGGGACTTTCTTGTGGATAGGTATGGCTGCAACATCTGATCATTTAAATCCACCCCCCCCCCCATGAATTTATTGTGCTTGTGGATACAGTAATTCTTTAGAACTGGACCGCGTCTTCTGGGAACTTCCACCGAGGTGATGTCATGATGTATATGTCCTTCTTATCCCTCCACTTCAGGGCCAACACTTCCTCAGGCTTTCCGATTCCCCCTTTGTAGCCTTGTGGTGACAAGACGGTGCGGGAAGCCCTTCCTGTTTTTCCTTGCTGTACCACAGGCCAAAGTTTTATTTAGGTATAGGTGGCGTAAAAGGGGCAAACTAGTATAGTAGTTGTCCATATAAATGTGATGCCTCTTTTGGAAGAGTGGGAATGCTAATTGTTAGACAATTTTCCTGCTTATTCCCATGTATGGTGGACACTCAGGGGGCTGGAGCTGGAAATCTTTGCCTTCATACACACGAAAGGCATGGATATATCCGGTTGAACCTTCACAGCTTGTTGAGCTTCAATCTGTATCTGGCCCTCTTACTTGGGATATACTGCTTGTTTCCCAGCTGGCCTGTGAAATGGACCAGGGATTCATCCACAGAGATGTTCTTGTCAGGGATGTAAAGCTCGGCAAACCTCTTGGAGAAAAAATCAATAAGGGGGCGAATTTTATATCGTTTATCAAAGTCGGGATGATTTTGGGGGGGGTTGTCACTAAAATGCAGGAAGCGCATTATAACTTCGTAACGGGACCTGGTCGTGACACTTGAAAAAATTGGCATGGGGTGGGTAGACCAATATGTGTGCAATTCGTTCTTTTTTTGTAAGCCCCATGTTGAGTGTCAGGCCTAAAAACAATTTAAACTCCTCCACGGTTACGGCTCAACCTTGGAAGGGACGGACATAGCTTGAGCTGGGGTTGTTTGCTATAAATTGACGAGCAAAAAGATTGGTTTGGTCCACTATTTTTTGGACCAACTCGTCAGGGAAAAATACATTTAAAAAAAATCAATTTCCTAGAACCCTTCAGTGTTGACTTGCATACCTGGCTGTCCTGTGAAAGGGGAGATCGTGGCTGGCCCTGTGCTAGAAGGCAGCCACAATGGCTTTGCCAAGGCCTTCGGGAGCTGGATTTGGGCCTTAATTCCTTCGTGCGAAATGCCAGCGCTTGTACTGGGCATTCCCTCCTGGGGTCTAGCGCCATTGGCATTTGCCGATTGGCCATTGGGGTGTCTTGCGCTGATTGTAGCTGCCTGGTTTTCAGTCCATCTTTTAGGACGGACTGCTTCCTCCTCAAATTTGGATGATCATGTGCTGCCTTCATCGTGCACGTATTCCGAACCAGAACCGGAATTAGAACTGTGACTGGGCGGTGAGAGCTCCCCGCTGCTCTCATCAGTTAGGCTCAGTATCTGGTATGCCTCTGCTGAAGTGCATACTCTTCTTCTGGACATGGTGACAGGTACTCGGACTGGTGACAGGTACTCGGACTGGTGACAGGTACTCGGACTGGTGACAGGTACTCGGACTGGTGACAGGTACTCGGACTGGTGACCGATACTCTGGTGATAGGTACTTGGACTGGTGACAGGTGCTCTGGTGATTGGTACCCCAGATGGGGTGACAGGTAATCTGATGAGCTCACAGACAGGTACTCAGAGGATGATGACAGATACTCGGATAGGCTGGCGATGACAGGTCCTCTTTTATTCAGGGGTGCAATCTAGCACAGTTAAATCTCAGTAAATTTGTAACTCACTGTTAGCCAGATCTCCTCCTCACACTGGGGGGGGTGTGTGAGGAGAAGCACCTGGTAACAGCAAGTTACTGGCACTTTGTTGACATTTGTGCCCGGCTGTGATTGGACACCGCCGGTCACGTGGTAAAGAGCCAATTTCATTGGCTCTTTACCTTGATCGGGGCTGGGCTTTGTCCAAGGGGCAAGCCTCAACCCTGATTGCTGCGCTGCGTGCCCCCGGTGGAGCTTTCACAGAGCTTGTTGAGCTTCAATCCGTATCTGGCCCTCTTACAGTACTTGGGATATACTGCTTGATTCCCAGCCGGCCTGTGAAATGGACCAGGGATTCGTCCACAGAGATGTTCTTGTCAGGGATGCAAACCTCTTGGAGAAAAAAATCAAGGGGGCAAATTTTATATAACTTATCAAAGTCGGGATGGTTTTGGGGGGGGGGGGGGCACTGCGTGTTGTCACTAAAATGCAGGAAGCGCATTATAATTTTGTACGGGACCTGGCCATGACACTTCAAAAAAAAAAAAATTGACATGGCGTGGGTAGACCAATATGTGTGCAATTCATTCTTTTTTGTAAGCCCCATGTTGAGTGTCAGGCCTAAAAACAATTTAAACTCCTCAACGGTTACGGCTCTCCATTTGAAGGGGCGGGCATAGCTTAAGCTGGGGTTGTTTGCTATAAATTGACGCGCAAAAAAGATTGGTTTGGTCCACTATTTTTTGGACCAACTCGTCAGGGAAAAATACATTTTAAAAATCAATTTCCGAGAATCCTTCGGGGTTGACTTGCACACCTGGCTGTCCTCTGAAAGGGGGGATTGTGGCTGACCCTGTGCTAGAAGGCAGCCACAATGGATTTGCCAAGGCCTCCGAGAGCTGGGTTTGGGTCCTAATTCTTTGGCCAGCGCTTGTACTGGGCAATTTCTCCTGGGGTCTAGCGCCGTTGGCATTTGCCTATTGGCCATTGGGGTGTCTGGCGCTGCTGGTAGCTTCCTGGTTTTCAGTCTGTCTTCTTTCCCCGCTGCTCTCATTGGTCAGGCTCAGTATCTGTTATGCCTCTTCTGAATTGTATACTCTTCTTCTGGACATGGTGACAGGCACTCAGACTGGTGACAGGTACTCTAGTGACAGGTACTTGGACTGGTGACAGGTACTCTGGTGGCAGGCACTCTGATGACAGGTACTTGGACTGGTGACAGGCACTCCAGATGGGGTGACAGGCACTCCAGATGGGGTGACAGGTACTTCAGATGGGGTGAGAGGTACTCTGATGGGCTGACGATGACAGGTCCTCTTTTGTTCAGGGGTGCAATCTGGCACAGTTAAATCTCAATAAAGTTGTAACTCACTGTTAGCCGGATCTCCTCCTTACATTGGAACGGTGTGTGAGGAGAAGCACTCGGTAACAGCAAGTTACCGGCACTTTGTTGACATATGTGACCAGCTGTGATTGGACACAGCCGGTCACGTGGTAAAGAGCCAATTTCATTGGCTCTTTACCCTGATCGGAGCTGGGCTTTGTCCGAGGGACAAGCCTCAACCTCACTCACTGCGCGCCCCCGGGGCATGCACGAGCGGCTTGCACGGGGGATAAACGTGAATATCGTATAAGAGACAATTTTATTGGCTTTTTACCCCGATTGGGGTTGGACTGAATCTCGAGGGACACGCCCGATCCCCGAGCGGCGAAACGGGAGGATGTCATATGATGTCCACCCAGGATGGGGAGTGCACCTTGCCGGAGTATTATTACCATACGCCGGTAAGGAAGTGGTTAAAGGTAACCATCCTCACCTGTGATCTGTTTTCTTGTAATTAGTGTGTGTGCATAAAAGGTCAATACGTTTCTGGACTTCTGGCAGAACCTTGCATTTTTCATCTAGTGCTGCACTGACGTTTCTGGATTCTGAGTCATGGGGAAAGCAAAAGAATTGTCAAAGGATCTGCGGGAAAAGGTAGTTGAACTGTATAAAACAGGAAAGGGATATAAAAAGATATCCAAGGAATTGAGAATGCCAATCAGCAGTGTTTAAACTCTAATCAAAAAGTAGAAAATGAGGGGTTCTGTTGAAACCAAACCATGGTCGGGTAGACCAAAATCACCAGGGTATGTAAACTTTTGATCAGGGTAATTTAGGTCGATTCTGTTGTCGTCATGATTTTAAAAAGGGTAAACACATTTGATTGATAATAAATTGGCTTCACCCAAACACTAACCATGAGTGAATGAAATGTTTTTGTGTTATTCATATTCTCTAAAAAATGGCCAAGAAATCATAAATACTGCCAGGTTATGTAAACTTGTGTACAACTGTATATAACTGACCAAAATGGAGCCAATGTAATATATTGCAGAATTGCAGATTACCTTTTAGATATGGTGGCTGCATTAGTTTTCTTTTTTTATTTTACTTTTTCGTTTATTTTTATTTGGTGAACCAGCCATTGACACACTTTCTTTCCCAGGATGGCCATGCTCACTCACTATACTGTGTCTATGGAAAAACTTAGAACTACAGAACACTTTCCCTTTTCATCTTTTCCGTAACATGGCTGTGTTCTGTAGTCCTTTAGAGATAGCCAGGAACAGTGTTACTAATAAAGCACAAAGTTTTCAGATGACAAGATTTCTGACAGAATCAACAGGAATTTTTGCACTTCTGGAACATATAGATTTCAATTATATATTTGAGGGGAACCAAATATGAGGGGTGTTGAAGTCAAACCGGGGGCTTTTGAGTTTATATAATAAAAGAACAAATTTCAAGGAGTGAAAACTGCATAACGCCTGGAAAGCTTTGGCATAGAAAGATTTGTCAGAAGTCTATTGTTGGTGTTTACATACACTTTAGTTCATTATGAAAAAATCACTTTTTAATGTTGAAAGTTTGAGAGAGACGGTGGACTGAACAGCAGCCATCCAAAGGTTATATCTGACCCTGTGCCGCCCATAAAATGGATGCCTGTGGCACTGGCTAGAACCATGGCTTTGAAATGAACATAGAAATTTCCGCAGTAACAGAGAGAGATTCATAATTGCTAGATCCAGGGGATTAACACCATATGGCCTGGGGAATGATTAATACCACAGCCAGGAGTATCACCTGGGGACTGATCAATTTAGTGTGGAGTCAATTGGTGTGTGTAATCTGGATTTTGGATATCTGTCTACTGGTACTCGGGGCATTCTCACCTCAGCCTCACATTAATGGGCCTTAATGGCATTATGGAACGGGCCTACAACAAATAATAAACTTACAGAAAAAATAACCACATTTGCGATTGTGGAGTGGGTATAGGGTAGAGGGTTTGAAAAGAAAGAAATGCATTTCAGAAGTCAAGTTCTCATACACTGGTAGAATTCAACTCCAAAATTTTTAGTTTTAATAATGTTCCTTGGATTTTCTAATTGCTGGTGGGCTCAAATCCTTTTCAACCACATTGAGGAGAACATTTGAAGGAACAAGATGTAAATGAAATTCTCAGTGAATGTGGTTTTCATTCGTAAATGTTCATTCACTCCAAACTCCAATGGATTTATAGAAGTACTTTTGAATGTCATTCGTCACATCAGTTTGTTAACCGATGAGCATTTCATATGATTGTTCGTACTAAATCTAGTGTATCGCCAATTTTAACATATATAGTACACTCTGTTATGAGGCTTTTAAATCTAGCCTTATAGTTTTATCTTCTAATGTTTTCTATGGAGTCCCAAGGTTCTCAGGTTTGAATTACATGCCTTGTGTGTGCATCTGCTGTATACAACACATTCTACACTATGCATTCATGGGCACAAAGCCAGTGGCTGTCCAATTTAATTTAATTTTTTTAAATATACTAATAGTTAAAAATCACCAGAGAATGATCACGAAATCCAACTGTCGGTCATCAAATCTTAAAACAATGAGCTTTTGTGGTGTAGGTTACAAATGAACTTGTATGCTTGATAGCACAGTGCCGCAATTGTGCATAATTAGTTGTGTGAGTACATTATAACTTAACTGATCCCAATGGTCAGAAGCAAACCGTTTTAAATTTCAGCCGCTGATGTAGCTTAGCCCCTTGAAATGGCTTATTATCACTTGTCATACTTGCATAGTCTACAGGCTGAAAGAGGTACAATTTGGTGATCAACATTTCCTGAACATGAACCTTTTTTTTTGTTTGGAATTCCATCTGCTTTATAAGGACATTCTAATTTCAAGTTAAACCCAGGGTATCTTTTTTTTAATGACGTCATAATGCAATACCAGAAGTAGGATGTAATTGATGCTGATCAGATATGTGTACTTGCGATATTGCTGGATTTTTCTTAGTGTGGTGTGAGTGTGCACTTTTGCTATTTTAACAAATTTGGGTTTTAACTGCACTACCCTATGAGAGTTGCTTTCTCCTTTTATGTGATTTACTCGAGTGGAACCAGTGGATGTCTCTGAGGATGTGCTGAGATCAGGGCATTTTGGATCACAAGGGTTTAACCCTATATGTGCTGTTTGACCTTTTTATGATACGGTGGTCAAACCTTTCTGGTAAGGATCCTGTGATAGCACTGTGTGGAGCACTGATTTTATTGGGTGTCTTCTTCCGTTTCTGCATTGTCACTGTGGAGTGGATTGGTCGTATGGGATCGAATCCTTTTTTTGCACTTATTATAAATATTTGACATTTTTATATCTTTTTGATATTATATGGACAAAATGCATGGCCATTACTATGTATTTTTGGTGTAAAGATTGTTGTGGCTTGTTTGACATAATTGTATTTTAGTTTAAATATAGCGCTGCACTTTATTTAGTAATATCTGTTTAAAATTTTGGTATCACAAATTTTTGGTGCCTAACCAAGTGTAGTTATCTTTCTTTTCTTTTATGATTTTTATTAGTCCAGCTTGGCTCAATAAAATGATTCCATTCAAGTGGGACTGCTGTGAAAGTGGGAAATCGTAGTAGTAGTAGTGGACACATCAGTAATCGGTGTGTTCTGATTGGACAAGCTGGAAAGGCAGGCTGGTGACCTCATGATATCTACCTTATCCAGTCAGAGACAATGGAGAGGGGAATTGCCCATTTTATTTTTTATTCTGTGACTGGAGGAAATGTTCTCTTCTGGTGACCTGTTGAACTTGGAGTTAGCCTGCAAGAGATGGTCTGTGAGACCTAAAATACCTATTGTATTCAGAAACCGCCAGCACTGAAAGTCAGGTATTCCATCCTACAGCCTCAAAATTAAAACACATGTTCATATTGAGGCTGGAAAGGAATTGTAAACACTTGTTTCATAATTATGCTTAGTTGTGTTATTTTCCTGTAAATGCACTGGACAAGCCTAAATAATACTTTTACTCAACCCAAACACTCCCATTCCGCTATGCATTACACATTCCTCAGATGCCTACATTATCTTCATGATCAGCCCTGTAAATATGTAACTATTATATATAAACAAAACCGGTTGTACACCGGAAAATAAAAACCTGAATAAATGAATGTCTGTAACACTATTATGGTGTACAAACCTCCCTGACAATTTACTTAACTGCTAAAAGGAATACACCCTACTCTATACTCGTAATATTAGAACTTTTTACTGCCTTTGACACAATTGACCAGTCACTCCTCTTCCACTACCTTGATCTCCAAGACTATGTTCTTTATTGTTTCTCCTCCTACCTATCTAAGCCCTCCTCAGTGTGACCTCCTGCTTATCCTTTTTCTGTAGGGGTTCCCCAAAGCTGTCCTTGGACCCTTTCTATACTCTATATACACCTCCTCCCTTGGTCAGTTGATAAACATGAATTTCAGTATCATTCCCATGCTGGTGAAACCCAGATCTATCCCCCCGTTTTTTCACCTGACCCCTTAAAGTGGTTCTGAAGCCTAAACATTTTCTCTTTCGTTCAATGACGGACACAGCACCTTCATCTTGACCTTAGGGTTATATCGCCACCTTCAGGAGTCGGACTAGACAGAACAACAAAATTACAAGAACAAGCACAGCCCCACCCAGGGGCAGTCCTCACTGGTAGTAACCCTCCACCCTGCAACAGATAGCTCAGTTTTTTTCTGCCTAGTCTAGGCGTAAGGACCTGGCTCCCAGCTGGGACCTGTGGTTCCTCTTTTTATTGTTTTAGCTTTTACTTGTTCTTCAACATGAAGTCTGCAATAAACTGCAGGGCTGGGTGACAGGCTGGATAATCTAGATCCTGGTAGTCTCCCCAGCCCGGCTATCGAACGCGCTCAGACTTTAGCTCCGCGCTGAGTCGGCCGCGACAAGCCCCCTATCCGGATGGGGCAGCCGGCGGGTTTAACGTCTCGCAGGTACACATATGACCAGACGCCATAGGTCTGAGTCACAGTGCTACCATGGCCGACAGCCCCCCGTTCTCGGCGGGTGACGGATCTGTCCTAGGTGGGCTACCCGCAACCCCGGCTGGATGGGTAAGTAGTGCTCCTCCCCCTGCTGTGGTGCGGGTGGAGCAGGCGGGTACCCCGTGGGGGGGTCGATTGGGTCTGACCCCCCCCCCTCGCTGCGTCCCCTGTGGTCTGTCTCACCTGCTGTGCTGTGGCCCCTGCTGCCTGTCCCCTTGATGCTGGGTGTCTGGTGCCTTTTCTTTCACCCCCCCTCCCTCCATTCTCCCGGCCGCCGCCATTACTGAGTGGCCGGGCCCTGCGGCCATTTTGCGGTAGCCGCGGCAGCCATTTTGCAGTGGCCCGGCCGGCTCTTATGGCCAGCTTGGTGCGGTGCGGTCGCGGCCATTCTCTTGTAGCCCTACCTGTGAGTATGAATTCACAGGGGCCTCCAGGTTGTGTAGAGAAGGGGCATCTTCCCGGGAACCTGAGTTTGGCGCCAGCTTCCCCGTGGCACAGGGACACAGCAGAAAGGCAGCAACAAGGCACAGCTCTACCTCTCGCTCTATTCTTGGGGTCAGCAGGTGGTGAGTCCTCCTGGGGGTTACTCTCCTTCCTAGCCTGTTACAGCTCATGGGGGAAGGTGCCCTTTTCTCTCTGGTACCTAGGCCCTCTGTCCCGGGTAGTGTCCTGTCAGGGTGGGCTGAGCTATGGCATCTGATGCGGGTGTCTCTTCACCAGATCCCCCCGTAGTGGCAGCCAGTGCCTCTGGGGCTGCAGTTCCCCTTGACACTCTGCCGGCAGTCCTGGAGTCTTTTGTCTCCCGGGTAGAGATGGCACGCGGACGTAAGGTGTGTAAAAAGCGCCCCCTACCCATTCTTTCCTCAGGGGAGGACTCTGACCCTGAGGGTGGCTCCGCCATGATGGCAGGGACCCCCCTTGAGCTGTCTGATGGCGAGGTCTCGGATTCCTCGTATAGCGAGGCGGAATTTTCGGCGACGATTGCTGCGCACGAGAAAGCACTGGTGTCCGTCATAATTACTGCGGTACGCAATATTCTGAAGCTGGAAGATACAGCTGGTACATTGCAAGAGGTGGCTCTTCCTTTCAGGTCTCATAAGCAGGCCCGGGCAGCCAAAGTTTTCCTTTTACTTATCTTATTTCGAGAGTTCATTCCCTGTCCCGAGACGGTTTTCGGTGCGCTATCCATTCGAGGACAGTTTCCTGAAAAAAATTGTAGTCAACCCCAGCCCCCCCCCACCCCCCCGTGTCGTGGTTGAATAAGGCAACCATGATTCCGGTGGAGGGCACGCCGTCTTTCAAGGACCAGGCTGATAGAAAAGCTGAGGCTGTTGCTTGATCTATGTTCATTCTGGCAGGCTTGGCCCTTCGGCCGGTACTGGCCACTGCTTTAATGTCGCAAACGATCACGGAATGGGTGAAGCTACTGCACCACGAATTGAGCAACGAGCGGGCCCCTCCGGCCTGCATGGATCTGGCTGACCAGCTGTACAAGGGCTCTAGTATGTATGCGGCGGGACTTTGGATACGGCCCTTTCACTTTGAGCCCTGAAATTTCCGCAAACAAATCTAGTGTGTGGCTTAAATTGTGAAGTGAGGTGTGGGGGGATGTAATGAACAAGAGGATGTCATCTGCGAAAAGACCACATTTATGACTGAGAGCTGCATGTGACCCCTTTGATGTCTGGGTTTTGACGAATCGCGATCGCCAAGGTTTCAATGGCTATAGCAAAGGTGAGCAGAGAGAGGGGACAACCCTGTCTCGTCCCTTTTAGGTATGTCTATCAATTTTGAATAAAATCCCTGGAGCCTTATTCGGGCATTAGGGGAAGAGTAAAGAGCTTTAATAAGGCCCATGAAGCGCTGGCCAAATCCCCATCTCTCCAGAAGTGTGAAGATGTAGGTCCATGATACGGAATCAAAGGCCTTCTGCAAATCTAGGGATAAGACGCTGCCTCATTGTTTGGGGCCTCCCTCTCAGTTACGTTGTAAGATAGAGCTCAGATTCACAACTCTGCGTATCTGGTCCAGAATCCTGCCTACTCGGGATGAAGCCCACCTGATCTTTGTGAATGTAAGAATTGATAAATGTAGCTAGCCTATTGGCCAGAATTTTCGTTAGGATTTTGATATCATTGTTCATATCTGGTTTCGGTATCACCCTGATGAAGGCAGAGTTAAGCTGTGGGTCCAGAGGAGTGCCCTGAGTCTTGGAATTAAAGAATTTTGTCAGGTGAGGGTAGAGTGTCTCAGCAAAGACCTTTATAGTATGGAACAGACTGCCCGTCAGGACCAGGGGCAGAACCTTTTCTTAAGTCCTTGATGACCCCCATAACCTCCTCTTCTGTGATAGTTGCCTCTAAAGTTTGTCTATGCTCTGCTGTCAGGGAGGGGACAGGGATGTCACGAAGGAGCATTGGGGAAGCATCTTTAGGGTTCAGTTCAGGGGAGCTGTATAGGTATGTGTAATATCTATGGAAGGTGTCAAGAATTTTTGTTGGATTAGTAGTGAGGCCTTGTCCTGGGATTTTTCTGCTTTAGCCATTAAGGCTATATTAAGTTCTAATCTAGCTTTGTCCAGTTTGGTTATGAGGGTTTCGGAGGGGTGTGTTTTGTGCAACGCCTGCAGGAACATGTAAGATTTTTCAAGTCTAACTAGATCCGCTGTTCTCTTTCTTTATTTGTGATGGCATCTGAATGAGTTTGCCTCTGATGAAGGCTTTATGGGCTGCCCAAAGAGTTTCTGCTGAGGTTCCTTCTGTATTAAGAAGGAAGTATTCCTTGAGGGATTTATTGATCTCGGTGACTTTAATGGGGTCAGTGAGCAACGATTCATTAAGTCTCCAATGAGCTTGTCTCGCAAAATGTGGGTCAGATCAAATTTGCAGGAGTACTATGGAGTACCTGATCAAAGGCGATATTGGAGTCTCCACCCAGTATGACTCTGCCTTCTAATTGAGGTTGGATAGAGTCAAATAGTGATTTAAAAACATTTGGTTGGCTGTTATTTGGGGCATAATATGATACCAGTGTGTATACGTTTCCTTCTATAGTTCCTTTGATTAAGATGTATACCTCCCTTCTGGATCTTTAATTTCCAAGTGGGGGATGAAACCCCAGGCTTTAGAAATCAGGATACCTCTTTATTTTTAGTCTGTGCTTTAGCCAAAAAGAAAGAGGGGAAGTGTGCATGGAGGAATTTGGGGCTGTACCATAACGGGAAGTGGGTCTCTTGAATCATTACTACATCTAATTTGAGAGATTTGTAATGATCAAACTTTCCTCCTTTTTATAGGAGAGTTAAGACCCTGGACATTATGGGTAGCTATTTTAAGGTTTCTCTGGGTAAGATTAGCCATGGAGCCTGTGGGGTTCATAGCTTGTGTCTACATCATCACTCACCTTGAGACAATTGGCCCATACGGATGAAGTGAGGAGCTCGAGGGTATCCGGGAACCCTGGCTCGCAACAGGTAAACCAGGGGTCGGCTATAACAAAAATAATTGTTAGGTGCTTTATCGAAAAGGAGAAGAAGATATGGAAGACAAAGAAGAATAATACATGACCTAAACCATTACTCCTATAGAAAGCTAAAGGGGGTGACGCCCGAGGGGTTAAAGATCCCCTCTGACACACGATCCCTGCTCTCTCAAGAGGGAGCAAAAAAAAAACAGAACAGGAAATAAGATACTATCTGACCCATCTAGGGCAGACAACTTATCCCAAGGAGATCCGAAGATGTCCCGGAGGTAAGTGGAGGTGCATGGAGACCTACCCTAGCCGGGGCGCCCCTCGGCCCAACTCAATAATAGATTATAACCAGAACATACAAGTATAATATGAACTTCTAAGGTCCCCATCAACCTGAGATGAGGTGTCTCCATGAGCTTCAAACAGGTGGACATGGACTCACATCCATAATTTTGAGAGCAAAGTAGATAACTGTATTCCTATTCTGATCAGAACGCTTAACTAAATTGTTCACTTGACAGTTCAAAAAAATCTGAGTATGAACCAACCCAAAAACAACTGAGTGATAAAGAACAAGGGAGAGGAGCAAAGTAGCTCCAATGTCCAGGTTTTCACGTAATTACGTGAAAGGGCTTATCCAGTACTCGTGGAAAAGCATGAACCCAAATACAAGAACTCCCATGTGACCTAGGAAGAAAATTATGGGGGTCTATTGTCTTTAGATTTCTTGCTCTTCGACTTGTTCCAGAGTGGGGTTACTGGGCTTGCAGGAAGCGGCTTTTTTGAGTGAGATCCAGCGGGGTCAGTAAGATCCATTGGGGCTTCTTGAGAGATTAATTTAAGATTTAGAACGAGTTTTTTCCCCCTCCGGGAGATTTGAAAATGACTGTTTTTACTTTATGAATAAATTTGACAGTGAAATGAAAGGCCCACCATTTAAGATCTTTTTGTTGGAGAACTTGGAGGAGTGGTTTGAGGGCTCTCCGCTTTTGTATAGTAGTAGGCGACAGGTCCGCAAAGATCTGGACTTGGTGCCCCATGCAGGGGATAGTAGGGCTTTTGCGGGACACTCTCAAAACCTCTTCTTTGATGGCATAAAAATGCGGCTTTGCTATTAAATCCCTTGGAGAACCATCTTTCCTTGGGGGACCCAAGGCTCTATGAGCCCTGTCCAGCTCCAGCCTATGTTTAGGCACATTAGGAATCATGGTTTGAATCAGATCCTGGACTACAGGTATGACTTCTGTGATAGATTCTGGTAAGCCCCTGATCCTGAAGTTATATCATCTCGACCTGTTTTCGAGATCGTCGATTCTTGCTAGGGCAGTGTCCAGTTGGTCCTGCAGAACTTGTATGTTAGCTGAGTTTTGGTTGGTTCTGGCAACGGTAATGTCCAATTTTTGTTCAATAGCTTCCATTCTGCATCCTAGATTGTGGAATTCAGCTTTTATGTCCCCTGTAATTTTCGCAGCTTTATTCGCCAGGCCTCTTTCTAGTAGATTTGAAAATTTAAGGAACAAATCCGCAGTATTGAGGAGGTGATCTTGGGTTGGAGGGCTTAGCTTATGGGCCTCTGGCTAAATAGTTGAGAGGTGGCCTGCCGGAGTGACTGGAAAATCTTCCATTGTGTGGCGTAATGATTCCGTGGAGGCTGGGGATATGGACAGGAGTTGGTGTGTAGTCAGATTGGTCCCTGGTGTAAAGGTGAAGATAGCTGGGGCTAAAACTGGCCTGTGCTCTGATGTTCCCTCCTGAGCTTTAGCATGTGGATGGGCCCCAGCAGTGGCCATAACCGAGAAGTCGGCCAGGTCAGCCTCTTTGAATTGTTGTGCGAGCGACCGCCTAACGGTCGAGCCCTGCATTCGGGATGGTATTGGGACCCTGCTGTTGCCCAAGAGCTATTTTGGAAAAGATTTCCCTTTTTGTTTTTACCCCCTCTTCCTTTCTCCTTTTCCCTTTCGGGGGGGGGGGGGGGCCTTCCCCTGTCTCTTTATAAAGCTAAAATGTTAGGCCTTACTGTCTGCCTTCTTGAAACTGCCGGCTGTAGAGCTAATGTCTGGCATCAAACAAAGGAGTCCTTGTAACGTGTTCAGCCCCTGGACCTGTCCCTGTAACGTGTTCAGCCCCTGGACCTGTCCCAGTGATCCTGGGGGGCTGAATCTCCCTTCTGCTGAGTGTCCTGCGAAGCTTAACTGGCTTTCTGGTGTAAAGGGTGCTTGTTAGGCTGCACCTGTGGCCATCTTGGTACTCCCAGCGGCTGTTATAAAGGCTGATGGAAGGTAGGGGGAACCTCGTAGGATCCAGCTTTGTGTTTTCCTTCGAGCCGGGGGACTTGATGGGCTAAGCCGACTCTGATCTGCAGGCCCAATATGGGAGATAGAGCCGTCCTGGGACTCGGCGTATGCTAGGCCGTGGCCATTTTGGTACACCCGGGCGTGAGCGCTGTAGAGGCGAACAGGCTGGGAAGTTGCCGCTGTGCCGGACCCAAGGTATCCGCGGTTGCAGGGGGTCTTGGGAGCTTAGATATCCTTGTTCTGGTGCTCCTGGTATGCTGTGGTTGGTGCCTGGGGCTGGAGAAGGTGCGGAGCTCCTGGCTTAGGCAACCATCCTGGAGCTCCCGCACATGCGCACTCGGTTTCTGGGCTTTTATTCCAACCTGTTCGTAGTTCCAAAAAAGGAAGGGGTCTGGCTGATCTTGGACCTCAAGGCCCTCAATTGTTTCGTGCACGTACGAAAGTTCAGGATGGAGTCCATCCGCTCTGTGATGGCGGCGCTTCACCGGGCTGATTTTCTGGCTTCCCTTAATATCAAGGACGTGTACTTACATGTCCCCATATGTGTCCAGCACCATCGTTTCTTGCGCTTTGCGGTCGGAGGCTCATTACCAGTTTGTGGCCCTACCATTTGGCCTGGCATCTGCACCTCAGGTCTTCACCAAGCTCTTGGCCCCAGTTCTGGCTCTATTAACCGCTTGCCGACGGCTGATCGGCAATTGACGGCGACAGAGTGGCTGTGTAACGCGAAACGCCGTTCGGGGGGGCCAGGGAGCGGGTGCGGCGGCTTCGATTGCCGCCGGCCACCCGCGATGCCCCCCCCGGAGTGAAGGAGCGGAGGTCCGTGCATGTAAACATGGACCTCCGCTCTGTGTGAGGGGGAAGGGCTGTGATCACAGCCTTCCTGTACGTGAAGGCTGTGACCACTTCCCTTCCCCAGCTAGGCAAGCCCCCATACAGTTAGAACACGCCCAGGGAACATAGTTAACCCTTAGCGCGCCCCCTGCAGGTTAACCCCTTCACTGCCAATGGCATTTACACAGTAATCAGTGCATTTTTATAGCACTGATCGCTGTATAAATGCCAATGGTCCCAAAAAACTGTCAAAACGTTCCGACATGTCCGCTGCAATATCGCAGTACCGCTAAAAATCGCAGATCGCCGCCATTACTAGTAAAAAATAAAAAAAAAATAAAAACCCCAAAAATGAATTCTCATCATCCGTAAACGCGACCACTTTTGCGCAAACCAATCAATAAACGCCGATTGCGATTTTTTTTTTTATCGCAAATATGAGGAATATAAATCGGCCAAAAACGGTGAAAAAAATGTTATTTTATATTTTTTTTTTGGATTTGTATTTTAGCAAAAAGTAAGAAATTTGGGTTTTTTTGCAAAATTGTCGCTCTTCTTTTGTTTATAGCGGCGATCAGAAATGACACAGAGGTGATCAAATACCACCAAAAGAAAGCTCTATTTGTGGGAAAAAAAGGACGCAAATTTCGTTTGGGTACAACGTCGCACGACCGCACAATTGTCAGTTAAAGCGACGCAGCGCCGAATCGCAAAAAGGGCTCCGGTCCTAAAGCTGGAAATCCTTCCGGGGCTGAAGTGGTTAAGGCAAAGGGTCATCACAGTGGTGGGGTAGCTGGATGACCTCCTCTTGCGAGCGGAGTTGGCCTCAGAGCTGAGGGACAATGTGGCGATCACCATACAAACGCTGCAGGAGTTTGGCTAGGTACTAAATCTCCCAAAATCGGTGCTGATCCCGTTCCAACGTCTGGAATAATTGGGACTGATTCTCGATTCTGCCCAGGCAAAAGTTTTCCTTCCACCGGCCAAGCTTCTGACACTTCAGTCAGCAATCCGCTCACTACTATCCCAGAAGTAGTCCTCCCTACGCTTTTGCATGTGAGTTCTGGGTCTCATGGTATCCACCTTCGAGGCGGTCCCGTACACCCAGTGTCACACCCGGGCTCTGCAGAGGGAAATCCTAACAAAGTGGGACAAATCCCCATCATCCCTGGATCGGAAGATCCATGTGGACCGTCAGACTAGAGCCTTGCTGCTCTGGTGGCTGCGAGCTCCGGCCCTTCGACTCTGGAGGTCTTTTCTCCCTCTTCTCTGGATGGTGGTCGTGACAGACACCAGCCTAATCGGCTGGGGGGGGGGGGGGGAGTTCTGGGGTTGCTGTCAGCCCAGGGCCGCTGGACATCGGAAGAATCTCGTCTTCCAAACTGTTCTGGAGCTCCATGCAATCAGACTTTGCCTCTCCCAGTGGACAGAGCAGTTGCACGGGTACCCAGTCAGGATTCAATCAGACAACGCCATGGCCGTGGCGTACGCAAATCATCAAGGGGGGACGAGAAGTTCGGCGGTGGCGATGGAATTGTCCCACATTCTTCGGTGGGCCGAACTTCACGTGCCGGCGCTCTCCGCGGTTCACATTTCGGGCGTAGAAAATTGGCAAGCAGACTACCTCAGCCGGCAGACGCTGGACCAGGGGGAGTGGTCTCTACACCCGGAGACCTTCCATTAGAGTTGTCTACGGTGGGGCACGCCAGACGTGGACCTGCTGGCGTCTCGCCTCAATCGGAAGGTGCAGACTTTCGTGAGCAGGACGAGAGATCCCTTGGTGGACGTGGCGGATGCTCTGGTGGTGCTGTGGGCTCAGTTTCTGCTCATTTATGCCTTTCCCCCTCTCAAGCTTCTCCCATGTCTGTTGCGCAGAATAGAGGCAGATGGGATACCAGTCCATTCTTATAGCTCTTTAGTGGTACGAATGGTCGTGGACACCCCCTGGCGACTCCCGTTTCGCGAGGACCTGCTGTCCCAGGGGCACATATTGTATCCTGCTTTACCTTCCTCTGGCTTTAATAGTCTGGCTATTGAAAGCCAGGTGCTGAGAGACAGGGGGTATCGGCTTCAATGATACCTACCATGCTTAAGGCATGTGAGTCCACTTCCCGGAAGATATATCATCGCACCTGGAGGGCTTACAACTCCTGGTGCGAGGATGGGGGGTGGAATCAGCCTTCCTTCTCAATTTCTAGGGTTCTAGTGCTCCTGCAGAGTGGGCTTGATCAGAAGCTGGCGTTGAGCATGATCAAAAGTCAGATCTCTGCTCTGGAGATCTTTTTTCAGCGTCCATTGGCCACTCATTCCTTGATTCGTACTTTTGTCCCCAGGTACGCTCGCCTTTGGCACCAAGGGACCTTAATCTGGTTCTCTCCGTACTTCAGAAGTCACCGTTCAGGTTCCCTTGCTTATGCTCTCTCAAAAAGTGGGGTTTTTTTGGTGGCCATTACGTCCGCCCGTCCGGTCTCGGAGAATGGCGGCTTTGTCGTGCAGATCTCCTGATTTGTTCCTACACTGGGATAAGGCGGTCCTGCGCCCACAACCTTCTTTTCTTCCGAAGGTGGTGTCTTTCCATATTAATGAGGACATTGTCCTCCCTTCCTTGTGCCCGCAACCATCTCATCCTAAAGAGGCTGCCTTACATTCGTTGGATGTAGTTCGGGCTCTTCAGGTGTACCTGGCAGTCACGGCCCCCTTTCGTAGGTCAAATTTGCTGTATGTTGTGGTGGATGGTCCGCACAAGGGCCTGGCAGCCTCCTCAGCTACTCCGTCTGGATTAGACAAACTGTGATACAAGCCTATGCTGTTAGGGGTCTGGAACCCCCTTCCCGGTCACGGCTCACTCTACCAGGGCGATTTAGCACTTCCTGGGCTTTCCGACCTCAAGCGTCTGTTTCCCAGGTGTGCAAGGCGGCTACCTGGTCGTCTGTGCACACTTTTTCCAAATTCTACGAAGTTGACGTTTTAGCATCCTCGGATGCAGCCTCAAAGTTTTGCAGGCGGCTGTCTGAGGTGTTTTTCCGGTTCCCGCAATTCCATTATGTTTGTTATTTAATATAAAATTACTTTGCAATCACTTGGATTTCTCACAAATCACTAATTTACTGACATGGTAGTATAGATTGCACCGCTTCCTAAAACTATAGCTCTGTTAAACTGAACTCCAATTCCCTGCCCCTTCTCCCACATTTCCAGCAATATCAATAGCACGAGGTACTAGGTATAATCTTGGACTCTGGTGGCCTTTTAGCCCCAAATTCAATCACTGTCTGAATCTTGCTTTCTTCACCTACATAACATTTTCAAAACATCCCCCTTCTTAAACCTCACCAAGCTGTTAACTCCTTCCTTTGGCTATTGCATCTCCCTCCTCTTTGGGATTCTTTTTATCAAAGACATGTCGCAGAATATATTTTGGCCAAAATGACCGCACAATTGCCAGTCACAGTAGCAGTCATTGAGCAAATTAGGCAACGGTGTGCTTGTTTTAGTTATTCATTCTTCCTCAAGTAAAAATTCTTCTTTCTTCTTTTTTTTCTTCTCCCTTCTCTCCCTTTTTTTCTTCTCCCTTCTCTCCCTTTTTTTCTTCTCCCTTCTCTCCCTTTTTTTCTTCTCCCTTCTCTCCCTTTTTTTCTTCTCCCTGCTCTCCCTTTTTTTCTTCTCCCTGCTCTCCCTTTTTTCTTCTCATTGTTTCACCTCATTCATGAAGATAAGTAAAAATTCCCACTGAAAAGTGAAAATGTTCCACTCCTTCATTAGTTCAACCCCATGGTTTCAAAAAATTTCTATATAATCTTATTTCTCCTACGTTCACTGACAGACACAGCTCTTCATGACATGTGGGGTTAATGCTTGTCCAACTAGGAGTTAACTAGGCAGGGAAAAGAACAAGCTGGCCCCTCCCACGGGGCCGTCCTCTCTTCCCACATAAACCCTCCACCCTGCATAGCTCATCAGTTTTAATGCCTAGTTTGCAAGGAGTTGACCTGGCTCCCCTAGGGGATTTGTGGTCCGGATTGAGACAGTTTCTTTTTATTTCTTTTATTTTCTCTTTTAATCACTTACTTCTATCAAGCATGAAGTCTGCTATCAAGAAGCCGGTCGGGGCATAGAGGGTCGTTACAGGACTCTGTACTTTTGCCGGCCTGGCCGACCGATGCGAGCCAGTCCCTGGGTATGGGGTCCCGCCGCATCGTGCCCGTTCCGTGCGGGCGGCCTTGGGGTCTCCCCTCTTGCGCCCTGGTCCCGGACTGCGGTCCGGTTCAGGCGACTTTGGCCGGCAGCATCCCGCCCAGACAGGGGCGGCAGGTCTGTGAACGGGTGGCTACCCGCTACGCCTGACGGGAATGGTGAGTGAGTGCCCCCCTCCCCCCTGCTTCAGGTGTGGGGGGGTGGGTGTCCAAACGTTTTCGGGGTGGTAGCCACTACCGTGGGGTTCCCGGTACTCCTGGGGTCCTTCCTCCCCCACCCCCCATCCCACCGCGCCACACCCGGTCGCTATTCCGCCCTTTTTTGCGATTTTGAGCGCCATGCGGCGATCCGCCATTTTGCCGTGGATGGCCGCCATTTTGCCGTGGTCACGGACATCTGTTCCTAAAGGAGCTTTCCTCTAGTGCTCAGAGCGGCCATTTTGCGGTAGGCACGTTCCCCTGCAGGTGGTTTTGGCCTCTAGTGTATGACCTCAGTGGCCATATTGGAGTCCCTGCATGCTGTAAAAACGTGCTACAGCCGTTTTTACTTTTCTCTTTGGAACGGTGGCTTCTGATGGCGCAGATAATCTGGCGGTTCTCAGTGCATACTGGCAGTGAACAGCAAGTATAGCTGGGCTCCCCTGTGGCTGCTGGTGGCGGTGGGTGCAGTCCTCCTGGGTCTCTGGGCGTTCTGTGGGGTGGTGGTGTGCGGCAGTGTGGGGGGGGGGTACCTCAAAGCAGGCTTTTTCCCTCATTTGCTTTCCCACGCTATTCGGGGGGAAAAAACTATGACAGGTGACCCTGCTATGCCTGCTGAGGAGGGTTCGGCAACAGCACAACCAATTCGTGGCACTCCCCTTCGGTCTGGCCTCAGCTCCTCTGGGTTTTCACCAGGCTAGTGGCCCCAGTACTGGCGTTACTGAAGCAGAGAGGTATTACTATAGTAGCCTACCTCGACGACCTGCTCCTGAGAGCGGGGTCGTCCTCAGCTCTGGAGGAGAATGTAAGGATCACCATGAGTTTGTTGCAGGACTTTGGCTGGTTGATAAACCTAAAGCAGTCAACGATCTCTCCGTCCCATCGCCTGGAGTATCTGGGTCTGACTCTGGACATAGAGCAGGCGACGGTGTATCTGCCTCCGGCCAAGTGGCTGTCGCTACAGGAGGTGGTGCGAACCTTCCTGTCACACCGGCAGTCATCATTACGGTTCTGTATGCGGGTGCTGGGGCTCATGGTCTCAACCTTCGAGGCGGTACCTTACGCCCAGAACCACACTCGCCTTCTCAAGCGTACAATTATGTCCCGGTGGGACAGATCTCCACGGTCCTTGGACCTTCTGATCCTCCTGAACTGTCAGACCAGGGGTTCTCTGACCTGGTGGCTTCAGAACCCGGCACTGACTCGGGGGAAGTCGTTCCTGCCCCTTCATGGGTGATAATCACTACGGACCCCAGCCTGTCGGGCTGGGGTGGGGTCCTGGGGCAACTGTCTGCCCAGGGCCGTTGATCGGCGCAGGAATCTCGCCTCCCAATCGATGTGCTGGAGCTAAGGGCGATCAGGCTGTGTCTATCTCACTGGACAGTGAGGTTGCAAGGTCACCCGATTCGGGTCCAGTCGGACAATGCCACAGCAGTGGCATATGGGAACCATCAGGGCGGAACAAGGAGTCCAGCAGCTGTGGCGGAAGCGGCTCTGATTCTACGTTGGGCAGAACTTCACGTTCTGGCGGTTCCGCCATTGACTTTCCAGGGGTGGAAAACTGGCAGGCGGACTTTCTCAGTCGCCAGACTCTGGATCAGGGAGAGTGGTCTCTCCATCCAGAGGTGTTTAGCCAGATTTGCCACAAGTGGGGAACGCCGGATGTGGATCTTATGGCGTCTCGGCTCAATCACAAAGTAAGGAATGTTGTGTCCAGGACAAGAGATCCGTTGGTAGTAGCCACGGACGCTCTCGTAGCCCCTTGGGGCCAGTATCGCCTGCTGTATGCTTTCCCTCCTATCAGGCTTCTCCCGCGGTTGCTACTCAGGGTGGAAGCGGAGGGAAATCCAATGATCCTGGTGGCTCCGGATGGCCTCGGCCTCCGGGGTACGCCAACGTGGTGCAAATGGTGGCGGACGTTCCCTGGCGGCTCCCGCTGCGAGACGACCTTCTGTCTCAGGGGCCCAACTTGCACCCTGCTTTACCTCGCTGGCTTTGACAGCCTGGCTCTTGAGGCCCAGGTGCTAAGGGACAGGGGTTTCGCTGACTCCATGAGTCCTACCATGCAAAAAGCACGCAAGTGTACTTCTCGCAAAACCTGGAGAATTGCTTAGCCTGGTGTGAGGCGGAGGGTTATAACCCTCGCTCATACGTGGTGTTCAGGGTCCTGGCCTTTTTTACAGCAGGGCCTGTACAAGAAACTGGCCCTGAGTACTATCAAGGGCCAGATATCGGCTCTGGCGCTTCTTTTTCAAAGACCCCTGGCATCACATTCGCTGATTCGTACCTTTGTACAAGGTGTGCGCCATGGGGCGCCTCGGGTGCGGTCCCATGATAGCTCCATGGGACTTGAATTTGGTGCTTTCTGTGCTCAGAAACCGCCATATGGGAAGATCAGGGATATTCCCTTATGACTGCTGTCGCAGAAGGTGGCCTCTTGGTGGCCATTACATCCGCTTGCGGGTGTCTGAGCTGGCTGCACTGTCGTGCAAGTCTCCCTATCTGGTCCTTCACGAGGACAAGGTGGTTTTGCATCCACCTCCTTCTTTTCTTCCAAGGTGGTTTCTTCTTTTCACAGTAATGAAGATCTTGTTTTTCCTTCATTGTGTCACGGCCCTCGCATCCTAAGGAATTTTGAGTTACAAAAATTCCTTGGTCATCGTAAGGGCCTTATGAGTGTATCTGAATGCGACAGCTTCCTTTCGGAAGTCTGACTCTTGTTTTGTACTGACGGAAGTTCCGCGCAAAGGTTTGGCGGCCTCATTGGCTACTGTCTCCCGTTGAATCTGACAGTTTGTGACCCATGCGTATTCTGTTTGGGGCAAGGTTTCCCCTTTTCCGGTCACGGCTCATTCTACCAGGGCTGTTAGCATTTCCTGGGTTTCCCGACACCAGGCCTCGGTGTCACAGGTGTGCAAGGTGGCCGCGTGGGCCTCGGTACACACTTTTTCAAAGTTTTATGAGATGATGTGTCAGCATCCTCGGATGCTGCTTTTGGCCGTAAAGTTTTACAGGCTGTAGTGTAGGCGCGTTTGGTGCCTCCCTAGAGGTTCTGTTGGGTACAGTTATTGTTTACCCACCCCTCTTTTGACACAGCTTTGGGACATCCCCACATGTCATGAAGAGCTGCGTCTGTCAGTGAACGTAGGAGAAAAAGGAATTTTATTAAAACTTACCGTAAAATTATTTTCTCTGAGTTCACTGACAGACGCAGCACCCGCCCCTCTGCGCTCTTGTTGGTACGGCTTGTTACGAACTGATGAGCTATGCAGAGTGGGGGGTTTATGTGGGAAGAGAGGACGGCCCCGTGGGAGGGGGCAGCTTGTTCTTTTCCCTGCCTAGTTAACTCCTAGTTGGACAAGCATAAACCCCACATGTCATGAAGAGCTGCGTCTGTCAGTGAACTTGGAGAAAAGGATTTTACGGTAAGTTTTATTAAAATCCCTTTATCTCAGTAAAGCTGGTATTAACCCCTTGCCAACCACCCCACGTACATTTACTGCGGGGGGGGGGGGGCTCCTACAGGTACATGATTCTGCACTTCTGGGTCTGGGGCGCTCCCGGAAACCCACTCCCACTATGATTGGACACAGCGGGAGCCAATCAGCGCAATGTCTGCCAGGACCCGCTGATCATTCCTGAGGGAGGCAAAATGGCGGTCTGTCTATGTAAACAAGGCTGAATGCTATTCTCTTAGTAGGGATGATAGTGTTCCTGTGTTTCTGCTAACCAGGAACACTTATCTCGATCTTCCTACAGTTTAAGCATCCCCTCACACCGGTAGCAAGCACTCTCTATACAGAATACATATTGACCTAAACTGATGAAGAAAATTTCGATATTTTTTTTTTTTTTTTTAACATATTTTTTATTGGATGTGTTTGATAGCAGGAAGAAAAAAAAAAAAATATATATATATATATATATATATATATATATATATATATATATATTCAAAATTGTCTTTTTTTTTTTGTTTTATAGTGCAAAAAATAAAAACCGCAGACGTGATCAAATACCCCCAAAAGAAAGTTCTATTTGTGTGGAAAAGAAAAGACTTCAATTTTATTTGGGTCACACGACAGCACAGTTGTCAGTTAAAGTAACACAGTGCTATATTGCAGAAAATGGCATGTTCAGGAAGTGGGTAAACCTTCTGGAACTGAAGAGGTTAAACAGGAAAACTTGTCCCAACATAAATGCATATTTCTAAGCAATTATCCTTAACACTTTGTATGCCCTAACCCATTTTCTTCCATGAAGACAGTGGGGCTGATTTACTAAAATTGAATAGTGCAAAATCTGGTACAGCTCTGCATGGTAGCCAATCCGCTTCTAACTTCAGCTTGTTCAATTAAGCTTTGACAAGAAAACCTGGAAGCTGATTGCTTTCTGTGCAGAACTGCACCAGATTTTGCACCCCCTCCAGCTTTAGTAAATCAACCCCATTGTGTGGAGGAGCTTGTGTGGCTTGCACAGAACCCTCACTTCACTCTGTTGAATACCTTTTGGAATGATCTAGAACACTGATGGTAAGCCAGGTCTACTCTTCCATCAGTACCTGACAAATGCTCTTTTGGTTGATTGGGCACAGATGCATATTTCCATATTGACACACTCCAAAATCTTGTGGAAAGCCTTCCAGAGGTGTAAAGGCTGGGGGATCCAACTTTACTCCACTACATTCCACTCTACGTTTGGGCGTTTAGTGTCTTTTATGCGCATTGATACGTTCTGGTCCACTATTAATTTATAGCCAGTGGTGCAATACCTGCTTTCATCAGCAGTGCAGGTGAAACTGGAAATTGCAGTCCTTGGTCATGATAAAATCTAGGAGTTGCAGTGAGAGAAGACATAGTAAGATATGAGTTCCTCATTCATATATACTGTATGTACATAACAATATATTACAGTTCCCATATTTTCTGTGAATAGTTTGGCTAACCAAATGTTTGGTTTCTAACACATCTCTGTTTCCTTTGTTAAGGGGAACACCATGAATCTTGAAAAACTCAGCAAGCCAGAATTGCTGACACTGCTGAGCATCCTAGAAGGGGAACTAGAAGCAAGAGACCTTGTCATTGAGGCAATAAAGGTAAACCTTTTGTTACTGGTTCTGTTGGCACCATTCTGCTTAGATTTCTGGATACTGAAGAGTAATGGTACAGAAGTGAGGACTCCATGCTTTCCTACTCGAGTCTATGGATTTACCTTTAAAGGAGAAATGTTTCCATTTGCATTTTTTTTTTTGTTACTGTTTTAAAATCTTCTATTTAGCTTATGTGGCAGCCCCCTACCCATTTAAAAAAAACTGTTACAGTAATAATAGAAAAGAAAAAAGATTTAAAAAAAGACAAAGGAAAAAGTCCCTGTTCACACCGGTGTGGGTTTGAAATGGCACTACTTCAGTGCAATTTCAAAGTCGTACATCCGTTTGCCCTGCGGCTTGTGACTCCATTTAATAAAAGTCAATACAAGTTGCAGTGAAATCGGAAAAAGTACAGCAGGAAACTTTTTCAAAGTTGCTGCGACATTTGTAACGGCTATTTGAATGGTTCCATTGCCAGCAATGAGATGCGAATTGTCTTGCAATTTGGAACTGTCAAATCACATGACAAACCCTTAGCCCCCAGTGTGAATGGGGGCTGAGGGTCCATGCATGCTGGGCTCAAGGAACGCTGCTTCTACAGGTGTTTTACGTGTATAAGCAGCTCAATGGTATCCTGTGTGTCCATGCACATTAGGACATTTAGAGGCATATTTTAAGCTCCACCTTTTAGAGGCAGAATAAAAAAAACCTACTGGATTTCTATTTGGAGAGAAGTTTCTGGCAGAAAAAAAAACACTAAGGCCTCATACAGGCGGACGTTTTTTACCGCCTCATTTTTGAGCGTTTTTTGCAGCTCTCCATGTTCTTCAATGGCCCCATACAAATGCTGATGTTTTTGAGCTGTAGATAGCGTCCGCGTTCTTAAGCTATAAATCGAACGCAGGACCCGCGCATTTCGAAGCTCTATCGTTAGAGCGTTTTTGACACTGAGCCGACAGAACGCTCACTGACGCGCATTAACGCAGTAGCTGCGTTTTTAAGTTCAAAATGGCAGAGGACTGTTTTTTAAACCAAACGCAACGTAGTGCTGACGCTCATTAATGCCGATGCAAAACAACGTTTTGTTAATACGCCCGTGTGTATAAGGCCTAAACATGTGTACAAAAACTTTCTGTGTTTTTTTTTTTTCTGCCAAAATAACTGGCAGTTTTTTTAAGCCCAGTGTGCATAGACCCTGAAAGAAAAATGTGAAAAATTTCCACCTTTTTACTCAGTTTAGGCCTCTTCCTCCTGACTACTGCTAAAGTTACTGGGCCTCACAGTTTGATTTTGGGAAAGTTGGGATTTAAGTTCTTGCAAGAGGATGCTCCCGCACAGTGCAGGGGTGCATCATTTAACAGAATTTGGATCCACAGCTTTCCCAGGCTGATGCAAGAAGACCCAGTGCCATCACTCTTGTCTAGGCGAGATGACCAGAAGTGCAGGAGTAGGGCAGCTATTTACAGTATTTTTTCTTTTCTGTGTGTGTGTGTGTGTGTGTGTGTGTGTGTGTGTTTTTTTTTTTTAATTTTTATTCTTTTGTTGCTGTGATTTTGAATTGTTTGCAGCATTTTGTTAATTTGATAGAGATTGCCACATAAGACCATATATTTTAGTGCAAGGAGGATCTGTCATTGTTTTAGTGGAATTAGCTTTGTAAAGTAGTGGAAAAGCAAAGTGTTTGTCATCCATATAGGTGTTTGATTTTTAACACATAATGCAGAAATGACCGCTGTCATCAGTTGTGAACCATGTCAACGGTATAAAAATATTAGAAATTACAAGTGGGCCTCTCTTTTACAGTCCTAAAGCAGAACTCTAGCCTTTGAAAATTTGAACCCCTTCCCACAGCTTTTACATACTGTCATGGAGCATGATATTTATAAACCATTTGTATTGTGTTTTGTAAAGTGTTGTTGAAGCCATTGCAGTTTTTTTAGAGACGTTTTTGCAATCCTTGGTTTGTTACCTGGCCAGGGGATGGGTGTTTGGCACAAACATTTGAAACATTTCTGTCCTCCTCATAGGAGGTCCTTCTGTGGAATGTAAATGATTGGAAGGGGCGTAGTGCAGTGTATTGGGGTGACGCAGAAAGAGAATGCTGTGGGTAGACTGTTTTGATCTCAAGACCTACACAAATGAGGAATATGTTTTGTAATCATCGGCTGAGTGTTTGTGAATAAATATCAATTTTTGGGACTTGAGAATCTCCAAACGACGATGACCTTGAGTGCTCCAAGAAACTGAGCCAAAAAGATCTCTGTATAGTATATATGAAGTCCTAGACCCAATGGCAAAGGCAACTGAGCCCAGAGCTGCTGTCGACCACTGGAAGGATGGATATAGACAAGCAACAACAACTAAAAGACAGCGCTCAATGGATCAGTCAGTCATTATTGGTGTTCATATAAAAACATGTTTATTAGAATAAAAACTGGATAAACCTTGATAGAAGGTTTAAAAATTATGGACATTGTGAACAATTGGTGAGGTGGAAGGTCTGGCAATGTCAAAACAATACAGAACACATCATATAGGCATCAACCAGTTGATGGAAAAAGGAGTTATATCATACCAAGGCTCAGGGGGTGCCCAGGGTGAGGCTGCCCGTGGTGGTGCTGGATGGATTGGAAAAATCCTATGGATGGAGACCGACCAAGCTGCTATCACTGATGAGTGAGCGGTGATCATTAGAGGAAACACCTGCGGCTCCAGTGTGGCTGGATGGAATCCAGCTGCCGCATTGGTGGAAAGGTGAAGTGGCTGCTGGTGGTCTGATGGTACTCCTAGATGAAGCTACAGTGCCGGCACACCGGTGGACGCCAGTGCTCTGGATGGAGCGGGGGGGGGGTGTGTGTGGAGAGACAGCCTCCGCAATCTCCTGGCACAGACTGGAGGAACCGGCGCGCTGATGACGTCAGATGTCAGTCACCGCCGGGAGCCAGAAGCAAGTAGAACCGAGGGTGTCCCCAGGAAACAGGTGTCGGCTGGTTGGTGTCTAGTGGACCATAAATTGCCAGGGTTGCCGTTACGTGTTTCGAGCTGCTGCTTTTTATCAAAGTCCAAAGGAGAGCAGCAGCTCGAAACATGTAAGTCACAGCAACCCTGGCAATTTATGGTCCACTGGACACCATCCAGCCGACACCTGCTGCTTGGGGACACCCTCGGTTCTCCTTGCTTCCAGCTCCCCCAGCGGTGACTGACAGCTGACGTCATCAGGGCGCGGGTTCCTCCAGTCTGTGTCCGACGGCTGTGTCTCCACACACGCACCCTGCTCCATCCTGAGCGCTGGCATCCACCGGTGTGCCGGCACTGTAGCTTCACCTAGAGTGCCATCAGACCACCAGTAGCCACTTCACTTTCCCCCGGTGTGGCAGCTGGATTCCTTCCAGCCACACCGGAGCCGCAGGTGTTTCCTCTCACGATCACTGTTCACTCATCAGTGATAGTAGCTTGGTCGGTCTCCATCCATAGGATTCTTCCAATCAATCCATCTTCTTCCTGCCATCCAGCACCACCATGGGCAGCCTCACCCTGGGCACCCCCTGAACCTTGGTATTACATTAACTCCTTTTTCCATCAACTGGTTGATGCCTATATGGTGTGTTCTGAATTGTTTCTACATTGCCAGACCTTCCACCTCACCAATTGTTCACCGCGTCCATAATTTTTAAACTTTATATCAAGGTTTATCCAGTTTTTATTATAATAAACATGGTTTTTATATGAACACCACTAATGACTGTGACTGATCCATTGAGCGTTGTCTTTTAGTTGTTGCTGGAGAATCTCCAGAATTTTGTGAACACATTCATTTTTGGACAATCACCTGTGTCTTTGGGTCTTCCTTTTCTCCCTGCAGCAAAGGTTATTAGCACTGATGATATGATGTTAGCTCCATTCCCTGCTGTTTGGTACTATAAGCCTGGCACATCCAGCACATTGATGCGCCACCGGGGGGTGTGCCTGTGACAGTCTGGGCTCACAGCAAGTAAGTTGAATGATGCTAACTGTCAGTAAACCCAGAAGAGATGACCTGTGGTAGAGCAGAGGTTCAGCAGGGCTTGGCATTGGAGACAAGGTGAATATTGCAGAGAGAACTACATTTTGTAGGGCTAGGGAAGTGAATAAAGAATTAAATCTGTTTTAGGGTAGACCTAAATGTACGAATGTCTAAGTGTAAGCAATAGATATTGAGAAATCTCATTCTTATACCTACCAGGAATCCACCATGATGTAAGACACACTGTATCTCACAAAAGTGAGTATACCCCTCACATTTTTGTACATTATTTTATTTTAACTTTTCATGTGGCACACTGAAGAAATGACACTTTGCTAAAATGTAAAGTAGTGAGTGTGCAGCTTGTATAACAGTGTCAATTTGCTGTCCTCTCAAAATAACTCAACACACAGCCACTAATGTCTAAACCGCTGGCAACAAAAGAGAGTACATCCCTAAATGAAAATGTCCAAATTGGGCCCAAAGTGTCAATATTTTGTGTGGCCACCATTATTTTCCAGCACTGCCTTAACTCTCTTGGACATGGAGTTCACCATAGCTTCACAGGAGTGCCACTCGAGTCCCCTTCCACTCCTCCATGATGACATCACGGAGCTTGTGGATGTTGGAGACCTTGTGCTCCTCCACCTTCCATTTGAGGATGCCCCACAGATGCTCAATAGGGTTTAGGTCTGGAGACATGCTTAGCCAGTTCATCACCTTTACCCTCAGCTTCTTTAGCAAGGTGTGTTTGGAGTTATCATGTTGGAATACTGCCCTGCGGCCCAGTCTCTGAAGGGAGGGGATAATGCTCTGCTTCAATATGTCACAGTACATGTTGGCATTCATGGTTCCCTCAACAAACTGTAGCTCACCAGTGCCGGCAGTACTCATGCAGCCCCAAACCATGACACTCCGAACACCATGCTTTACTGTAGGCAAGACACACATCTTTGTAGTCCTCACCTGGTTTCTGCCAAACACGCTTGACACCATCTGAACCAAATAAGTTTATCTTGGTCTCATCAGATCACAGGACATGGTCCCAGTAATCCATGCCCTTAGTCTGCTTGTCTTCAGCAAACTGTTTACGGGCTTTCTTGTGCATCATCTTTGGAAGAGGCTTCCTTTTAGGACGACAGCCATGCAGACCAATTTGATGCAGTGTGCGGCGTATGGTCTGAGCACAGACAGGCTGACCCCCCCACCCCTTTAACCTCTGCAGCAATGCTGGCAGCACGCATACGTCTGTTTCCCAAATACAACCTCTGGATATGACACTGAGCATGTGCACTCAACTTCTTTGGTCGAATATGACAAGGCGTGTTCTCAGTGGAACCTGTTCTGTTAAACCCCTGTATGGTCTTGGCCACCATGCAGCAGCTCAGTTTCAGGGTCTTTGCAATCTTCTTATAGCCTAGGCCATCTTTGTCTTTATGTAGAGCAACGATTCTTTTTTTTTCAGATCCTCAGAGAGATATTTGCCATGAGGTGCCATGTTGAACTTCCAGTGACCAGTACCAGTATGAGAGAGTGACTGCAATAACACCAAATTTAACACACCTGCTCCCCATTCACACCTGAGACCTTGTAACACGAATGAGTCACATGACACCGGGGAGGGAAAATGGCTACTTGGGCCCAATTTGGACATTTTCACTTAGGGGTGTACTCACTTTTGTTGCCAGCGGTGTAGACATTAATGGTTGTGTGTTGAGTTATTTTGAGGGGACAGCAAATGTACACTGTTATACAAGCTGTACACTCACTACTTTACATTGTAGCAAAGTGTAATTTCTTCAGTGTTGTCACATGAAAAGATATAATAAAATATTTACAAAAATGTGAGGGGTGTACCCAGTTTTGTGAGATACTGTGCGTGTGTGTGTGTATATATATTATTATTATTATTTTTTTTTTTTAACTTGTTTGGTCCCAGTACAGATGCAGAAACTGTACTGACAGTAGATCCATTCCCTGCTACAAGAAAACGCCCACATTTTTTTTTATTTAGCTTCTTATTGTTCTAGATTTGAAAACAGAACTTTGCATTGAAGAATCACGCCTTTGTTTTCATCAAACAGAACTGGGTGGATCTGTACATTCTTTGCTGAATTGCTTTATGATTGTGTTTCTTGATTTGTGACAGGACACTAAGCTGGCCTTGATCTGTCATTTTCTCTTACTTTTAAATCTTTTCACGGACCCTATTACGCTAGCTGTAGTGTTGTTCCATGTGACCTCTCTTTCAGTGAATAATGCTGTCACATTGCTTACCATCCTTCCAGCTTAATATGCATTTCCTCTTCTGATGACTAAATAGCCTGTATTTCCACACTTCAAAACCGTTTCTATCAATATTAAATGATTGTTGCAGAAGCTACATTGCTGGATCAAGTAGGTTGTAGGTTTCCATCTGGATTAGCTTTATCTGCAGCTTTAAGATATGAAATGTGTATCTCTAATTTTCCCTTTAGTTTACTTCCTATTGAGGATGACCTGTCCACATGTTTTCTGCATGATGTTCAAGGATTTAACTTCCCAAGATGGGCGATATGCAGAACTGCAGCCAAGGTCTGAGCCCTTTACCAGTACGCAGAAAGGCTTGTGTGCCAAGATTAAACCTCTGAGCTGATTTAAATGCCTTAATAAGGGCTCAGTACAGTAAATATTTAAATCCGCTTGTTAGAAACTGAGTTTGTATTTGTCCCGTGCTGCAATTGGTCACAGGGAGCCTTAACAATTTTTGCCAAGACCATTTCCACAGCTGTGGCTTGTTGGATGCTGATCATCTTCACTCCTAAAAGCCCCTTTCACACATATGGACCTTTTGTCCGTTTTTCATCTATCCCTTGACGGATGAAAAACTAACCTCAATGCATGTCTATGGAAAAAACGGATGACAACGGATGATCATCTGTTTCCATCCGTTTTCATCCGCTTCCGTCAACATCCTTTTTTCTGAATGGATGCAAGCCTATTACTCTTCTGTTCACTGACAGACGCAGCCTTCTTATGACATGTGGCGTTATGCTCATCTCACTAGGAGTAGACTAGGCAAAAACAAACAAAAGCATAGGCTGGCCCCTCCCAGGGGGCCATCCTCACCTTAGCATATAATCCCCCTGCTCTGCATAGCACATCAGTTTTTAATTGCCTAGTGCAAGGAGTAGACCTGGTTCCCTATAGGATCTGCGGTCTCCTGAAGAGTTTTTCTGATGAAGACTGCCATCAAGAAGCTGGCTGGTGGTATAGAGGATATCTCGAATCCAAAACTTTCCCCAGTCCGGCCGACACTATGCGAGCTACCCTTAGCGGGGGCCCGCCGCGGGCAGCCAGTGGCTAAAACCCACTAGAACCCAGTGATGGGTCCGCCTGTCCAGAGGCCTGGCCAGCAGCATGCCGCTCTATGGGGAGGTAAGTCTGCTCCGGGTGGCTACCCGCTGCGCCCGTCGGATTGGTGATTGGACCCCTCTCCCGCCCCAGGGCGCGGAGAGTGGGCATCTGAGCAGCCTCTGAGGTAGCCGACCGGTGGGGGGGTCCGTTAGTTGGGACACACGGGGTGGTACCCCTTTGAGGATTATCTCCCCCCCTCCCCCCACTCCCCCCGCAGTACCACACCTTGCACTGACCGTTCGGAGCACTGCGTTAAGCGGTCTGCTGCCATTCGGTGGATCACCGCTCGTTCGCCGCTGACCGCACCATTATTCCTGTTAAGCTCTGCTTGTTTGGAATGGCAGCTTCCGTTTGTTTGGTAACCATGTGGTTTTCAGCCTGTCCTCTGGCGGCCCCCAGTGGCCATTTTTGGTACTACACAAGTGTCATAGGAAGTGTTTTTAAAGACCGAAGGGATACTTCCGGTTTCATTTGGACAACGTGGCTGACGCTCGGATGCAGGCTCTTGGAGTACAGTGGGTTGTTTGGCATTTGCTCATTCCGGTCACAGTGCTGAGGCATCGTAAACAGCCAGTATAGCTGGCTCTCCCTGGGTGCTGGTAGTGGTGGGTGCAATCCTCCCGGGTCTCCCTGGCTGATTGGTGGGGTAGAGGTGGTGGTCACACAGTGGGGGTGCCGGAAGGACACCTGGGAACCTTGGTGTCCTTGGAACAGCTGAGGGCGGTATTTTGGGAGTTCTTTCCCTGGGCGGGGGACCTGGGTTCCGGGGGGCCCCAAAAAACGCCCACCCCCCTCATTCCTCAGGGGAGGATTCAGATCCAGAAAGCACCTCAGTGGTCACACCTGTGGACCTATCAGAGGGTGAATTGCCCTCAGAAGGCGAAGGTGATCAGGAGGCTCCTTTTTCGCGTGATAAAGCGATAGTGGCTGCTCTGATCACTGAAATCCGCGACTCCATGCGGCTTGACCAAGCAGGGGAGTCGCATGAGTCCACATATATTTGTGGTCCCCTAGGGCTTACTCTTATGATTAGGTGTTTGAACAGGTGGTGTTCAAGGAATGGCTGCGGCCACCAAATTCCTTTGCTTTTCCTAAAAGCTTTGCTGTTCACTACCCCTTTGAGGATAGCTTTACTAAGATGGGCTTCCCCAACGGTGGACCCCCCAGTGGCCCGTCTGAATAAGGCAACGACCATTGCCTTGGAGGGGTCTCTGTCTTTTAAGGAGGCGGCCGATCGCCGCACGGAAGC
>BLSH010471598.1:135227-146004 GCA_018402905.1 Glandirana rugosa
TAGGAGGGGACTCCTGACTCCCCCCCACCCGCAAAGAACCCCGGGGGTCTTGGCCCAGGGGGCGGGCCCCTTTCTTAAGGGGTTTATGGCGGGATCCGACAAGGTTCCTGTGGTTCCAAGGACCTCACCTAACAGCTAGGCGTCCATGGGGACGGTATCGTAAAGGCCGAAGACTGTAGGGTCGGAAGGCCGTGGGGGTGACACACTGGTGGTGGAGATGGGGTGGTTAGTCGGTCCCTCTGGGCCCTCCTAACGTGGGTGGTGATGGTCGTGGGTCCCTCTCGGTCGATATGACCGACAAATGCTACGGAGTCGTGACACTGGCCTTACTCGTTTACGGTTTGTTGGGGGGTGCTGGTAGTGGTGGGTGCAATCCTCCCGGGTCTCCCTGGCTGATTGGTGGGGTAGAGGTGGTGGTCACACAGTGGGGGTGCCGGAAGGCTGGGATGTCAGAAGCCGGAAATGCTATGGCAGGGGTACCTGCGGATCGACAATCCACTCCAGGAACCTTGGTGTCCTTGGAACAGCCTAGGGCGGTATTTGGGGAATTCTTTCCCCGGGCGGGGGACCCGGTTCTGGGGGCCCCAAGAAACGCCCACCCCCCCTCAGTCCTCAGGGGAGGATTCGGATCCAGAAAGCACCTCGGTGGTCACACCTGTGGTCCTATCATAGGGTGAACTGCCCTCAGACGGCGAAGGTGATCAGGAGGCTCCCTTTTCGCGCGATAAAGCGATAGTGGCCGCTCTGATCGCTGATATCCGCGACTCCATGTGGCTTGACCAAGCAGGGGAGTCACATGAGTCCGCATATGTTTGTGGACCACTTAAACCCCCTAGGTTCCCTAGGGCTTACCCTTATGATCAGGTGTTTGAACAGGCGGTGTTCAAGGAATGGCTACGGCCACCAAATTCCTTTGCCTTTCCTAAGAGCTTTGCTGTTCGCTACCCCTTTGAGGATAGCTTTACTAAGAGATGGGCTTCCCCAATGGTGGACCCCCCAGTGTACCGTCTGCATAAGGCAACGGCCACTCCCTTGGAGGGGTCGCCGTCTTTTAGGGACGCGGCCGATCGCCGCACAGAGGCAGTGTCTAAAGCACTGTTCTTGTTGGCTGGGTCAGCCATGCGGCCTGCGCTAGCGACTGCGATGGCGGCACAATCTCTTCAAGAGCACGCTGCCACACTGCACACTGGTTTAACTTGTGAGTGTGCACAGGCTGAGGCGCAGTGGGCACAACATTTGGAAGAGGGTCTCCGCTACCTATGCCATGCTGCCTTGGACCTTCTTCCCATATTGTCAAAAATGTTTGTTTTTGCAATTATCAGGCGGGTGCTGTGGTTCCGCTCTTGGTCGGGTGACCAGGCTTCAAAGAAAGCTCTTGCAGATCTTCCCTTTCAGGGAGGGCGCCTGTTTGGCCCACAGTTGGATGAAATCATTAAGGATTTCACGGGGGGGAAGAGTACTTTCCTTCCAGAGCCGAAGCGGCGGGATGTTCGCCGTAGGCAGGGCCCTGTTTCTTCAGGTCAGAAGAAGTTTTTTCGGACGCCCGGCTCTGCTTGTAAGGGCTTCAAGTCCGGTAAGGCTGCAGCTGGGCATAGTAAAAAGCCTTGGCAGCATAGGTCCGAAAAAGCGAAGGATAAATCAACCTCTGCATGATGGGTTGCCCCCGCCCGACTTGCGGGTTGGGGGCCGGTTGCTGGGGTTCGCAGACAGATGGACTGCCCGCATCACCGATCGGTGGGTACTGGAGGTGGTGTCCTCCGGGTACAGGATAGAATTCATCTCTCTGCCCCCAGAAAGGTTCTTCCCTTCAAACTTGAGACTCCCTCAGGGGCATCGGGAGGTGCTGCTAGGCGCCGTTCGGGCGCTAGCCGAACAGGGAGTGATTGTACCGGTACCCATGGGGGAAAGATTTTGCGGGTTTTACTCAAACCTCTTTGTGGTGCCCAAAAAGGGCGGTGTCAGGCCAGTTCTGGACCTGAAGGCATTAAACCACTTCGTAAAGACGAAGAGATTCAGGATGGAGTCCATCCACTCGGTTGTAGCCGCCCTGCACCAAGGGGAATTCATGGCGTCCCTGGATATCAGGGACGCGTATCTCCATGTTCCAGTTTGTCACAGTCACCAGCGTTTTCTACGCTTCGCAGTGGGGGATCTGCATTACCAGTTTGTGGCACTTCCCTTAGGGTTGGCCTCATCTCCCCGAGTGTGGCCCCTATGCTGGCGCTGCTGAGGCAGAGAGGTAATGCGGTAGTAGCATACCTCGACGATTTACGCCTGAGAGCAGAGTCTGCTACAGCTCTGGAGGAGAACGTGACAATTACGGTGTCCACGTTAGAGGAGTTCGGTTGGCTAATCAACCTGCAGAAGTCATCACTGACTCCATCCTGCCGGCTGGAATACCTGGGTCTGATTCTGGACACGGTTCAGGCAAGGGTGTTTTTACCACCGAGCAAGCTCCTGACACTTCAGGCGGCAGTGCGAACCCTATCATGCCAGTGGTCCTCCTTACGGTTCTGTATGCGGGTGTTGGGGCTCATGGTGTCGACTTTCGAATCGATACCTTACGCCCAGAGTCACACGCGGCTCGCAATGGGACAAGTCTCCCCTATCCCTAGACAGACTGATCAGGTTGGATCATCAGTCCCGAGGATCCTTGATTTGGTGGATTCGGGCTCCGGCCCTAAAGTTGGGGAAATGTTTTCTCCCCCTGAATTGGTCCATAGTAACGACTGATGCCAGCCTATTGGGCTGGGGAGGGGTCCTGGGTCAGTTCTCTTCCCAGGGTCGTTGGTCAGCGCAGGGAGCTTGTCTTCCAATAAATGTACTGGAACTCTGAGCGATCAGACTTTGTCTGTCCCGTTGGTCAGAAAGGCTGCGAGGCCTCCCTGTCCGGGTTCAGTCGGACAATGCCACGGCTGTGACTTATGTGAACCATCAGGGCGGAACAAGAAGCTCAGCAGCAGCCGCAGAGGCGGCTCTGATCCTTCGGTGGGCAGAACTTCACGTGCCAGCTCTCTGCGATCTACATCCCAGGCGTGGAAAATTGGCAGGCAGACTTTCTCAGCCGCCGGACTCTGGATCAGGGGGAATGGTCCCTACATCCAGAAGTGTTCCGCCAGATTTGCCTCAAGCGGGGCACACCAGAGGTGGACCTCATGGCCTCCAGGTTCAATCACAAGGTACAGACCTTCGTGTGCAGAACAAAAGATCCGCTGGCAGTCGCCTCGGACGCTCTGGTTGCGCCCTGGGGTCGCTACCAGCTTCTGTACATCTTTCCTCCTCTAAAGCTTCTACCATGGGTTCTGCGCAGGATAGAAGCAGAGGGAATCCCGACAATCCTGGTAGCACCGGATTGGCCTCGGCGCCCTTGGTACGCCGACGTAGTACGGATGGTGGCAGATGTTCCGTGGCGTCTTCCACTTCGCGAAGACCTACTGTCTCAGGGGCCCATCTTGCACCCTGCTTTACCCTCGCTGGCTTTGACGGCTTGGCTATTGAGTCCTAGGTGTTGAGGGATAGGGGTGTCTCAGACTCCGTGATCCCTACTATGTTTGGAGCACGTAAGGATACCTCACGTAAGATTTATCATAGGACCTGGAAGGCCTATATTACCTGGTGCGAGGCAGGGGGTTGGAACCCCCGCTCTTATATAGTGTCCAAAGTGCTGACTTTTTTGCAGCAAGGACTGGACAAGAACCTGGCGTTAATTACGCTTAAGGGTCAGATTTCGGCCCTGGCGGTTCTCTTTTAACGGCCCTTGGTGTCTCATTCATTTGATCCGTACATTTGTACAGGGGGTATGTCATGTGGCTCCTCGGATACGGTCGCCTCTGGGACCGTGGTATTTGAATCTGGTGCTTTCTGTGCTGCAGAAGCCACCATATGAAAAGATCAGGGACATTCCCTTGGGACTGTTGTCGCAGAAAGTGGCTTTTCTGGTTGCTGTCACATCCGCTAGGCGGGTGTCTGAGTTAGCAGCGTTATCCTGCAAGTCACCTTACTTGGTCCTTCACAAGGACAAGGCGTTTTGCGACCTTCCCCTTCGTTTCTTCCGAAGGTGGTTTCTTTTCATTTAAATGAGGATATTGTTCTTCCCTCATTGTGCACGCACCCGTCACATCCCAAAGAAGTTGAACTGCATTTTTTGGATGTGGTGAGGGCTTTGCGGGTGTATTAATTTTCTACAGCTTCTTTTCGGAAGTCTGATTCTTTATTTGTGCTGACGGAAGGGTCGCGCAAAGGCATGGCGGCCTCGTCGGCTACCATTTCTCGTTGGATAAGGAAGATCGTGACTCATGCATATGAGATTCGGGGCAAGGTTCCCCCGTTTCCAGTCACGGCTCATTCCACCAGGGCAGTTAGTACTTCCTGGGTGTTTAGACACCAGGCCTCGGTGTCTCAGGTGTGCAAAGCGGCTACTTGGGCCTCAGTGCACAATTTTACTAAGTTTTACAAAATTGATGTTTCAGCATCTTCGGATGCTGCTTTCGGCCGCAAAGTATTACAAGCGGCAGTATAGGCGCGGTTAGCGCCTCCTGAGAGGGCGTTTTTCTGTTGGGTACAGTTGTTATAGTTTGCCCACCCCTCTTGATTGGCACAGCTTTGGGACGTCCCCACGTGTCATAAGAAGGCTGCGTCTGTCAGTGAACGGAAGAGTAAAAGGGATTTTATTATAACTTACCGTAAAATCCTTTTCTCTGAGTTCACTGACAGACGCAGCACCCACCCCTCTGCATTGAGTTTGTACGGCTTGTTACGAACTGATGTGCTTTGCAGAGCGGGGGAATTATATGCTAAGGTGAGGACGGCCCCCTGGGAGGGGTCAGCCTATGCTTTTGTTTGTTATTGCCTAGTCTACTCCTAGTGAGATGAGCATAACCCCACGTGTCATAAGAAGGCTGCCTCTGTCAGTGAACTCAGAGAAAAGGATTTTACGGTAAGTTATAATAAAATCCCTTTTTTTTCATCCGTCGAAAAATTGAAGGTAAACTGACGAATGGTCAGTTTTTCATTCGTTTTTGCATTGGTAGTGGATGTAAACAAAACTGATGACCACGGATGAAAAAACTGATAAAAAACCAATGAAATACTTCATCCGTTTTTTACGTGACTGAACATATGAAATGAATGGTCCGTATGTGTGAGAACCCTAAGGGTCCTTTCACACGAGCGGAGCCCGTTTTGATGGACTCTGCTGCTCAGCGGGGATCCATCCACTCCATGCAGAAACTGACCTGTCAGAGCTCCGCTCTAGTCTATGGGGGATTGGATGAGCACGGACCGTCTGTCCGTGTTCATCCGATCCGCCAGACGGATGGAAAATAGGGTTTCCATCCGTCTGTATTTAACGGATCAGAGCGGATTGGATGTCAGCGGACATGTCACCACTGACATCCGTCGCTCGATAGAGGACAATGGAGCGTCCATTCAGGTCCGCCTGAAAAACTGACAGGTGGGCCTGAATGGTCCGTGCATGTGAAAGGACCCTTAGGCTGGATTCACACTAGTCCGACCAACAGACCAACATGAGGAGCACAAGTCGCATTACATCACCAAATCAATGATTCCCTATGAGAGCCATCTTAACTGGTCCAACACAAGTCGGACGGACTTTGAAAAAGGTTCCTGTACTACTTTTTCCAACTTTAATGGTTTTTCAATGGGCTGAAGTAGGATCAAAGTCAGATCATTGTCTTAACTGCTCTGACTTTGACATGTGACTTGTGCTCTGAGGATCTTAAAGGGGAACTCCACGCCAACTTAAAAAAAAAAAAAAAATGGCCTGGGGTCCCCCTCCAAGAGCATACCACGTCCCTTCGTCTGGTATGGATGTTAAGGGGAACCCCCATGCCAAAAAAAACGGTGTGGGGGCCCCCCCGAAATCCATACCAGACCACGTGCCCTCAACATGGGGGGGTGCTTTGGGGCAGGGGGGACCCTGCACCCCCCCCACCCCAAAGCACCTTGTCCCCATGTTGATGAGGACAAGGGCCTCTTCCCGACAACCCTGGCCAGTGGTTGTCGGGGTATCGGAATCTGGAAGCCCCCTCAGATCCCGGCCCCCCACCTACATTGTACCTCTACCCAGTCACCTAAAAAAAAAGGTGTAAAAAATAAACACACTACACAGGTTTTTAAAGTATTTAATTAAATCAGCTACGGCGTCTTCTCCCTCCGATTTCTTCTCCCCTCTCCAGCGTCTTCTTTCTTCTGCCATTTCTTCTCCCTCTCCGCGCCATCTTCTGCTCTTTTTCTGGGTCTTCTCAGCTGTTCCTCTTCCCATGTTGACTTGACGGGATCTCCCGCACGAATGCCGGCTCCTCTGTGTGCAAGGACTTCTATTGGCATGGGGCGTGGGCCACCCGCTGACGTCATCCAGAGGCCTGCCCCCTTGTGATGTCACATCCCGGGGGAAGGATGGGGCGGCGACGTCACAGGGGGGGCGGCAACTGAAATTGCGCTGGTTCCCGCATCGCACAAGTGTGAACCCAGGCTAAAGGAATTTTAAAATGTCCTACCTGCATCTCCTGTTTCACCTGCATACGATGTGCATTGATAATGTTTCATGGTGTTATTTGTTGCCCTGCATACACAGCCTCCTGTTTGTTTTCAAACACATGGCATGCTGCATGGCACTGCATAAGTTAACCTCTGTCTTTATTATGAGAACTAAAATTGTGAAGAAAATACATCACCCAGAATCCCTGGGTCTCAGTCTAGTGTTCTGCAGGTGAGCGCTAAAGAGTAATTTGATCTGAAAGACAGACACAGGCAGGGCAGCGAAGGGAAGAGATGTGTATAGAATACTAGTATGTACTGTATTCTGTAATATATATATAATATGTTTTTTTAAGTTATATTTAAAAACCACCAAGTTGTTTACTTGTTGCTAAAGTATTTACAAAGTAAATCAGTCTGAATCCTGCCTTACTCAACTAGAACTGCAATTTTATCTTTAAATCATGTTTGTAAAAGTTGATATCAACCAAATACCCCAATGGCCGGGGTCGAGAAATTGCCTTGATGGCCAGAAAGTGTCCCCTGTCTACTAAGACATCTGCTTATATGTGTGGCTAGGCCCAGGCTCAGAGTTGTGACCATGCAAACTGATTGGTGGTTGAAATAAAAATGGGGTGGTTATGATTTCCCCAAGTTTATTTGTAATTATATATTAATTGCCTAATTCCTCTAATTTGTTAGTCTACTATAACTCTGATAACAGTAACGATAATGGTACGATCATAAGGTTAGCTTATATATAAATAATCAATCACTCTGCTTTAATAAAGCAAGGATTTCATTTAATATATAGAAAGTAGAAATGCTAAAATAAAACACTAAGAAAGTATAGAGTATACAACAATGATACGTTACATGTTACCGTCCTCAAGATGCTGTTCTGGCTGGGCTCCAATGGAAGAGAGAGAGCCAGAAGTGGCTTACAAGTTTTAAACTGTGCTCAGGCACCCACCCACACACACCCACATGCCAGCCTATATAGGATTATAACCAATGATGGCCGATTTCCTTTCTTCAATCCATCCCCTAGGACGCATGCTGTGTTGTATGCGGTAGCAACCACTAGAGGCAGTATATGTCCATGTATATCTCATATCTGATTCCCCCCATCTTCCCAGGCCAGGTGTTCCTTTGAAGATCTGTAAGTCAGGCAATCAATCACTTTAGCAGTTGACTATTGACGTTTTTATATACAGTCATTCCGGTATTACACCATGTAGCCTACACTCCTGCTGTTACTCCCCTGCAGGGGGGCAGGACTCCAAGCTGAAGGTTGATACACACTGGTCATCGCCATAAAACTTGTTGAATGGCATTCCAGGTTACTTCCAGTAGGGTGCAGACCAGATATGATTAGATTCCCTATTTCTTGCACTATGGAAAAACCATGTTGCCCCCCAACAGTGGTAATAAAGAAATGAGACCGTAGAATAAGCTAGGTGGATGGGCTTCCACAGTAAGGTACAGATGGGCTTTCTGCTCACTGTGTTGATAACCTCGTTAGTGGTGTCCACCCCACTGGAGTGTGTTGACCTGACCTATCAGGCTGCACTCCGAATCTGCTGATTTTGCAGGAGCATGTACAATCTCAACAAGATTGCCTGGATACAGCTAATGAAGACACTCGATTCCAATGCATCATGGCCTTGAGAACTCAACACCTACTTGGCGACTGCCAGACTGTATGGAAGTAGTTGCAGGCCTAGGATCTGGAAAGTCCTAGACCAGCCTTTCTCAACCTTTTCAACACCATGGGACCCTTGAAATAATTCTTCGGTCTTTGGGAAGAATTACAACCGCTGGAGGATCCCTGTTTGAGAAACCCTGTCCTAGACTGTGCACAAGCAATAACAGGTGTGCAGCGCTTCAACAGGGAATGAGTATTAGATCCAAAAGGTAGTCCCAAATCCACCTGGTGGGTGCACAGACCAAGACGTTCCTCAAACATCCAAATCATGAATATGTACAGAAGGTCAGCAACTCCAATACGGTACATTTATTAATTTGTGAAGAGATAATACATGAACAGCAGACGCATTTCTGCTGAACAAACCGCCTTGGTCACAGCTAACAATAACACTAAAACACATGACATGTATAGGGAAAAGTGAAGTGGAGAAACTCCGCCCATCAAGCTCACTCCTTCAGACCGGCAGTAAGTAAGTGACAGCTGATCTTTGAAAAATAATTAGAGATGTTGGTGAAGTGAATAGATGGGCAGTTGATCCACTTATACAGTGAATTGAAAACAAAGCATGCAATAAATCATGGAATATCGACACACAAGTCCTTAGCTTGAGAGAGCAGAAATATAGCAAGATGATAAGGGCAGGAGACTCGAGAAGCGCAGGCATGGAAATGGACGTCCCCTGTTAGCTGTGACCAAGGCGGTTTGTTCAGCCGAAACGCATCTGCTGTTCATGTATTATCTCTGCACATATTAATAAATGTACTGCATTATAGTTTTGGACTGGCCACCTTCTGTACATAGACTGTGCACAAGGTTGGTCGTCTGTGCATGCATTTGGTAGACCTCTACATTGCAACTGTGTGAAATATCAGGATTTACACTATCCAGGACTGTGTGACATTATTATACATGTTGGCAGAGCCTTTCTGTAGCATCCTGATTAGACAATCCAACCCTATATAATCACAAGTGAGGGAGGGGACAGTATTTATAACTTTTGCTAGAGTGCTATGTTGTAGGGAGGAAAAGACATACCTATGTGGCATCTATGGAGTAACAACTACAGTCAGGTCCATAAATATTGTGACATCAACACAATTCTAATCTTTTTGGCTCTATACACCACCACAATGGATTTTAAATGAAATGAACAAGATGTGCTTTAATTGCAGACTTTCAGCTTTAATTTGAAGGTATTTACATCCAAATCAGGTGAACAATATAGGAATTACAACAGTTTGTATATGTGCCTCCCACTTTTTAAGGGACCAAAAGTAATGGGACAATTGGCTGCTCAGCTGTTCCATGGCCAGGTGCGTGTTATTACCTCATTATCACATTTACAAGGAGCAGATAAAAGGTCCAGAGTTAATTTCAAGTGTGCTATTTGCATTTGGAATCTGTTGCTGTCAACTCTCAATATGAGATCCAAAGAGCTGTCACTAATCAGTGACGCAAGCCATCATTAGGCTGAAAAAACAAAACAAACCCATCAGAGAGATAGCAAAAACATTAGGTGTGGCCAAATCAACTGTTTGGAACATCCTTAAAAAGAAAGAACGCATTGGTGAGCTCAGCAACTCCAAAAGACCCGGAAGACCACGGAAAACAACTCTGGTGGATGACCGAAGAATTCTTTCCCTGGTGAAGAAAACACCCTTCACAACAGTTGGCCAGATCAAGAACACTCTCCAGGAGGTAGGTGTATGTGTGTCAAAGTCAACACTCAAGAGAAGACTTCACCAAAGTGAATAGAGAGGGTTCACCACAAGATGTAAACCATTGGTGAGCCTCAAAAACAGGAAGGCCAGATTAGAGTTTGCCAAACAACATCTAAAAAAGCCTTCACAGTTCTGGAACAACATCCTATGGACAGATGAGACCAAGATCAACTTGTACCAGAGTGATGAGAAGAGAAGAGTATGGAGAAGGAAAGGAACTGCTCATGATCCAAAGCATACCACCTCATCAGTGAAGCATGGTGGTGGTAGTGTCATGGCGTGGGCATGTATGGCTGCCAATGGAACTGGTTCTGTTGTATTTATTAATGATGTGACTGCTGACAAAAGCAGCAAGATGAATTCTGAAGGGTTTCGGGCAATATCTGCTCATATTTAGCCAAATGCTTCAGAACTCATTGGACGGCGCTTCACCGTGCAGATGGACAATGACCCGAAGCATACTGCGAAAGCAACCAAAGAGTTTTTTAAGGGAAAGAAGTGGAATGTAATGCAATGGCCAAGTCAATCACCTGACCTGAATCCGATTGAGCATACATTTCACTTGCTGAAGACAAAACTGAAGGGAAAATGCCCCAAGAACAAGCAGCAACTGAAGACAGTTGCAGTAGAGGCCTGGCAGAGCATCCCCAGGGATGAAACCCAGAGTCTGGTGATGTCTATGCGTTCCAGACTTCAGGCTGTAATTGACTGCAAAGGATTTGCAACCAAGTATTAAAAAGTGAAAGTTTGATTTATGATTGTTAATCTGTCCCATTACTTTTGGTCCCTTAAAAAATGTGAGGCACATATAGAAACTGTTGTAATTCCTATACCGTTCACCTGATTT